>PVKZ01000510.1:0-536588 GCA_004027375.1 Macroglossus sobrinus
ATTACTGTCACTTTGTAGTATAATCTGAAGTTGGGTAGAGTGATGCTTCTAACCTCGTTCTTTTTTCTCAGGATGGCTTTGGCAATTTGGGGTCTTTTGTGCTTCCATACAAATCTGATGATTTTTTGCTCTATTTCTTTAAAAAAGGCCAATGAGATTTTGATGGGGATTGCATTAAATCTGTATAATGCTTTAGGTAATATGATCGTTTTAACTATGATGATTCTTCCAATCCAAGAACACGGAATATCTTTCCATTTCTTTGTATCTTCTTTGATTTCTTTTAATAGGGTTTAGTAGTTTTCATTATATAACTCCTTCTTATGTTTCGATAGATTTATCCCTAAATATTTTATTCTTTTTGTCGCAATTGCAAAAGAAATTATTTTTTCCACTTCTTTTTCTGAAACTTCATTATTAGAGTATAAGAACTCAATGGATTTTTGAACATTGATTTTATATCCAGATACTTTACTGTATTTGCTTATTGTTTCTAGTAGTGTTCTTGTGGAGTCTTTAGGGTTTTCTATATAGAGATTCACATCATTTGCAAATAGTGACATTTTGCTTCTTCATTTCCTATTTGGATGCGTTTTATATCTTTCTCTTGCCTGATTGCACTTGCTAGGACCTCCCATGTTATATTGAATTGCAATGGTGATAGTGGAGCACCTTGCCTTGTTCCTGATCTTAAAGGGAAGGTTTTTAGTTTTTCGCCATTAAGTATAATGTTGGTTGAGTGTTTGTCATATATGACTTTTATTATGTTAAGGTACTTTCTTTCTATGCCAATTCTGTTAAGTTTTTTTATCATAATGGATACTGTATCTTGTCAAAGGCTTTTTCTGCATCTATTGATATGATCATATGATTCTTATTTTTTAATTTGTTTATGTAGTATATCACATTAATTGACTTGCGTATGTTGAACCATCCCTGTGCCCCTGGGATGAAGCTCACTTGATTGTGGTGTATAATCTTTTTACTATGTTGCTATATTCGGTTCAATAGTATCTTATTTAGGATTTTTGCATCTGTGTTCATGAGAAATATTGGTCTGTAGTTTGTGTGTGTGTGTGTGTGTGTGTGTGTGTGTGTGTGTGTGTGATCTTTACCAGGTTTTGGTATCAGAGTAATATTGGCCTCATAAAATGAGTTGGGAAGTATTGCCTACTCTTTGATTATTGGGAAGAGTTTGAGGAGAATAGGTATTAAATCTTCTTTGAATGCTTGATACAATTCACTGGTGAAGCCATCAGTATCTTTCTTTACATCTTTTTATATTGAAGTCTATTTTGTCCGATATTAGTACTGCTACTCCCGCCTTTCTCTGAATGCCATTTGCTTGAAATACCCTTTCACTCTGAGTCTATATTTGTCTTGGATCTGAGATGTGTCTCCTGGAGGGAACCTATGGGTGGGTTTTGTTTTTTGATCCATTCTGCAACTCTGTGCCTTTTTAGTGGTGAGTTCAGTCCATTTACATTTAAGGTGATTATTGAAATATGAGATCTTCTTATAACCATTTTATCTTTTGCTTTCTGGTAGCTCGGTGTTTCCATCACTTCCTTGTCCTTGTGTTTCTGTTTTCTTTATTTTGGTTGGTTTTTGTGGGTTTTGCCTCTGGTCCTTCTTGTTTTATGTTATATACTTCAGTTCTGAGTCTATGGTGTGTGATTACCATTTTCTTCTGTGCGTGTCTTATCTCCTTTCCTCATTGTGAATTTGGATCTTTGAATCCCCCCCTTTTCAGTCATTGTTATCTCAATTTGTTTCTATGTATGCTGAACGTTCATTATTATCTTGCTATAGCAATTCTCTTCTCATTATTTAAGCTTATACTGCCCTGTTCTTAGCAAGGATTACACTCCTTTGCTTCTATTTGCCTGATAGTCACTTTACTCCTAATTATGTGTTTTATTTTTGTTATTTTGTCTTAGGTGAGTTGACCCCTTTCAGAATTTCCTATAGTGCAGGCCTCGTAATGGAGAAGTCCCTTAATGTTTGTATGTCTGAAAAGGTCTTAATGTCTCCTTCATATCTAAAGGAAAGCTTAGCTGGATACATTATTTTGGCTGGTAGTTCCTTTCACTTAATAGTTTATATATTTGATTCCTTTCCTTTCTGGCTTGTAAGGTCTGCGCTGAGAAGTCCAATGATAATCTAATGGGTTTTCCTTTATATGTTACTGTTTTCTTCTCCCTGGCTGCCCTGAGAATTCTATCTTTGCCATCGATTTTTGATAACTTTAATACAATATGTCTTGGTGAAGGCCTTTTAGGGTTGAGTGAATTGGGTGTTTTGTTGACTTCTTGAATTCCAAGTTCCAGCTCATTCCTTAGATTTGGGAAATCATTATCATTTATGCCTGCAGCACCTGGTCTTTCTAGGTGGTCTCTCATCCAAATACTAACCAGGCCTGACCCTGCTTAGCTTCTGAGATCATGGACTATAGCTCCACTGTGGCCCGAACTCAGGAACTTCTGTGTGTAAAGCAGATGTGCTAACTGCTACACTATGGAACCATGCCCTGAAATTGTTGATATGACTCATTTCGGAACTCACTGAGTTTTTCAGTAATACCATCTTGAATTCTCTATCACTTAAGTTGCATATTTCTATGTCTGTAAGTTCATTTTCTGGAGATTTTTCTCTTTCTTTCTGAGATGCCTTGTCACCTTTGTTGTTCATGGTGTTTAATGGACTATTTCTCTGCCTGGGCATTAATGGCAGTGTATTCTACTGTTGTTCCAGAAAGAAGATTTATTATATAAAGGTCTCTTTTTAGCCTACTATAAAGAAGGTGCTTTTCTTTTAGTTTCAAGTAGATGGCATGTAAGCCTCTTTGGATCTCTGCTATATATAAGGCCTAATGTCTTTTATTTCTTGTAGATTTTAATCACACTCACTACTCTCAGTTTCAGTACTTGTCAATGTTAGCAACAGTTTTGGTAGCATTTGCTCAGATTTCCTTGGGGCTCTGCAGTGATCAGTCTTGGAGGATATGGGGGAAGGGGCCCTCTGGGTTAGAGGTTGAGGTTTGGGGACTGTAGCTCAGCCTTGGTTTTGCAACTGAGGCCAGTAAAAATCAACTGTTGGGTTTTTTTGCTGTCCCATCCCATTTCTCTTCTTTCTGCCCTGATGACTAAACCCTGCTGCTGGCTACATAGAAAAGTTCCAGCACTTCCAGGCAGGCTGATCAGGGAAATCACCACACCTTCACCTCTTCCCCTCCTCCTGCAAGGAGCTCTGGTAGCTGCAAGAGGCAGCTTCTTTATTTGTCCCGGTCCACCACCCAACACCCAAGGATTTGACCTGTGGTAATTCTTATTCACATATCCCAGACTCAGCCATGCTGGTGTGCAGTTTGGTGTTTTTTGTACAGTTTTAGATGTTCAGCATATTGTTGTTTCAAGGGGAGAGATCTCAGGACAGCTGTCACTCTGCCATGTTTTCTGAGCATATTTTTATGTGCATATTGGCCATTTGTATATCCTCTTGGGTGAGATGTCTATTCAAGTTCATTGCCCACTTTTTATATTCTATTTCTAAATTTTTAAATTAAGATTTAATTTTTTAGGGCAGTGTTAAGGTCACAGCAAAATTGAGGGGAGGGTACAGAGATTTCCCATAAACTTTCTATCCCCACACATGCATAGTTTCTCCCATTATCAACATCCACCAGAATGACACATTTGTTACAACTGATGAACCTACACTGACACATTACACTTACCCCAAAGTCCATAGTACGGTCCACTCTTTGTGTACATTCTATGGGTTTAGACAAAAATGCATGGTGACATGTATCCATCATTATGATATTCAGAGTGTTTCCACTGCTCTAAAAATCCTCTGTGCTTCACCTATTCATCCCTCCCCTGCCCAACCCCTGGCAACCATGACCTTTTCATTGGCTCCGTAGATTTGCCTTATCCAGAATGGCATATAGTTGGGATCATACATTATGCATCCTTCTCAGATTGGCTTCTTTTGATTAGTAATATGCATTCAAGGTTCCTCCATGTCTTTTTATGGCTTGGTAGTTTGGGGGGTTTTTTATTTGTTTTTGTTTTGGCATTGAATAATATTCTATTTTCTGGATGTACCAGTTTATTTACCCATTCTACTACTAAAGGACGTCTTAGTTGCTTCCAGGTTTTAGCAATGATGAATAGAGCTGCTATAAACACGCATGTGCAGACTTCTGTGTAGACATTTAAGTTTGCATCTCCTTTGGGTTAATACCAAGGGGTGTGAATGCTGGATCAAATGGTAAGAATATTTTAAATTTTATAAGAAACCTCCAAACTGTCTTCAAAGGCTGTCCCATTTTACATTCTCACCAGCAATGAATGAGAGTTCCTATTGCTTCCAAATTCTCACCAGCATTTGGTATTGTCGGTGTTCCAGATTTTGGTCATCCTAATAGGTGTGTAGTTGTCTTGTTTTAATTTGCATTTCCCTAATGACATAGATGTACGTATCTTTTTATGTGTTTATTTTTCTTTGTCTTTTTGGTGTTGAATTTTAGGAGTCCTTATGTATTCTGGATATTATTTTTTAATCAAATATGTACTTTGACAATATTTTCTCCCATTATGTGGTTTGCATTTTCATTCTGTTGATAGTATCTTTGGATGCATAAAAGTTTAAATGTTGATGAAGTCTATTTTTTTTTCTTTTGTTGCCTGTGTTCATATCCAAGTAATAATTGTTAATCCAATGTGATGGCAGCTTCTTATGTTTTCTACATGTTTTATAGTTGTAGTTTTCATTTCTAGGTCTTTGATCCTTTTCAGTTAATATTTGTTTATAATATGAGTTAGGAATCCAACTTTATAATTTTGTATGTGTATATACAGTTTTTCCAACACCATTTGCCAAAATAGACTCTTTTCACTTGAATGATCTTGGCACCCTTATTGAAAATCATTTGACTGTATACATGAGGGTTTTTCTGAGATTTCTTTTCTATCTCACTCTGTATGTCTTCTTGCCAGTATCAAACTATTTTGATTACTGTAACTTTCTAGAAATCAGAAAGTGTGAGCCCTCCAACCTTGTTTATTTTTTTCAAGACTGTTTTGGGTCTCTTCAGATTTCATGTGAATTTTAGGATAGATTTTTCTATTTTTACTAAAAAATATCATTAAGATTCTGATAGGGATTACATTAAATTTTCAGATTGCTTTGGAAAGTATTGACATCTTAACAATATTAAGTCTTCCCATCTACAAAGTTGTGATGTTTTTCTACTTATGTCTATTTTAATTTCAGCAGTGCTTTATAGTTTTCAGTGTACAAGGTAGCCTTGGTCACATTTATTCCTAAGTATTTTATTCTTTTTGATATAATCATACATGGAATTGTTTTCATAATTTCCTTTCAGATCATTCACTATAGTGTATAGAAAAGCCTTCACACACTAGATAAAATGTACTTGCTAGGAATCTATTAACACAAAAGAACTATCCATTAAAAATTATATGTAGTTTATGTTCAAAATATCCTAATAAAAATACAGTATTATGAATACCAAAATTAAATATGTAAACCAAGAAAATTAAATATGTAAACCAGTGGTTTTAATTGAGAGAAGCAAGTGGGAAAAAGCTGTTTCTATAAGTCAGAAAATGAGCATTTCACTCTGGTAAAGAAACGAAAGCACAGGCTTCTGATTACTAAGGAAGCTTTAGACAGAGTAGCAGCCTTCAAGGAATAAATGGAAGCCTAACAGAGCTTTTGCAATCAGGTAGGAGAAACTTCAGGGACAGGTGGTCTTTCTCAAATGCAGCTACCAAGGTTTCCATTATGACGTTTTTTTTAAGGTAGTGGGACAGGAGCCTTACATTTAATACACTTGAGCTAAAGTTGCTTGTTTATTTCTTAAGTGAGAAATAGTGCAGCAGTAAGATTTCCAAGGTGTGAAACACAATTCCAAACAACTCCTAACGATCCATCTTGCAACATCCCCAAGTCTTGAGTGTTGAAAAAATAGCATTCTCCTTGGGTTAATCAGGCTTTCCCTCGAATTTTGAGACGCTGGCAAAATTTAGCTTTTACCAAAAAGAAATGTTAGAATCCAATCCTTGTGGGCCACCCTCCCAGTTGGTTCTCAGCCTTAGGCCCAGCTGGGGACACCCACTTAACACCCAGTTGGTTCTCAGCCTCAGGCCCAGCTGGGTGCCCCAAGGTCACCTGTGGCCACATCTCCCACCTGCATTTTCAGCCTCAACCTTCATCAGTCGGTGTCGTCTGGCACCTGACAAGGACTCCAAACTTTGATGTCTCCGCGAGGCAGGAAAGGAACCTGCCAGAGGCCTAGTGGTTTCCACCACCCACGGGGAGCAAAGGGAGAGAATCAGCGCCCCTTACGCAGGGTTACGCACCTAAGTCCTGCGCAGCTGTTACCAGGCAACGCGGCGGCCTTGCCTAGGAGGTGGCTGTGGGTATAGACGCACCAGATCCTGGGGTATTTATCCCAAACGGTGCCTTTCTTATTCACTATGTGGTGCTGATGTTGGCGTTCCCCCTACCCTTCCCTCCACCACCACCAAACCAGCGCGTTGTTTCTGAGCTCTCTGACACTTTCAATCCCTGAATCTTGTCTTCATGGAGAAATAACAAAACTCTGGGCAGAGAAAGTTTCATAGGAGGAGTTCTTAACCTGGAGTCCATTGCTTATATTTAGATGTATTTTAGGGAATACCTAGATCCCAGCCACCGATTCTACACGTAATTGTGTTTTATGTGTACAGTTTTGTTTGGGGGAGAGGGGCGGAGTTAAGGACCCAGCTGTCAGCGGTTTCTCAAATGGCTCTCTACCCAGATCTGAAAAAGACACTTCTTGTAGGAGACAGGAGCTCTTTTTTTAGGTAGGAAATCTGGATAGTTGGGTTCCTTGAAGCAGATGATGTTTATTAGGAGTTGCCAGAGACATAGGGAAAACATTTGATGTTATTGGCAAATAAGGTTATACACATGTCACTGAGATATACTGATAGGATTTGGAAAATGTTTTTAAGGACATAATTTTAAACTTGGGTTCAGTATTGGACCAGTTTATCTGTAGTGCCCAGCTAATACTTAATGCAAATCCTATACTTCTAGTAGCCTATATATTTTGTTGTGTTTGTGGATAAGACAGTAATCCATTAAACGTAAAACATTTTAAAACATCAATTTTTTGTTGTTTTTGTTTCCCTTGTCCAAAGGCAACTCTTTTTTTAATCAATTTCTGTAACCATGTTTTGGTATTTTTTCTTCATTTTAATATCATGGGAGCCTTAAAATATATGTCACCTAAGTTCCTGAATTTCTGAGAGGCCCTGGGAACTGTTGGGTAAATTAATATTCAACTCCCTTTTCTTATTTTGACAATACAAAATTCATGCTAGTTGAATTACTATGCAAAACACTAGCTAATGTTACCCTATGCATCTATGGCTTTAGAGTCTCCATCATGGGGACTCAGCTTTCAAGTCCCCATCTTTTCAAAGCAATTCATTAAAAAAAAAATTTACTTTATGATTACATTCAAGTATACAGTTCGTTGGTTAGACATTTATATAGTTTATAGAATGATCTCCTTAATTGCTCTTTCTCTCTGCTGACTCTACACCTAGCCATTATATTAATGCAAACTGCATTCCCTATGCCATGCTCTCCATCCCCTTGACCATCTGTCAACTACTAATTTGTACTTCTTTAATCCTTCACCCCTTTCTCCTAGCCCCTAAACCCCCTCCCTTCTGACCATCACCAGATTGTCCTCTATATTTGTGAGTCTGTTTTTGATTAGTTTGTTCTTTTTTAGTCTTTGATTCCACATGTAAGTGAAATCATATGGTATTTATGCTTTGTCTGCTTTGTCTGACTTATTTCACTCAGCATAATAACCTCTTGGTCCATCTATGTCATTGCAAATGGTAAGATTTAATTTTTTTAAGGGCTGAGTAATATTCCATTGTATATATGAACCATAACTTCTTTATTCAATCTTCTGTTGATGGGCATTTAGGTTGCTTTCATATCTTGGCTATTGTAAATTGTGATGCCATGAACATAGGGGTGCACAGATCTTTATGAGTCATTGTTTTGGTTTTCTTTGGCTAAATACCCAGAAGAGCAATTGCTGGGTAAAAGGTCTATATATTTTAAAATTTTTGAGAAACCTCCATAGTAACTGTACCAATTTGTCAACAGTGTGTAAGTGTTCCCTTTTCTCCACATCCTCACCAACACTTGTTCTTTGATTTATTGATGATAGCCATTCTGACAGGTGTGAGGTGATAGCGCATCATGTTTTTAATTTGCATTTCTCTGATTAGTGACTTTGAACGTCTTTTCATATGTCTGTTGGCCATTTGTATTTCCTCTTTGAATAGATATCTGTTCAGGTCTTCTGCTCATTTTTTAATTGAATTATTTGTTTTGTTGTTTTTTGAGTTGTATGAGTTCTTTATATATTTTGCATATTAACCTCTTATCAGATGTATCGTAGTGAATATCTTCTCCTATAGTTGGTTGTCTTATTGTTTTGTTGACGGTTTCCTTTGCTGTGCAAAAATTTTTTAATTTGATGTAATTCCATTTGTTTTATTGTTGTTGTTGTTTCCCTTGTCCAAAGGCAACTCTTTTTTAAAGAGGAATGCACTTTTTGTTCTATTCTGCTCCCTTCCTTCTGTGTGTTCTTCACATAGGTTGAGAAGAAATGAAATTCAGAGACTTTGTTAATATAAGGCATAATTTAAGCTATAATCAGTGGTCAACATTAATAAGACATAGGTTTGTCAGACACTCTACTTTGAAGAATATAAGACCTAATTTTATCTACTCAGAGAGCCACCCTTCTATAATCAGCTGACAACCTGCTTGGTGGAGTAGTAGGTTATACAAGAGGGGGGTGTCGAAAAGGAAAAACAGAGGGGGAACCTGAAGGGAGATGATCTCGACACCATCTGAAGTTAATTCTGTGTCCAACAATCACTGATTTGATGTATAAAGTTCTGCCAGTGTATTCATGATCCTCAACTAGTAAGACTGTATTCTTTATGGTAATGGACAAGACTGATTGCCTTTCAGATGTTGCAAGATGAAACAATTTTTTTTAAAGATAAAGTGGATACTACTAGTTGGTAGAAAAATCTAGTCCCTTGATAATGTTTGTAGCAATCAGACATCAATTTTACAGAATAGAAATCAGAAGTTGCATATTGGACTATTGGATGGATCCTGCCAAATCCTCCAACAGGTTTAGTTGGTATTCACATTCTAAGATTTTTAGCTGTTGGGCATTCTGGTATTTATAAGAGCTGGCAATTTTTTCACAGACAAAATCCAAATAGGATAAACAAAAAAAGCTTATTAAAACTCAACTCTCTACTGAGTGCCTGTAATAAAAATAACAAAAGAACATGTGTATCAGTAGTGTCAAAAGCTGCAGAGATCTAAGGAAACATTATTATTTACAGCTTTATTACACACTGTTTATCATTACAACACTAAGAAAAAATATTTTAAGACACTTTAAAGTTTCAAAAAATTAAACATTTACAATCTCAACCAACTTTTACTGAGAATGTTTACAATACTGGGATTCTCAAACATTAAACTTAGCAAGGATTGTTTTTTGAGAAGAAACCAATTTCAATATATTTTATATTCCATGACATTGCTTCTGTGGAAATAGCTGATATTCTGTAAAAAGAAAAAAACTGAATTTAGATTTAAGTATAAATGAGTAATGTGAATGTGTATATAATATTGACATATAGATGTTTCCATAAGTATTTTGTCATGGATAATGAAACTGACATCAAAGGTATTTCTCATATACCTTTGGTCTGTATATTTTTAGCTATCATTTAATCTCTCTTTGATGGAAAATTTCCTTTGTATGTCTGTATTTTTGAAAACTTTACAGTATTTAACTATATAAAAGTGGTTTGTTAAATCTCATTGATGCCAATAAAATTTATGAATATTTCAAAAGCTGCAGTTATTCCCCATGTATTTCTTTCCTTATGTATTTGCAATTAAATCATCCTATTATATGTCTAACCTATCTATAAGTAGATATAAGTTATCAGGACAAACTAAGACCTCAGATAATCAGATGACAAAAACAAATTAAAAAGGATTATTGAACTGTTTATTGACAAAATAAAATGAAATTGTGAGTGAATTAGTCTACATAGACCATAATCATGGAAACAGTAAATAGCTCTGAACTTCGGTTTCTTTTTCATGCTACTTTTGTGTGATTTTGGTATTAGCTTCATAAAATATATGGCTGAGTTCATAAAAATACTTTGAGATTTTTCTTTCTTCTCCGAGCTGGAAAAAATCAAAATCTATTGGCCTAGGACTTTTTTGAGGGAAAAGTTTCTGAATAATATTTTTAATTTTTCCCATGGCCATTATTCTGTTTAGATTTTTTCCTTTTTTCTCAGGTAAATTTTGGTAGCATATACTTTTATCTGATAATCCACATTTTCTGCAGGTTTTCAAATTACAGGCACAGAGATTTGCAAATTACTCTTATAATTTCATTTCATCAATGTCTCTTTTAATTTCCTTCTTTTCACTTGTATTTTTATATAATTATGGTTTCTCCCTTTTTTCTTGATTAAGGTAGGCTAATTTGACTATTTAATTTTTTTTCAAAGAGTCAGATTTTTGCTTTGTTTACCAATTCTTCTACTTTATTATTTTGTGACTCATTAATTTCATCTTTACTTTTATACTGTTCTTCCTTTTGTTCTTCTGAGGTTCGCCTTGTTCTTTTGTTAACTTATGAGTTAAATCTTTAATTCAGTCATTTTTTTCTTGCTCAAAAATGCTTAAAACATTGAATTTTCCACTGAATATGGCTTTGGCAGAGTCTCAAAAGTTTTGCTATTCAGTGTCTGCATTATTTTTATTTTCTAGTTATTGTATAATTTTGGTTAGAAATAGTGTATTTTGATTTTTTGTTCCTAAGTATTAAGAATTTTAACAGTCTTAAACTAAATATGTATTAAGGGTTGAGATACATTATATATATATAATATTTGCAAAAATATGTTCAGCATAGAATCTGCATTTAGGATAATAGAAAGATAGTAGAATGTACTTTTATGTTTGTGGTGTACATTTATCAATCTGCATTTAGGTTTAATTTAAAAATTCATAGCCTAATAAGATATTAGAGTTAACATATTTATTAAACATGTAGTGCCATTTAATAGCTATGAAGTGTCCACCATATCTCCAGCATTGAGGTTGAAATTCAGGGAATCCTAAAGGAGTCATGCTCTCATATCTTCCCACATTTTCTTAGTTCTCTAGAAACGGTAAATCAGAGCTCTTATAAGGAGTCTTTGAATATAGGTTATTTGGAAGACAGAAACACAGTCAGTCTGTAAGTTCTGAGTCATCATTGTGGACACTGATTACCATGATAACAACACAACTTCTTACATAAACTACATGCACAACAAATGATGAAAAAGGTCAATGTCTACAAAATCTATGATGATAACTATTGCATCATAGTCTGAGGAACACACAACATGGATAAACAAATCTAGCCCTAAAATACTGGCATTTTTCACCTAAAACCCTCACAGGCCCTATAATTGTAGTGTTTATACAGAATAGTAATGTGCACATGCAATCAAATAATAGAAATATATTGAGCATAGTTTAATGTGTGACTATCTAAAAAAGAACAGAAAATTTTAAACTCAATTGAATTGTGAAACACATACCATTTTAAATGTAACCTTCCGACCTTCTTCCATTACGTGGCTAGAAAATATAACAAATTGGTAATTAATCAGTGTAACTAAGGAGGGAAGTTAATTTTCATAGAAAGCAGCCTAATGAGATCAATGTGTGGTATTTCTTCCTCTATGCAGTCTTGTTCCTTTCAATCCACTCTCCAATTTACTGTTAGAATTTGTTTTCAAAATGCAAATCTTAATCATATGGCTCTTCTTAGCCTCTACAATAAAGTTGAAATTCCTTAGGTAGGTATTTCATTGGCTAATTCCTGTTGATTTTTCTAAAACCTCTCTGTATCTCCTCCACTCCCCAACCTGGTTTAAGTGTCTTTATTTTAGAAACTATAGCCCCCGGATTGAAGGTGCGTTTAACATAGTATTTTGTATTTATTTATTAATTTCCTGTATTAGTCTGTAAACTCCTAGAGCATAAGAATAGAACTCTATCTGGCCTTATAGTCCCAGCCTTTGGTACATTATCCAGCACCCAGTAGAAATTCAATAAATAGTTGCTAAACAAATGAATGTAAATCTCTGGTAATATATTAGGGATACACATATTTTAGAAGGTATAGCTACTTATAAAGAAACACATTTCATAGACAATATGGACATAAAAATACTAAATACAATTACAAAGTTTTATCTAATTATAGTCTTTCATTTTAAAAACTTTTGAAAATAGTCATAAATCTTCCCATCTACTGAATCTAACATTTAGTAAATGATTCCTTAGAACTTAAGTAGTTATACATCTTTAAGATACTCACTTCCTGCACATGAAATGTTATGGAACTAAGCTGAAATAGATGAGGACATTTGAGGTATTTACAAACAGTAGTAGTGGATTAGAGAAGAGATCAGAGATGCAATAATATTGAGGCAATAAGGCGGTGACAGAAGTGACTTTCAGACTATAAAACCTGATGTCAAATATCTGTTAATAAATTTTAAAACTTAAGTAAAACTTATGAGTTAATGTAAATAAATGCACAATGAAATTATTTTTCAGTTTGGGTATTGATTGATTTTTTTCAAAACAATACAGTATATGCATACCCTGAATAAAAAGTATCTTCGACTTTGGCTTGCAATAGGACCTTGGAATTCTTCCTAGAAGAGAAAATGAGGGCAATACAAATCAAATAACAGTAAAAATATGCACAAATTCTTGAGAGTGTAGTGAAGTTCAAGTTTATTTTAAAATATAATTAAACAAAGAAGCAATCAATGACTAGAGTATATAATTTATATATAGAGTATATAATCTTTATCTTTATACCTGAAGAATTTTCAACAACTAGCAGTATCATCAAATGTTGTGTTTTAAAATAATTTCCTTATCAATGTAACACATTTTATTTTCAGGAAGTTCATCAGTTATATGTATATTCATCAATAAGTAGAAAGAGTAATGACAGACACTTCATAATTAACTACATTTAAAACCTCCTTTCAGAATATAATAAGTATGTATTGTGTCAGGTGGGTAATAGATTTATTGGAGTAATCACTTCTTAAGTTATATAAATGTCTAATCACTGTGCTATATACCTGAATCTAATATCGTATGCTAACTGTAATTGAAAAAAAAAATAGAATAAATAAAATAAAATCTCCTTTCATCATTTTGTTAGAACAAGGTAATTTCTTTAAAAAATATATGTGCTAACACAAGAACAGGGAAAAATATAAAACAGAATTGTGTCAGAGCTAAAATACACAACATTTCTATAGGAATTCAAATAGTAATTGAGATACAACTTTGGCAAATTATATTTATTTAATGAAACTTCAGAAGATTTTTCTCAATATAATTATATTTACAGAAATGGTATTAAAAAATACAAAATAAGAGCAAACCAATTATAGATAATGGGCATGTTTTGAAAAGTTGCTTTTCTTAAAACATTTTATTTTAAACTTAATGGAAAAAATATTTAATACTTTACGGTTTTCATAAAATTGGTTCTTATAGCTTTCTATTTTCAACAACCACTTATTACAAAAGTATCAGGATGGCAATCACTATAAAATGTGTCAACAAAACCTTTTTCAATTATTCCATAATATAAGTAAAATCATATTATTAAATTCTAAGAGTGGCTCTGACATCTATTAAAATTCTGAAATCCTTGTTTTACAACAAATATATTCTCATTATTTTATACCTAATTTTCATTCTGATGATAAATCCCCCCAAGTTACTTAAAAGAGTGAAAATTTTAATATTCAAAAATGTATACATAGAAACTATACATTTATATACTTAAGTAAGAAAAATAAGAAACATAGGACAAAAAGTAACTTAAAATGTGCCAAACTGTAAAACTTTAAATACAAACATACAGGTCATTTTAATCTTATCATTGGAGAGAGAATAGTATGTAAAAGAATTTGGGAGCTAGGAATAAAAAAGATGTGGGGTAAGCAGTACGGAAGTCCTGTAAACAAAAGTTAAGAAAAGTGTTAGAATGCACTACGATCTGAAAACTTGTTTTCTTTAAGAACACAAAATATTTCACTATTGAAATGTTTTAAAATTAGGCAGCTTGGGCCCAGCAAAGCTAACACTACTATATTTTTTTCTACTCATCTTACATTTTTTTCTTTTATAAGTTTCTAGGAAATTTGTCTTGCTACAAAATACTTTAAGGAGTTATTATTTGTCCAACAGGATATACTACAAAGTAAGGGTTCACATTTCCAGCTAATTATCTGGAAATATAGTCTCACTGAAGGTGGAACATTCAGACAAAATACAAAGCTGGCCACATACTGAGTTATTTAGCTTTGGTTATATAAATAATGACCCTGAAGTGATATAGTAAAATAATAATTTGTTGATATATTTTAAGGAACTGAATCTTTAAATTGAAATCTTACACTATTCTTAAATCAAACAAACTCTTTAGAAAGTAAAAGTTAATTCAAAAAGTATATATTACTTCTAGAAAGTTTGATGGCACTGATTTGATTTTTTTTTGCATATGGGAAATTCTATAATTTTAAGGCACTACTACAGTTCCTCTTATATTTCTCATTCAAGTTGGCAGCAGATACTATCTCCCTAGATAGAAGCTTAGTTTAAGAATGTGAAGACTTTAGGGAGGAAATAATGACCATAAAAATAAATTCTGAGGAACTTATTTGCCTAAACTGTAAGCATTTTTAAAAGTATTTGAAGATTTTTGGTAGTACATTAAGAAGAATGAAATTAATACAGTATTTAAATTAATGAAAAATCTAACAATAATAGAAGTATCCAAGATTAGGCTATAAATGGAATGGCACAGTGAAAAAAAAATATTTTCCTAGGCTAGAAGTCAGAAGACACTATTGTAATGTCTAATTTCACTTACTAGAATGATCGTGGGAAACACCTTTAATTGTTCTAAATTATTTTTCCTTTAAAATTGCTAGGATAACAATATTTGTATAAGTACCAACAAAGTTGCCAAAAGAATAAAATGAGATAATATGACTGAAAGCTATAATGTATTACAATAATGTAAGTCATTGCTTAAAAATAATAGCTAGAAACTTTCATCATTGAAAAAGGTTCTTTTTAAATGACAATAAAAACTCCACAATTTTGAGCTTGAAAATGTGGTAACATAGCTATACTCATCTTAAACATATTGGGCCATATTTTTGTTAATTATGGAAAAAACAAAATACATACATTTAGTTTTTGATACATTTACTTTATGAGCCTTATTTTACTAACACTTTAATACTTGAATTGACAGCTTGCTATCCCAGCTATTTGCCAACCTGTATAGAAAGGGGAAGTAATTTATCTTTGATCTTTTCTCCTATTCCCACCTAATGATTAGGCACACTGCCATGTCCTTTCTTAAACCAAGAATAGGTTTCCTCACTGGGAGGGTCATGGTCTTTGGAAGGAAATCAAATCCCAGCTTCCCTCACTGCCAACAGCTTAAGATAAAAGGGACATATGATGGAGAAGGGAAATAATCCTTTTCTTCCTGAGTGTGAAAACTTCTATAAACAGATGCTCTCAGACAAACTGGGTGTTTATGTGGGGTTTATCTTGAAGAAGGGTAGCTTATAAAACATAACTGAGCTGCCCCGCACAGAGGGGCAAAGCAAGCATGCAGTTTGTGTTACATACGTCCACTTTGAATCTCTTCATCCTTCTCTCATACAGTTGAGGAACGAGCTGCAGCAACGGATGCACAACAGACGACTGAGGGACACGAATACACACACATGATGAGCACAAAGGCTTCTCAGCATTGAGCATAAAGACGGTTTCCTATTTGTTTTTGTTTTTACACACTATACTTGCTTCAGACAAAAAAGAACAAGATGTTATCTAAGAAAGCCCCTTGTGAGCATTTCAAAGAGCTGTGGAGAATAAGCCAAGAGATGGAATGAAATTTGATAGCTCTATGCTAGAATCTTTGCTATTACTTTCATGAGGGCCTAAGTCGTTATTCAGCTGCCAAGAAGTAAAACACCAGTCTGCATCCTTGACAGGCAAAAAGCAGTTTGTCTGCTTCCAGACTTACTCAGAATGATTTGGGATAGATGAAAACAACTCTGTGAGAATCAGTTTTCCATTATGAAAATGTTTATCTGGAAGATTATATTGTACACACATCTCATAACATTTATAAATTATACATTTTATTTAAAATTGAACATATGGAACAAGACAACAGGGGACACAAAAAATGACAATGTGTTGTTGATAGTTAAAAATGAGACTAAGATGCATTTTCTCAAAATGTATACCAAGCCGAAGAAAATGAAAGCACATTTGAGACATGTGGCTACCTGCTTCAGTTTCATTTTAAAGGCATGACTTGAACTGAACATTCTCACAAATATTAAAATCACTTATCGAATGGATTACTTTAAGCCATATACAATGGTTATTTGTTAAACAATTTGACTTGTATTTGGTTTTTAAAGCCAGTATCACCTAACTTTCAAGTCCTCATATGTAAGAGTATTCAATGTGATAAACATTTAAATCTTAGTTTAAGATTACAGTTCTCTTTCCACAGGCATGTACATGTTTAAAATACACTATACTCCTCATTCCTTAAATTGGTCCATAATAGTGAGTCACAAGTTTAGAAAGAATATTATAGTCAAATTATTATTAAGTATTCTAGATTGAAATACCAAAGCTGCTTGCTTAAATTTTTTTTTTACATCTACGCATACAAAAAGAAAAACTATTACTAAAACCACATAATTTAGAAGTGAACTGAATTTGAGTTATTGGTATCTGGCTAATCTTAGTAAATTCTCACATTAAATGTCTAATTACTAATTAGGATATCTTAGGAATAGAAGTGAATATTTTTACTTATGTTTAATTACATTTTTCACAATCATCTTTTAAAATAATTCTTAAAATGCCTCTGGATAAATCTATTTTTCCCTTGCACTAATCACCAAATAAAACAATATGTTTTACTTATTTGCTTTTTTTTTTTTGCTTCTAGAATGTAAGTTATATGACAATAGGGATTTCTTTTTTAGTTTTCTATTCTATTTACTGCTATATTTCTAGTACCTAGAATTGTAACTGGCACATAGCAGATACTCAATAATTGTTGAATGAATGAATGAATTTAATATACATGTGGTTATTGAGATAGAAAATAAATTAAATGTATAATAATTATGAAATTCTACTTGTTCATGCATATATAAACTTTTAAAGTAAAAACATGAACTTTCATCTAGCTCTATGATAAATTGAGAACACAAGTTTTTTAAAAAAAAAATACTAGTGACTATTAATAAGAAGTAATTCTAGAACTTACCACATTTGAATTGCCCAACTTCCGTGTCTTCGAATAATGAAATAAGAACTATCAAACAAAAGTAGTGAGCTTTATTTAGTATAGACACTTAGTATTCTTTATTTTAAAAAATTTTTAAAAATTTATTTATTTTGATTAGTTTCAAGTATATAGTACATTGATTAAACATCTATATAGTTCGTAAAATGACACTCCCAATTGCTCCTTCCCTCCCCTGACCCTCCACCTAGCCAACATATTAATGTTAACTGCATTCCCTATGCCATGCTCCTCATCCCTGTGACCATCCTCAGCTACTATTTTGTACTTTAACCCTTTACTCCATTCTACCAACCCCTCAAACTCCCCTTTCCTCAGTCTGTCACAAATTGTCCACTATATTTGTGAGTCTGGTTTTAATTAGTTTGTTCTTTTTATTCCTTAGATTCCACATATAAGTGAAATCATATGGTATTTACCTTTCTCTGTCTGACTTAAATACCTTCTAGGTCCATCAAAGCAATATCTTTTTCCATCCCCTTCCTTTTCATAGGTAGGGGGGTCTGTTTCCTTGTCCTTTCAGCCACTCTATCTTTTGGTTGAAGCTCTTAATTCTTTTCCATTTAAGATATTTATTGATAGGAATGTAGTTGTTACTATTTTTTATTCCTTTTTTTGATACATGCCTTTTTCTTCTTAAAACAGTCCCTTTAACATTTTCTATAATATTGGCTTGGTGGTGATAAATTCCTTTAACTACTTTTTGTCTGGGAAGCTCTTTATCTGTCCTTCAACTCTAAGTGATAGCTTTGCTGGATAAAGTATTCTTAGTTGTAGATCCTGGGTCTTCATCATGTCGAATATTTGTGTCAAGCCCTTCTGTCCTGCATAGTTTGTTTTGAGAAATCAGTTGCCCGTCTTATGGATGTTCCTTTAGAAAAACTATTGTTTTTCTCTTGCTGCTTTTAAGATTCTGTCTTTGTATTTAACCTTTGGCATTTTCATTATGCCTTTATTTGGGCCTCTTTGGGTTCCTGGTTTGGGGGATTCTCTGAGCTTCCTGGGGCTTTATGCCCATTTCCTTTATCAGTTTAGGGAAGTTTTTTATTATTGTTTCTTCAAACAGCTGTTCAACATCTTGATTTTCTTCAGGAACACCCATCAGACAGATATTTGGACCCTTTATAGTGTCCCATATGCTTCTTAAATTATTTTTATAGTCTTGGCATTCTGATTATGTGTTTTTGACTTTCTTATCCTCTAGATAGGTCATTTGATCCTTTTCTATATTCACTTTGTTTATTCCTTTGTTTATTCCATTTAATATATTTCTCAAAATAATGTGTTCTTCATTTCAAACTGGTTCTCTTTTATAACTTCCATTTCCATTTTTATGTTTTTTTATCTCTTTGTTGAAGTTCTCTACGCTTCCTAAAAGTTCATTAAGCATCTTTATAACCAGTGTTTTGAACTCTACATCTGTTAGATTGCTTGGCTTCCTAATTTCTGAATCTCTTTTCTGTTCTTTCATATGGTTTCTGCTTCTTTGTCTTCCCATTTTGGTTGCATTTCCATGTCTGTTTCTATGTACTAAGCAAAGCTCCTAAGTCTCCCGGTCTTAGTAGTGTGGATTTGTGAAGTAGGTATCCAGTGGCACAGTCCTGAGAGGGGTTCAGCTGCAGGCCAAATTTAGCCTAAGCCTCTTCCCCTCCGGGGGCCACTTGTTAAGATTCAGCAAGCAATCCACAGACGCTGTGCTTATAGTTGCCTCAAAAGGCCACACCAGAAACTGAGGCCAGCTGCCTCCAGTGTGAGTCTAGGTGCTACTCAGAAAGGAGCACATGACTCGCTGAGGATATACCTGGATGTAGCTTGGGTGTGGCCACGAGTTGGAGGAGGCGGGGTTTTGAGGAATACTCTGGGCAGAGAGACCTCTGTTATCTAGTTTCATGAGGACTTGGCCATGGCAGCACTGTGTTTGTATACTGGTATGGGGGAGGGCCCAACAGAGAACAATGGATACTGCCAGCAGTTCTGTACAGAGCGAGTCTCCCCTGGGCCTTCACTCCGACAATATCTCCCTGTAAGTCCCTGTGCCCTCTGAGCGCATCTGTATCAGCACTGGTGCTCAGAGCAAGCAGGTCTGACACCATGAAAATCTGCTCAAGAACATGGCCCCTTTAAGAGGAGTCTGCCGCTGCTGCTACCACAGCCTCCATCTCAGTCGCTCGGGACTGGGCAGCTCCGCGTCCTTGCCCCATCCTACTTTCTGCTGTGTTTTCTTGGATTTCTCCCTAGGTGTATGGCTTGTTCATCTAGATCCCAGGCAGTTTTTCCCTGCTTCTTGCTCCTTGTTTTCATCACAACTTTGATTTGGTCACCAGAGTGATGAACAGAGCCTCTATCAATTACGCCTTTTTTTTTTTTTTTTTTTGCCTCTTCACAGTGGTTTTCAGTTTCAGTTCAAGGTTCTCCGACATGTACTTTTTCTGTGGTAGCCCTTATGTGCAGATCCACACTCAGACATGCTAATATGCAGGTTGGGTGTTTTTTGTTGAGTTTTAGATATTCAGCTTATTGTTGTTTCAAGTGGAGAGATCTAGGGCCATCTCTCACTCCACCATGTTTCTGACATCACTCTTTTTTTTTATTTGTCTAAAGCCTGGTCTAGAAATTCGTTTAAGTGTTCTTATCCAAGTAAGTCTCCAGAAGCTTCTGTTCCAAGTAAGCCAACCTGGCTGTGTCTCTCTGTATAAACCTGTCTTTCCAGATTTCAGGATAGCAGTTTGCCTTGAAACTCAGTTCTTTATAAGATTTGTTTGGATAGCTGCAAGATGAGATGTTTTCATCCACCTGCCAGAATCTTAAGTTTATGTAGAAGCCTGAACTGGGTTCAGCCATGTATTCAGTCCATATGGTCTAGCAACACCTTATTCTCTCAAGGCCACATTCTTGAAATAGTTCCAGCTATAGGAATGGTGGGCAGAATGTACATTCCAAGGACAGGGGAGGAGGGGAGCAACATCTAATTGTCCAGATCCAGATCAGGTCCACTGGCAATCAAATCCTCTTGACAACCTCCTCTAAGCCGGATGTAATTTAGTCCAGAGATTCTGGTGGCTTGGACTTTGGTGGTTTAGTGGATTGTTGAAACAAGATCAGATAGCGGATGTATTTCTATTGTAAGATCAACAGGATTGCTTTTTCCGTGGCCCATTTTCCGTCATATAGACTGAGCAATCTTAGCGACTTGCCTAAAATGATACAGATGCTAATAGGTGCCAGCAAAGGTACTAGTTCCAACCTTATTTCAAATAATTTGACTTGTCTTACAATATAGTTGACCCTTGAACAACACAGGTTTGAACTATGCAGGCCCACTCATAAGCAGACTTTTCAGTAAATACAACCTTTTGTATCTGAGGGTTTCACATGAACAGCTATCATTTTTTAATGTATATATTTATAGAAATCACCTTACCCTTTTGGTATTATCTTTTTCATTTGTTTTCTGTTGAAAAAAGAGATATACAAATGTCACTATATTATGTATAACATAAAATTATATATTATGTATAATATATGGTATAAAATTTATAATAGATTATATCATAATTTAAAAAGCATATTACACATATGTTACATATAAAGTATAAGATTAAAATTGGTTAAGCATATATTGCTCTAAAAATGAGCAACTGCAGACTGTTTATAAATAGAAGAATGAACAAAGATCTTTACTACAGCATTATTCATAAAACATTGGAAACATTCTAAATGTTCAACAGTGGTGGAATGGGAAATTATGATCCAGCCACCTATATTATATTCAGAGAAATAGGCTAGAAGGAACCACATCAAAATATTTGTAATTGTTATCACCAAATAATATGATTGAGCTATTTTTGCTTTCTTTCATACACTTTCCTATATTCCTCTTTTCCTCCAAAAATGTTTAAATGAATCATATCATTTCTTTTCATTATTCTTTTTGTTCTCATTTGCTTTAAATATAAAAGGAAATTCATGTAAAAAACACCATTGTCATTTCTTTTATTGTAATTAGGAAAAAAGTCAACTAAGCATTTTAGGAAATATCACCATTAAAAATACTGGAATAAAAACAGTTTTAAACACTTTGTTTCAGAAAACATTTATGGTTTCAAAAAAATCAAGGTTTCTTTGAATTACTGTATGTGAAAGGTATGGAAATCAGAATGTACTAATGATCATAAGTTAAATTAGAATTGATAATGGAAAAATATAATTGTAAACCTGAAGGTCTTATCCTTAATAAGATAGTTTTAAAATAACTGTTTCTACATAAGATACTGAATATAAAACCAGGTATGGTCATTATCCCATTTTTCAAAGTCCTACTTATCCTCACTTCAGGACAAAAAGTTCTCCCAGAAGAATCAAATAGTTTTAATAAGAAACCAAGACATCACCATAAAAACATAATTTTTAAACTGACATTGATAATATAGTTTTTTTTCTGGATTCTTAATTAACTCTCTAGCAAAGAAAGCTGCATCTGTTCTCCAATTGCAGTATGAGTCAGGGAGAGAAAAAACAAAATGATTCTTTTATCTTATCAGAGGTAGAACATATCTTTTACTTGAGGGGTACATATTACTTTCCAATACATGATTGACTTAAATTCTGACATCAGAGAAACGGAAGTATTTGTTTTTTATCCAAAATCAACTTTTCCTCTTCTAGCTCATCTTGGCTCAGTTCCTAAGTTGGGTATATTTTCTTCCAGGAGGAATTTCAAGATAATACTGAACAATTTTCTGCCTATATATGCAACACGATTTCAGTTTTACCTGGGACTGTGGTAGAGTTCCCATGATCATCAAGCAAAGCTCCTCCAATGCACTGGTGATCTGATGGGAATGAGAAGATACACAGGCTAGATTTCTGTTTTAACAACATTTACAGAAAAGATATAACTACAGAATGTTAGGAACACAAGGATATTCCAACTACCCAGAATAGAATCCTTCTTGTGGCCCACTGAAATTCTGTTGGAATCCCTTGGCTCCTCTCATGACAAAAACTTGGCTCCTAAAAGTAAAATCTTCCTTCCAACCAGGAAAAAAAATGTTATGTACTGTATATATGCACTGATTAAGGCTTCCACTGTGGTCCAGATACATAGTTCTCAGTACTTGGTAAGATTTCATGAGATTCTATGACAGAGTAATTAGCAGTGTCAAAAGAGGGATTATTCTTCCCAGTTTGCAGTGAAGTCTGAATCTACATGCCAAAGCAATGAGCCTCACTGAATATTACTCATTATTGGCTAATTTGAAAATCCTACAATTGCTCCCAAACAATGGAAGTCGGAGGGGAAGAAGCCATATACAGTATACCTAATCTGAGTTACCACCCTTCCAGGCTGCTGACTGCACACCTCAAGATCAGGTTTTTCAAAGCATCTGAGCACAGAAGTAGGGCAGGGCTCCTTGTGGTTAGCAGCCAGCTGGGTGTGGTGAGAGGTAGCACAAATGGGCAAGCAGGGGCGAAACTTGCTTTGCACAGAATTTAGCACAGTAGTACCACAAACAATTGATTACTTAATAAATGTACATTGGGAATAATGAGGATCTGGAACTATGGTGGGGTGGTATTATTAGTGGTTAAAAACGTGGGCTATGAGGTTAAACAGTCTGCAATTCTATAGCAGTGCAAATTTCATTTCTACTCTTTATTAGCTGTGTTACCTTAAGCTGGTTACCTAACCTCTCTAAACTTCAGTTTCTTCAGCCATAAATCAGGGATGACGACATCACTCTAGAGGGTTCTTGGAAGGATTAAATGTAGGTAAAGCTGTTAGCACAGTGCCAGGTACATAGCAATTAGTAATAATAGTACTATTAAAAAAATATGTAATCTGTAAAGCTTGATTTACAGTTGTAATTATACTTAGTTTATAAGATATGTCAAAAGGGTTGTTAGGGACCACCAATATTCTCTACCTTTGAACAACAGTGTATGTTTAATATGGTTGGCTGTAGTTAGGGATACTGTTGGAATCATCAAACAGCTTTTCTGAGCATCCTTCCTAGCATCAGAGGTCTGCTTTGTTCTCTTCCTTTTGTTTGCCTGTCGTGCAGATTGTTGGGATGTTTATTAATAATATTAAATGGTTCATACTTACATAATGTGTCAATAAATTACAAAACACTTGCACATACATAATTCACATTCTTTCCTTAAAATACAGCTATAAGGTATACAGGACAGAAATTGTTATTCTCACATACAAAGGAAATGAGGTTCTCAGACACTGTCACTTGCCTAATACCACACATGGCTAGTAGTTGGTAGAGTGGCCGGGGAACTAGGTCTTCTGAACTTTAGGTATTCCTATGTTGTATTGGTATTGACTGTGAAGCCTATGGTTGGGAGTTGAATGAGAGAAAAAGGAGAGTGTGAACACTGACACATTCTTTCTCACTTTTCAGGATGGAGACACAGGTCATTCCATAAAAATCTGAAAATAAATTCCTGAAACTTCTTTTAATGGCCCATCCAGAAATACTGTAAAATATAAAACAATAACAAGAATATCTAGTGATATCATTTGTAAAAGATGTATCCAAGGAACAAATTCAGATATATGAGTGTTTCCTCACAAAACATTCAAAGCTAGATGAGGCTTGGCAATAAATTTGAAGTTTGACTGAAAAAAGTTTCAAAACAAATTGCATTTGCTCCAGCAACTCTTTTCTTGAAGCCATTATTTAATGATCTACAACTATTCTTTACAACTATTTTAATATTTTATTGTTTTACATGTGGACCTTAAAGATTCTTTATTTTCTATTTGGTAAAATGTTTTGAAAATCTGTTTAGATAATCATATAAATTATAAAATAATAGTTAATTTGAAAATTAATTATTTTTTAAAAAATGGTACCAGTTAATGTAAAAGATTCCATAGTGAATTTATCAGCTTTTCAAAATGTGCACAGCATCCAAATCCAATAAAAGGTTAGTTTATCTTGATGGTGCTTAGGTGAATACTTTAAAATGTATCTATTTGCACTGCAGAAATAAAAGTGATTCTGAGGGTGTTCCTGAATTTTATATACAGTGTAAAAGCTTGTATGCTGATTAATACCTATCACATGTTACATATCTATCAATGCTTCTCAAGTAATTTGAAATATTATTCATAAACAGGTCACCTGTTACGATTCTAGTCTTATTTTGCCATCTAGTGCTTCTAACTTCCTGTAAGGAAGCCTCTGAAAACCAAGGAATAGGTTGAAGCAGAAGAACTGTAGCACTACATAAGGCTATCTACACACCAGCCAGGGTGACATTCTGGAAGGAGTCTGGAGGACCTCTGCCAAGCCCTCTTCTTCATCCAGAAGACAAGTGATACTGATTAAGAAACTGCATACAATAAAAGTCAAGACACTATGCTAACTCTGTTATATCTGCACTCAGAGATAGAGCTGCTGACAGACAGAAGCATCAGTGTCCAGTAAAGATAGTATAATGAGGATACACTTATTTTCCACACCTTGTGTTTCCATGCACAGGAGCTAGACTAATACTTCTCTTTCCTTAACCCATTCTTAACTCTTTCCTATGGGAAGAGGAGTGAGAGTTACTGAGAGTTTCCCAAGAGATGCTCCTTTTAGCCCTTTTCCCTTAGGGAGGCCAACTCTGTTCCTGTCTGGTTTCTGTCCTGTGGCAGAAAACTGGATTCTGGCAGGAGACCCCAAGTCACCATTTATCTCAATTTAATTTTGAGGGTAGTTTTAGAAAACACACCTGGCATCAGATCTAAATCTACAATCACAAACCAACTTTTCAGTTATAATGATACTTTGATCTCTGTGAGTTTGATTCCTTAAGTTTCTCCTTCCATGGGTTTCAAACTCAATTAGGGGACAGGGTATTAGCCCCCAAATACAGCAATAGATACATTAGTTTTAATCTAACACAGAACTTTATTTTGAAATTAGCATTTACATTTCCAAAATATGTGTATATTTTCTGCAAATCTATTTTACTTAGAGATGAGAGTCCTAGGACTTTACATGAGCTCATAGCACTGATTTTTACCTGCAGATGATGTAATAATTTCTAATTATGTTGACATGTATCAATAAGGCTATAAATTATTAAAGGAGAAAATGGAATATTCAGCACTACCCAAAGCCTACATCATTACAAAATACTTCCAACTGGAATTACCTGAGGCTGAGAACCAATGGACAGGAAAGATGAACAAGCAGTATCTATCTATAGAAAACAAAAATGCCAGTTAGAGAGACATACAGAGAATGGCAGAAAATAGAAAGCAGATTTTACAAAGTCAGGTTACCTATGTAACATTAATCAAAGTTCCGGGACAATTTAGGACCCTGGATTTGGGGGAGAGGAGCCTCTTAAACTTTCTAAGAAAGTCCTAGAATTAGGATTTCCCCCAAATTTGCCCCCAGCCAAAGAGGATATATGTCTCCAAGAAGAGATGATAGGGATCATTAGAGAGTATAAAGATGCTTTAAATATTGAGGGAAAAACTTTGGGTATTCTTCAGCCTGATAAATGTGAGTGTTGACAAAAAATATAGCCTAGAAATTAAGGCGCATCCTGTTCTCATGGGGTTCTTTATTACATATAAATCTAACCACATTATCTAAATTAAATTATAATAGCATAAGTGCTAAATTAAAATTGCACGATAAATAGTATATAATAAAAACTCCTTCAAAACATGGGCAATGTACTAGGGTGCAACCAAGGAGCCAGCATTAGAAGAGTTCTATTTTACACTGAAGGTTTAAGAAACTACAGTTGGCAACCAGCTGTTCTCAGCCTTTATCCCAAAGAGAAAACTTGAAAGACTTTAAACTGTAATTTAAAAAATTTCTGTAAATCATTTTACAAACTGTGCTGAGAAGTAAAGCATTATGCTGGATGTCTGGAGTTGTTTATGGCATTGTCTTTGGTGGCCTTTTAAAATGGGACTGGGAAAGAAATAGCACTGATTCTTGTCTGTCTAGGATCATTTAGGTTGAATCCTATTTATGGTATAACATCTCAGGGCCCCCCTTCTAGTCCCAGACTTCTTTGTTGATCAGTTTCATTTAATTTCCATTCTCCTACCAAACGGGGAATTATCATACTCTTCTTTTATAAGTTCTCAAGCTCCTTGTTGCTTCCTAGTTGACCATTTCCTAAAATACATGATTTTTAATTTAAAGAATAATGAAGGTGTTCAATATTATAGCTTATGTCTCTCTCCTTTTTATCTTCACAGAACTTGTCATCTTCTCTATCACGAATATCTGAGGAATTGTTTTATTCCACTTGCCCCTATGCTCACACATCTGCTCCCTCTTCCATGTTATATGAACCCAGAATCATGAATACAAAGACAGACACACACACAGTGAAAAACTTCTTGAGGGCAGGGGCTATGCCATATCTAACTTGCCCAGAATAAGTGTTCAATACATCTTATTTAATTAAATTAAATGAACATCTGGAAAAAAATAAAAGAGAAGATAATTGCAAAGGGAAAGCCAAAAGATACACCTTTAAGCTTCGAATTGTGACCAATACATAATATATCACCTCCAAATGTTATATAGTGTGATTTAGCAGCATAGGAGGAAGTGGGTCCTCCCCAAATTTTTGTGGTGCTTCGGTATCTGAAAATATTACTTGCTCAAGGAGAAAGCTGTCCACCCACAGCCAGGCTGCCCATCTGTGTGAGGTAGCCATGTCTAAGAATAGAAAATCTTTGAAACTCAGTGTTAACTAATCAGTGCATCAACATTGTTTGAATAAATGTATCAGAATAAGAAAAACACCAATTAGTCAAATTAGTAGATAATTACAAAGCTTTTCAGTTTTTGTTCTCTTTCCTTTTAAAAAGCATAGCAGCATTGCTCACCCACTTTCCATTTGGGTAAGCATTTGTTCATTTTACTCAACTTCTGGCCCTAATGGTTTTAAGTGCCACTAATTGCTTTCGAGAACTCTGTAGAGTCCATTGATGAATCTGTTTGAAAATGTATTAAGATATAACTGGCATTTTTGTTTTTATAAATGATGCTTGTTCATCTTTCCTGTCTATTGATTCTCTATATGTGTTTCTAGTGTTTTTAAAAGAAATTATAGTGTTTTTGCATCTCTGATTTTTTTCTAGCATTATCATTAAAATATTTTTTCATCAAAGATTTCCCACAGAAATACAGATGATTTCAAGCTAAAATAAATGTTTCCATATTATATATTAATATCTGTTATCTAAATTATTTACCTTTATATATTTCTAGTATGTATCTTGATATATCGAAGCAAAGGCCCTTATAATAGGCTTTATGAAATTCTACACTATCAAAGACTGGTTTGGACTTGGCACTTACCATCTATTTTGCCATCTCCCTTATGTATTCCGGAGTGGCTTAGGTAGAAAGAGTATTGTCCTCAGTTCATAGCTCACTATCATTACTGGACTCACTTTATTTATTCTTTTTATATTTTTATTTACTACTCCTAGTCTATCATCTCACAGGCAACTCTTCTAACATGTTTGATGTGGATCCTATTTGCTTAGGTTCTTCTAAACTCTGTTCTGTATAGTATTTTCCTACCTTTTTCAATTGACACTATACTTTGAGATCTATCCATATTACTGGGCGCATCTACTCTGTTGTTGCTAACTGCTCTAGTGTGCACCCACCACGTGTTGCTTACCCACTCCGCAGTCATGTACAACTGTGTTTCCTGCGATTCCTTTTATTACCTTCTAGATCTGCCCTCCCCTTATGCATCTGTAGGACAATATCTTCGGGCTATAAAACCAGGAGAGGGAATACTGGACCATGGGGATATCTAGATTGCTTTTTAGATGGCTCTACAGTTGACACTCACTAGCAAAGCATGGAGGTTTATGAACCTTTGCTAACACCCTTGCTAACACTTGCCATTATTTAGATTTCAATTTTTGCCAGTCTAATGGTGAAAAGTGACACTTGGCTTAATTTTTATTTCATTATCACTTAATTCAAGCATCTCTTTAGATGCTTGTTGCTTGCTGGATTTTTAGGTTTCATCTTTTAAATTGTTCTATCCTTTGACTATTTTTACTTTGGATTCCTATCTTTATCCAATTGATCTGATAGCGTTTCTTAGGTGTTCTAAAAATCAATCCGTTATCAGTTTTAGACATTGTTAATATTTTCTTTCAAAAGCTGTTACCTTTTTCCATGCAGTTTTTTCTTGATACAAATATTTACTTTTAATGTAATTCAATTCATCATGTTTTTAGTCTTATGATTTATATTTGAAGTTTTAGGAAGTCTTTCCCTGCTTTTACTAAAGATATTTTCCTAATAGAAAATATTTTCTATTAATTCTATAATTGCACCTTTTATACTTATCTTTAATCCATCTGGAGCCCACCTTTGTATAAGATGTTAAGTTTTATTTTTCTCCATACAGCAAGCCAGTTTCCCAAATCTCATTAGCTAAACAATCTGTCCTTTCCCCACTGAATGTTAGTGTTACTTTTATTGAAAAATAAGTTTGTGTATATGAGCATGTCTATCTTATTGGGCCTCCTCAGAAACAGACCTTGCAATAAGGATGTGGATATAAGTAGATTTTTTTGGGAGATGGCCCAAGAAGCACTAGCAAAAGAGTAGAGAAGTAAAACAGAAAAGAAAAGGAATCCAATAAAGGGAATGTTATCAAGTAGGTTACCACTGTGTAACTGGGGTCAATTTGTCTGGAAGACTCTGGGAGCCAAAGTAGAACTCAAAGTTTTCCTGAGGGCAGAGGCAGCAAAGGTATTTATATACTAACTCCCTTAGGTCACCAATTGAGGACCGCTCTCAGTGGGGGGCATTTACTCCCAGGAATTTCTAATTTGTCCTGAACACAGGCTAAGCGGGCAGAGTCACAGAGTATGCAATTCGAAACAATAAGTTTGGAGTGCTCTGGAATGGTGAATGCCAAAGGGATGTAACAAGGTACTGACAGTGTCTGCTAAACTCTCCAAGCTCTAGTCTCTGTTCTACTGATTCACTTGTTCTTGAACCATTACGTTTTTCATTACTACAGTTTTATAGTACTTCTTCATACCTGGTAGGTAAAGTTCTTACTCTACACTCTTTATATTTAATATTTCCTCAGCTATTGTAGACCTATATTTTTCCATATCAATTTTAGTTTATATTTGTGAAGTTTCTGACAAAAAAAAAACTAAATAAAATTATGACCGGGATTACATTAATTTTTATGGAATTTACATTGATTAATATGGGGATAATATACATTTTTATTACATTAAATCAATTGTTCCATTAAAGAGCAAAGAATGTCTCTCCATATAGTTATATCATATTCTATTTCCTTTATTAAAATTTAATTTTTTCTCTATAAAGTTATTGTGTTTTTTTGGTTAGGTCAATTCCTAAATATTTATAGTTTCCGTTGCCATTGTGAATAATATATTTTTAATTTTATTTTTTTGTTACTTTTTCCTAATGAAAAGAAATGTTACTGATTCTTGTATACTGGTATTATATCCCAAAATCTTCTCAATTCTCATCTAAGCCCTAATACTGTAAGAGCAAGAAATTTGTTAATGTAATCCATCATGATTATAGATTAAAGGAGGAAAGGCATATTGTTCATCTCAATATTGATGCAGATAAAGCGTTTAAGTTCAAATTTGATTTAGGATTAACAAAGCTCAGTAAGACAGGAAAAAAGAAGAGAACTTCCTTAACTGGGTAAAGTTTATATAACAAAATTCTAGACAAATTTATACTTCGTGGAGAAGGTTCAGATACATTTACTGTGTAACATAGTACTGGAGGCCTTGCGGGGAAAAAAAAGGAAAGAAATTTTCTTCAGTACTTATTGTGTTATCTACCTTTTGGGCATCAGATATTTTTTCTAGGAATTTATTCACTGCATCTAACTTTTCAATATTATAACCATATACCTGTCCATAGAATTTGTTTTTGGTTACAGCTTTACTGAGATATAATTCACATACCACACAATTCAACCATTTAAAGTGTACAATTCAATGGTTTTTACTGATATTTATAGAGTTGTGCAACTATTGCCAGTCGATTGTCCATGATACTTTTAAAAAACATTTTAAATCTCTGTTTTTCTTAGTGGTCTACACCTTTTTTCAGTCTATATCTCGTTTATCTTTATCTTCCCTCTCAAATTCAAAATCAGTGCCTATTAACATTTGAAAAAACAAACATTTCTTTTTGTTAAATTATTGATTTGTTCTTTTTTCTCTTTTAAAATTTATTTCTGCCCCTATTTTTATTATTTACTTCTTTCTGGTTTCTTTGATTTTCTCTGTCATTCTCTTTTTTCTCATACTTTTTTAGTTGAAAGTTTAGCTTGTTTTCCAATTTTCTCCCATACTGATAAATATACATGAAGCCAAAATTTCTCTTTAGCTACTATTTTAGCTCTAGTCTACAATTTTTGATTTATAATGTTTTTATGTCACTCCGTTCTAAGTATTTTGTAATTTTATTTTTAGCTCAAGGTTATTTACTGAAATGCTATTTATTTTACAAATAGATGAAATATTCAAGTTATATTTTCATTATTAATTCTAATTTTATTGCATTATGATTGAAAAACACTTTCTATGGATGCTTTCTAACTTATGGAAACTTTCTTTTCGTTCTAACCCATGGTCTTTTTTTTTTTTTTCAGTGTTCCAATTATACTCAAAAAGAATGTGTATACAATTAAGTATAAGCTTTAAAAAATCTTTTTAATAGCTCAAGTTGATTAATTGTATGGTTAGGTCTTCAATATATCTACTAATGTGTTCTCTAACTATCAGTTCAGAGAGAGAGGTATTAAAGTCTCCAACTACAACTGTTCATTTACCTATTTTTCCCTGAAGTTCTGTCAACTGTTAAAAGTTTTAAGTTTGTTTTGTTAACATGTATTAATGATGGATGTATCTTTTTGCTTGTTGTTGTTTTATTAGCATATAAGATCCCTCTTTGTTATGATAGTTTGTTCATTTGAATTTTTTTTTTTATTATGGTGACATTGGTTAACAAAATCCAGTAAGTTTCAGGTGTACAATTCAACAGCAAGGCGTATATAGATTGCATTGTGTGTTCACCGCCCGTAGTTAGATTTCTTTCTGTCACCACATATTTTACCCCTTTTACCCCATTTACCTCCCACATCCCTCCTATCCTCTGGTAACCACTAGTTTATTGTCCATGTCTATGAGTCTCTGTTTGTCCTGTTTGTTTGTTGCTTTTAGATTTATGTCCCACATACAAGTGATATTATGTGTTTTTCAACTTTTTATGTCTGGCTAATTTTGCTTAGCATGATTATCTCAAGTTCCATCCATGTTTGAATTCTATTTTATAAGATATGAAGACTGCTACTTCAATTTTCTTGCCATTCATATCTGCTTGGTACATCATTTTCTATCCTTTTATGCTTAGACTTTTTTTGTTTTCTGTTTTAAGTGTGACTGTTATAGACAATATATTTGAAATCTTTTTTAAAAATTTAATCTGAGTATCTCTGTCTTTTAAGTGGTATATTTTAGCACATTCACATTTATTGTAATTACTCTATTATGAGGACTTATTTTTGCCATCTTACTTTACCATTTACTGTACTTTTTTCTTTCGTCTTTCCTTCTTTCATTTAAGAAAAATTATTATTCTGAATTATATGATATCAGGATTCTAGTAAAATTTAGTTGTACAAAAGCTTAATTATACTATTTCATTTCATCATGATAATTTCAAAGCAGGGTAAAGGTTCTATTAATTCACATAAGGATAATTCTTTACCTCATTCCACAACTGTAGTTCTTGTTCAGGCTGTAATCCTCTAGGTAATATTGGAGCACCTAAAAAAAAAAAGTTTTATTCACATGTTAATTGTATAGTATTTCTTCTAAAAGTAAGTATTTATATATACGGTCATTAGTCACTTAACAATAGGGATACTTCTACTAAGCCCTTCACTGTGAGAAATGTGTTGTTAGGTGACTTTGTCATTGTGCAAACATCCTAGAGCATACTTACACAAACTGTGTACAGCCTACTACACACCTAGGCTGTATGGTATAGCCTATTGCTCCTAGGCTACAAACCTGTACAGCATGTCACTGTACTGAATACTGTAGTCAAGTGTAACACAATATTTGTGTATCTAAATATAAAAGGAACAGTAAAAATATGCTATGAAAGATTTATTTAAATGATACACTTGTTTAGGGCACTTGCCATAAATGGAAGTTACAGGACTGGAAGATGCTCTGGGTGAATCAGTGAGTGAGTGGTGAGTGAATGTGAAGGCTTAAGACATTACTCTACACTGTTATAGACTTTGTAAACACTGTATATTTAGGCTACACTAACTTTATTTTAAAATAAAGTTTTTCTTTATTCAATAATAAACTAACCTTAGTTCACTGTAACTTTTTTTACTTTATAGGCTTTTGACTCTTTTGTAATAACTTAACTTAAAACACAAAAACATTTTTTAGCTGTACAAAAATACTTTCTTTATAAACTTATTCTATAAGCTTATTCTATAAGCTTTTCTTCTACTTTTAAAATTTCATTGTAATTTTTTACTATTTAAAATATTTTTGCTAAAAACTGAGACACACACACATTAGCCTAGGTCTGTAGAGGGTCAGGATCATCACTATCACGGTCTTCCATGTCCACAATGGAAGGTCGTCAGGGGCAATAACATGCATGGAGCTGTTATCTCCTATAATAACAATGCCTTCTTCTGGAATACCTCCTAAAAAACTTGCTTAAGGTTCTTCTTGAGGATATATCACTCTTTTCAAAGATATGCCTACAATGGTTTGCTTGGTTTGTTTGTTTGTTTGTTTGTTTTCACCATAGATTTATTTGTAAGCAAATAATGCATCATGAACATTCTATATTAATGAAAACCTTTCAGTGTTGGGGTCCATGTTTTCCAACTTTTTAAGGAGTTTATTGATATCTGCACTTGCTTCTGCTACACCTTTAACTCTGAATTTTTGGGGGGATTCTGATTCTTTTTCTTCTCCTGCAGTTTCTTTTTCTCTTGCCTCTTCTTCCACTATGTGTCCCTGTTCAAGTCCCAACAATTTCTCATTAGTCAATTCCTCAGCCACCAGCTCTAAGAGCTCCTCAATTTTATCCTTATATACACCCAGGTTAAAATAGTTTGCCATCTCAACCACAGCCTTGTTAATTTTTTAAACTTCTTCATCACTGGAAAATCCTCTGAAGTCATGAATATCTTCTTCCAGATGCCATTCATATACTCCTTAGTGTTATCACCCCAAACTCACACAAGGTTCCTGATGCCATCAGAGATGTTGTCATCTTTCCAGAATTTTATCAGTTTTTTCTCAGTGTCTTCCTCAGGTGCAGCAGTAGCCTGGATAAAGGTCTTCTCAGGTAGTAGGCCTTATAAAATGTTATAACTCCTTGATCCATTGATTGGATCAAAGAGGTGGTGTTTGAAGGAAGAAATACCCCTTTGATATTAGGATGAAGATCATTGATAAAAGATATCCAAGAACACTGACAACAATAAACAAAATCTTAACAGCTATGTTATTCTCCAAACAGTATTTCTCCAGTTCACTAACATAGCAATTCAGGAGGACATCTTGGAAGAAGAGATGGGTCCTCCATGACTTCTTATTGTTACAGTAGTACACTGGCATTATCTATTTACTGATATGCTTGAAGGTCATGTAGTTCTCACTATTCCAGATCATGAAGAGTTTCAATCTGTGCCCTGTAATTTTGCCCCCAAGCAAGATAATTCTTTAAAGTTTTGAAACCTGGCATTGACTGGGCCTCCTAATGGATGAAGTCCTTTCAGTCATCTCCAGAATAAGGAGGCTTCATCCATATTGAATATTTGCTCTGGCAATAATTTTCCTCCATAATCAACTTATCTAGAATTTCTAAAAATTCTTCAGCTACCTTCACATGAGCACTCACACACTTACCACTCACTTTCACATTATGTAATGAATAGCAAGTCTTGAATTGTTTAAACCATCCAGAATTAGCAGTAAATTTAACATTGTAGTCGGATCCAGCTATTTATTCAAAATTGGCAATCAAACATTTTGCTTTGGCTGTGATCTTCAGGTGCTTTCAATCTAGGTCATTAGATGTTTCTCTATGTCTGTTATAGGCCTTTCTTGAATTTTGTTAGACTCATTGCCTGCAATTAAGCAGATCCTTTAGCATCTTCTATCACTTTGTTTTTGTTCCTCAAGATTGTAGCTGTGGTGGAATAGAACATGCTTGACTGGCAAGCAATAACCATCACTGATTTCCACCTTCATAGTCCTCAATCACTATTAATTTTGTTTCCAGGTTAATCACTAGATGTGGCCTCTTATTGGTGAGATTCACAGAGGGTTTTGTACATTTAGGGGTCATGATGGACAAAACAATACAAGATTAAAGCAAGCACAAGAGAAAATGATGTAATCAAGAGACACGGGAAACATGAGATGTATGAGGCTGCTGCCAGGGTTACAATGTGTACAGTTGTACCCCAAACTTTTTTTATAAGTAGAAAGGATACAATCTAAAATAATAATAAAAGTATAGTATAGTAAATGCATAAACCAGTAACAGTCATTTTTTTATCATTATCAAGCATTATGTACTATACATAATTATATGTGCTATACTTTTATATAATTGGCAGCACCGTAGATTTGTTTATATCAGCGTCACCACAAACATGTGGACATTGTGCTATGATGTTATGGTGGCTACGATGTCACTAGATGATACAAATTTTTCATTATAATCTTATGGGACCACCATGGTATACATGACCCAATGTAGCTCATTCTTGGATAATATTTTTCATTTTTCACTGTACATCCTTACCCTCTGACTCGAACTAGATATTTCAGCATTTGACTTAGTATGAGACATACTAAATTAACCTTAATAACATAACAAGGACGTTACTCTCAAAAATGAATTACTCATATCCCTACATGAAAACTTGTACATGAATGTGCATAGAAGCATTATTTGCAATAGTCCCAAAGTAGAAAGAATACAAATTTCCATCATCAACAAAACGTTGTACATCCACTGTGAAATATTTTCGGTCATAAAAAAGAATGAATTATAGATGCGCCTTGACTTACAATGGTTTTACATTCTGATAAACCCATCATAAGTTGAAAATATTGTTAAGTCAAAAATGGATTGAATACACCTAAACTACTGAACATCACAGCTTAGCCTAGCCTACCTTAAACATGCTTAGAACACTTACATTAGCCTACAATTAAGCAACTATCTTGAGTTCCATCTCAAAAGTAATTGACTTCCTTTTCTTCATACTAGAAGCAGGAGACACAAATTGGTGTTCTGTAGACATGATGGGATGCAAAACCACAAAAGACAATATTCAAAAACACTGGCTACAACACACTGTAGAGTATCAGTTGTTTACTCTCGTGATCATGTGGCTGACTGGGGACTGTGGCTCACTGCTGCTGCCCAGCATCATGAGAATATTTTACTGTATCTCACTGGTCTGAGAAAAGATCAAAATTTAAAATTGGAAGTATGGTTTCAGTTGACTGAGCATCACTTTCACAACATTTGTGAAGTTGAAAAATTGTAAGTTGGGCCATGGTTAAGTTGGGGACCATCTGTACTGATATTTGCTACAATGTGGATGAACTTCAGACATATTATGCTAAATCAATTGAACCAGATGCAAAAGATGCAAAATATTATTATGACTCCATTTATATGGAATGTCCAGAAAAGGCAAATCTATAGTGATAAAAAGATAGTGGTTGCCTGGAGCTGGTGGTACGAATGAATTTTAAGAATTGTTTAAGGAGTAAGGACCTGAGTAGAAAAAGACATTTCTTAATTTAGTCTTGGGCATTTGGTCGCTTACTGTCACAGGTCAAATCAAGTAACCATTTGTTGCAGACATCCAAAATATGACCCTCTTATTAGGAAATTTCCTTCTTTAATATTGTTCTCTGAATAGTAAAACTATTTCCATCCACAGAATCTGTAGCTGGTTCTTATCTTCTCATTGCTATTGTATGTTCTGCTAACTGATTTTTGCCAAGGATGCTGCACTTATCAATAGTGTTTTATTTTCCTCTGGCTTTATGACATTTTTGTTGTTTTTAGATAAATGCATCATTCATAACAATTAATCTTGGTAGATTATCTCCTAGTTTTTCTCATGTATGTTATGCTTCCCCTTTGGTGACATCTTTAGAGATTCAGCACTAGGGCAGATCACACTGCATATTGACCCTCAACACTCCCTATCACATTTTTAGAGAGATAAAATTTGTTGTTTAATATCTCTAAAATGTCTGAAGAAGAAAGAAGACAGTCTAGAAGGTTTCTGTGTAGTGACAGATGTATTTCATCCCTTAGCTTGAGAAACATTAGAGAAATTTATGAGATGATTAGTCAGACAGCAAATATACTGTTTTGCAAAAAAACCCCAAGACTTGTGTTTTTTAGAAACCAGCTGCTGCCTTCCATCATTTCTGCTCTATCAGTAAGTCTGAAAATTCCCCTACCTCCCAAAAAAGCAGTTATTTCCCACTGATGAAAAACATCACTGCAAGCATAGCATGTAACATTTGCTTTACAGAGAAAAAAAAACTTTTGAAACTATGATTATCTTCTTCCTCAATAAACTAGATAAAGATTGCCATCCTAATTTTACCAATAACAAATTGAAAAAAATATTACTTTCATAAATCAGTTTCTACCAATGCTGGCTAGCCTCCCCCGACCTACTCCAATGCCTCAAGGAAAGGTGAAAAGCAAAACAATGGAAGAAAAACAATAAAAATAAATATATTAGGAAAAGAAACACAACTTCAGTTTCCCCACCTCTACATGCTATGAAAGTTCCCAGCATTTGTGGTTGCAAGTCTCCATTCTGAACAACAATCAAACAGTTTGCCCACCTTTACCTCACTGACAGGAGAGAAAAGGGAAGCTAGGAACCTGCCGGGAAGCTAGAAAAATTCATGGTCTTAACAGACAGTGTCTGGCCCTGGAGAGGCCCTGGCTCAAAGGTGGGAGATGAAGGATGGTCCCACAAGGTACCTGGAAAGGTATCCTTGAGGAAACTGGTAAGTGATTCCCCCAGTAGAATGAGGTCTGCTCTGTTCCACCTTGTCTCCCAAGCTTCAGACCTCAATCCCTGACCTTGCTTTTGCTATTCGTACTCTTTTCCTTAATCCAAGCTCATGAAGTCCCCAGTGTTATCAAATCACAGCTGCCTTCCCTGACGTTAGCTGAAGCACCGACTGAAAGCCAGGTTTGCACACTTGCCTCTCCAACTCTGTATGAGAAAGTCTCTATTCCTTTTCCTGATCTGCTGCCTGAAAACCTATAAGGCACAGGATTGTCTGAACAGAACAGAAACTCACTCACTAGAAAAGCTGAGCACTCCCCAATTTTATCTCGCATCAGCAGGTGAAGTATCAAACTCACTCTAGTTTTGCTTCTACCATCCATCCCAACAGTAATTGCAAGTAAAGGGAAAGGGTTTTAATTGTCACTATTTTAACTCCCGTTACCCATGGCCACGGAGGCTAAACATCCCTAAGTCTGAGGGAGCCCTACAAGTTTCCATCAACTCCAGGCTGTCGCCTGCCTTCTGGGAGGCAGCGCGCCGGGCCTGAGGATTTCAGCCGGCCGGGGAATGCGCTCCTACCGGGTCATTGGCACCTGCACCGCTCGCTGCTGGTGGCGCCTGTCCTCACCGGCGGGAACCTGGAGAGCCCTGTCTCCAGAAGCCGGAAAGGGTGGGAAGAGGGCTCGGGGCAGGCTTACCTCTGCAGGCGCGCGCGCAGCAGGACAGCAGCAGCAGCAGCGCCAGGAGCCGGGACGCTGCAGCCGCTTGTCCCGGGCACGGCCCCAGGCGGCGGCTCGCTGCTGGCGGCATCTCTGCGCCTGCGGGCGGCTCGGGGCTCGCGACCCTGCGCTGTCCCACGCAGTGTCCTGGCGGTGTCTCTGCGGCCCTGGTGCGCGCTCGCTGGGCTCCGCCGCGGAACTGACAGCCCAGCACACCGCGAACTTTTAAATCTCTCGGACACGTGAGCTGAGGCGGCGCGGGCGGCGCGGGCTCCGGGCTCGTCACCACGCCGCCTCGCACCAAGGTCCCCCGCGTCACTTGGGACCCGCTGCCCGCCCCCGCTCCACCCTACAATGGGACCGGCGCTCCTTAGCCGGAGTTTCTGACTCAAGCTACCACGTATTTTCTCTGTACCCGCCCTAGGAGCTCTGGGATAGGGGAGAAGAGAATTAAAACAATGAATATCCATTCCCTTCTTTGGAAGGATTTGAGTGGGAGCCGAAGAAGCTGGGATCGGTGTTTAACTTGGATGAGATAGTGCTCTCTTCTTTCTTTAGTCTGCCTGGGACGCTCCTTCTTCCTCACTCTCCCGGGAAAGCCTTCTCTGCCCCACCAGACTGTGCGGTGCCTCCTCTCCCTGAGCTCCAGAAGCCGCTTCTGGGGAAGCACCTCTGTTCTGTTCACGCGTTTATTCCCAGCTCCTAGCACAATGCCGGGTGCATATTAAAGCAGTACTAGTTCAACGGCGATGTTGATGTTCCCCGAATTCCTGCAAGGTTTAAGACCATTTAGGCAAACGCAACTGTCTGTTAATGAAGGTCAAGAAAAAAGGACTGCTGGGGGCTTGACCACACATAAATTTCTAACAGGTCTAGAAGGTCTCTGGCTGTCCTATGGATTTCCAAACCTCAGGTAACTCCTCTTTCTGTGCATTTCTGCTGTTGTCACCCCTTAGCTGTTGCATCCTGATTTCTAGGGTGACCTGACTTCCATTAACCCTCTCCATACCTTACATCCTTAGTGGAACAGTCCAGGGACAACCTAGTGTAGGACATTGGCTGATAAGATTTTAATTTCCTTCTACAGAAAGAGAGAAGACTGATTTTATTGGATTTCCTTTTGAAAGGAACGCTGAGAAAAGGGTAGAAAGGAAGTACATTAACATTTCTTAAGGGGCATCTTTAAGTCAGGCACTTTCCCATGCTATTTCATTTAATATTCTTGACATCTCTGTGATGTTAGAGTATTATGATTCTTATTTGATGCTGCTTGGAGAGATTTATACAATCTGGCCAAGGATAGTAGCATGTGAGAGAGCCACTGTTTATTCTACTCTCCAAAGATGGGCTTTTAATGTATCAAGAATGCGTTGTGCAACCCACTATAGGCAAGGACTGCCCTTAAGGATACATTTAGTAACAGTAGGACCTTTCCTACAGGAAATTATGATTGGGTAAAGGACCACAAGCCCATACACTAATAGCTGTATGACAAGGCAAATTGGGATAGTGCTCTGTCAGAAATACAGAGAGAGCAGGAGTAAAACCCTGACAGAAAAGGTGAAAAAAAATAATAGTTGCCATTTTTAAGTTCTTTATATACACAAAACACATGAGCAAGGCCAGATTACGGAATCTGGTCCAGGTTCAAGGATGGATGAGAATAGACTTGATTCAAGATCACTTGTACTTTGATTTATTCTCAGAGTAGTAAAACAATAGTGCAAAGGATGTAAATGAAAAAAGATATAGGTAGGTGGAGGTGTTCTGGTTCTACATTGCTTTCCTCTTGTCTCCTGGAGGTACACTGAAAAATCCCTACTCTCAGCAGCCTTCTTGGGGTAAGATGTCAGTGAGAACAGCCTGGAAATAGTGGGCTCAATGATTTTTATACCCCCAGCAGGAGAGCAAAACATGTCACTTACTGCACAAATGCAAGAGTTTTTGAGGTATATAACTAGGAGTAGAGATATTAGGTCAAATCTAGTTAAACTGCTTCAGTGTGTTTTCCAATGTGCTGCACCCATGTATACTCCATCTGCAGTTCATGATGTTTTCATTGCTGCACATCTTTGAAAAAAATCTTTGCTAATCTGGTGGACGCAGCATCTCATTGTGTGTTTAATTTGCAATTCCCAGTGCTAATGAGACTGAGTATCTTTTCACAACTGTATTGGCCATTATTGTTTTCTCTTCAGTGAGATGTCGATTTATTTTTTGTCCATTTTTTCCCAATGGATTGTTAGTTTTTCTTTCTTTTTTTTTTCTTATCCATTATAGGAATGGCTTATGTAGTCTGGCAAATATTTACTTCCTAGTTATGGCATTTTCTTAACTCTGCATATATGAGTTTTTATTTTTGAAGAAATGCTTAAGAGCAGACTTGCAGACTAATGGTTATGTTACTATGTGACTTGGATAATAAGAAAAGATAGACAGGGGAGTGAGGGCAGCTGGGCACTTTACTTACCTGTAGCAAAGGTTGGGGATTCCACAAATGACCAAATAGAAGTAAGCTGATTCTGAAGGTCCCTTTTGTTCAAATGTTTCAGAGATGCTAGATCCTATATCTCTGCAGTAAAGGCTCAACAATTTAGTTACAAATGTTCCAATGTGTACCTAGAAGTTCACATTTATTTAAATTGAGCTTGTATATCAATATATACCACCAGAGGTAGTGCAGGATCTAAAGCGTTCCCACTTACTCTGTTCCAAGCCAAAAGTTTGATTCTGGGTACCATGCTGACTCCTCCACCTATTGTCTCTTACATTCTTGATCACACAATGGCAACTGGACTTTGCTTTCTGCTAACAACCTGTATGAATGAAGGCTCCATTAGGTCATAGACCTGTGGATTAGCAAGACCTGATAGCTTGTGATAGGAATGTCCAGAAAAGTCATCATAGAAAGCATTAGGAAGGGGAGGAAGGTTGAATGTCAGGAGCATAGAAGAGTCAGCAATAGACAGAAATCCAGTCAGGCGGTATTTGTCAATAGCAAGCTCCAGTAATAGGAAAAAAAGATCCAGTTTTAGGAATTGAAAATAGGGGCAAGATCTGGAAGATTTAAGAGTTCTAGGCAAGAGAGTCATGCATTCCCTCAAATATAAACTTTCTAGGTTTATAGCACTGACCAAGTCAAAGTCTCTGCCTTCATAGAATTGACCAATTTTCAAGGAGAAACGGATAATAACAAATAAACAAAACAAAACAACTTCAGATAGTAGTAAATGCTATAAAGAAATTAAAACAGGGTAATAAAATAATAGAAGATGACTGGTAGTTGGGAGAAAGATACTTGAGACAGGGTTATCTAGGCTTTCCTCTCTGAGAAGATGTAGGAGGGCTAAGAGATGAGAAAAAAAACAGTTCTGAGAACTGTGAAAAAGAGCCCCAGGCAAAGGGAGCATCAAGGACTAACAAGCTCAACCCTTCAAGGAGCAGAAGAAAGCCAGTGTAGCTGGCGCAGGGTGAGTGAGTGGACTATGGGGATCTGAGGTCAGAGAAGTACACAGGGCAGAGTGTTGATCATTGGAGGGTCCTTGAGGCCATGACAAGGAGTTCACATTTTTCTCTGAAGTAAAATGGGAAGCCTTTAAAGGATTTTAAAGGAGTAAGATAACCTGATTTACACTTGAAAAATATTACTCTGGCTATAGTGGTGAGCAGGCTCTGGGGGACCCTAGTAGAAGCAGAGACTAAGTGAGAGGACATTGCAGAAGTCCACCCCGGAGACATGAAAAGGGGTAAAGTACTGATGTATGCTTCAGCATGGAGGAACCTTGACAATATTATGCTAAATGAAAAAAGCCAGACACAAATGGCTGCATATTATATCAGTCCATGTATATGAAATTTTCCGAACAGGCAACTCCATCAGAAAAAGAAAATAGATTAGTGGTTTCCAGGGGCTGCGGAGGAAGAGGAGTGACTGCTAATAAGTACAGGGATTCCTTTTGGGGTGATAAAAATGTCCTAGAATTAGACAGTGGAAATCTGCAGTTTAGCACAAGAAAAGATTGTCTGTTTTGGGCATGAAATATCCAAATTTTGCTGTTTAATCCCTGGATGTTCTTGGTAACTATAAAATCCTCCTCTCCCACTTGTGAAGGTGTTCACCTAAGACATGTCTGCCTCAGTGACTATGCTATTGTCACTAGCTTTTATGTTTTCATGGCACAAAATACTTCATGAAACCCAGAGAACATTAGTCTTTATTGTCACTTTGATATAACCGTTAACTATGAATAACATAATTAGCTAAAAAGGGGAAAGTGGATACTACTTGTGAAATAATGTTATACTTCAATGTTTATAGGATGCTCAGTCCTTCATTCATTCAGTGAGCATTTATTAAGTCAGTGTCAGCTTTAAGATTTATAGACACAAAATGCTGAAAATTCTGTCTTGTTTTATCTTCTCTAAGATCACATGCACTTTGTCATACGTCTTCTCAATTTCCTTTTATTTGCTGTCGCGCTCAAGCAGGTTGAACCATTTAGAAACACCACCTCATTTCAAATTTGAAATGTAGGGAAAAGTTTTTGCTTAAAGGAATCTAATACTGAAGTTATGGAAGTTAAAAGACAACTACTGCAAAGACCCAGTTTGGCCTGTGGGCTCAGGAGAATTCAAGAAGCCAGTTGTGGAGCTACAGAGCTGAGGCTCCAGAAGAGATGGTCATTTCTGGCAATTATGGGAAAATGACCAAATGACTGGGGTCTATTTGGTTCAGAAGAGGCATCTATTCAGTAACAAGGGTACTTTTCAGCTCTCTCTACATCATCTTTGGCATCTAGATGAAATTCTCATTTTATAACTGAGTTTGGTTTAACTTTAAATATTAATATTTCATAAGTTTTATTAATATTTCATAGTAACTCCAATAATCCTAATTATTCCTCATCCCATCTATCTCTACAAACTATATAGGTATCTATCACCCTCTCTGCTTCCAGCAAAAGGAAAGGACTTTCAAATGAACTACATTGTACTGAGCAATCACTCCAGGAGAAACATTCTTCTAAAAGACAAAAGAACAATGAATACAAGAAATAGAGGACCACAAACCAAATATGTCTACATTTCTTATGACTTCCTGTTATAGGATAATTAACTTTGCCCTGAGAATGACACAGCAGCTCATGTAATTCTAAGAGATACAACACCCCTTACAGGAGAGAGAAGCTTTTCTTATTCTAATGAATGGGTGGATAAAATTATTTAAATTGTTTACAGGAATAATAAGTAACATTATTAAAAGTCCTTCCCCTTGAAGTTTTCAGGTTCATCCAGTGTACATAGTGACTGTAATGCAGACTGATGGTGAATAAAAGATTTGTATGTCCAAGAGAAATTCTTTTTTTGTTTGGGTTTCATCAATTCAATCTTTGGAGGTCAGAAGGCATTGTGGGTGGAGATATGTTGCTGAATTCTCTAAGCACAGACCAAGGAAGGTTGTCATGCAGGCTGAAACAGCACAGGTTTATCTCAGAGAGCCTTTAGAGATAATTCCTTTTAAGAGAAGTAATTTTTTAAAAAGCAAGTCAATAACTTTTTGCAGTTACTTTGATGCTCATAAGACTAGATTTTCACATGATAGATGTTCTGAGGGTAAAGCCATTATAGAAAAACAGTCCTATATTAATACTAATTGGAAACATGATATTAAAAAAAAATTCTAATCTATTGAAGTTAGTATCTTTTCTTTGTTCCTTAAATTGCAATTAAAATATTAATACATACTTATGGAAGATTTATTAGATTTTCTTGACATATTTATGAATCGTGCCAGGGCAAAGCTGGCAGGAAAATAGATTCTTTCAGACATATGAAGTTTTATTAAAGTGGAACCTAAAATTAAATCATGACTATAAAAATATAAGGACAAATCAAATAAATTTTTTTATTATTTCTACAAAGTAAATTGTATAACCATTTTTTTATAGTTAGACTGGTTTTTAATCTATTTAAAAATGAATCGAAACATTATGTTTTCTAAAGACATCTGGTATTTATGAAAAAACACATAATTACCTTCCATAGGCATGTTCAAATCAAAATTTTTATTGCATTTGGTCAAAGGAATTGAGAGAAAAAAATTGGTTATCATTTGATCTTTTAAAAAAAAGAATGCTAAAATAATCAAGACAGACCTGGAGTTTTCTGAATTTAAATACAAGTGACATTTCAGTTAGTATTGTAAAAGAAGTAATCACCACCGGTTTTATCTCTAATATCTCAAATAATTTTAGCACTGATTTTTTAAGTGGACCATACAGATATTAAATGCTGAAAGTTGTGTATACATATGTATGTCATAGTGCTTTAAATTAAATACTACTTGATATTATTTTAAGAAACTTAAGAAATTTCTGAGAAGAATAAAATTAGCAATTTAGTCTTTGCTCATCTGTGAGATAATCAAACCCCTTTTCTCAAAAATTAAGGTCTCTTCTTTGTTTCCACCTATTAGTATGATTTCAGACATATAGTACTTTCAATTCTACTGAGTTTCAACCCTAATTTAAGAGCTTTTTAAATGGTTTAAAAGGAAAAAATAGAAATAGACAATTTAATATATTTACTTCTTAGAAAAAAACTGAAAAAGAAGTTAAGACAATTTAGTAGGTTTCTGAGCAAATCACCCCTGGTATCATGACATCCATATGTTTAACATCAACATTTGATTTCTAGCAGTTGTAGTTGATAAATCAAAATCAATTTGAACTTCTTACCTTTCTATCTTCCTGTACTTATATTCTATATAAAAATATATCAAGGAATTGCCTCCAGCTCCTATTTTGTCCCACCACATCATAATCCAACTTCTAACAGAGACCTTCAAGAATATTGAGTTAATTCTCTATGGTTAGAGCATTCCAGTCAGATAATATGTTGCCTTATTGAGGGCATCTTCCTTCCCTAATTACTTGGTAATAGCTTTTAGCACTTCCTATCTCTTTTACACAGCTTTATTTTTTATCCTTAGCACTATTACAACTTGATATACCACATTAGTTATCTCTATCTATATAGTTTTTGGTTTATTTATTATCTGTCTTCCTTTGCTAGGAAGAGAACTCCTAGTCAGGTTTTTAAATCTTGCCTTTAAAAACACTTGTTTATATTCACTTTTATATTGTTCTAGTTCTCAAGTTCTTGGTATTGTTAAGAGTACTTAGTATGTAATGGAAACTAAAAAAATATATATAAGTGGACAAGATAAATAAATAATCTGATTTCTAAAACTTTTATTAATCATATATCCCCTGTATAAATGGTGATACACCCTTAAATTATATGCGAAGTATGAAATGATTTTCACTATATTAAGCATTGCTTAGAATCTTCCTGAGTTCTATATTCTATTCTGTGTACTCAGTTTAAGAAACTTCAGAACCTTGAAATTGATCAAGAAAGAGTCAATAAGTATATGTTAAAAATAAAAATAAATATAGAAATATTTTTAGGAAGTGGGATTATCAAACTAGGAGAGTAAGAATTCTTGGAGGCATTATGACCACCTGATTGAAAACTTGAGCAATGGAGCTGGACAATCAGGGCATGGCAACACCACCTACTTAGCTGGAAGACCTTGGGAAAATAACTGACCTTTGAAGGTCCAATTTTTATTATTTATAAAATGGGAGTATATAGATTTTTTGCCTATACAACATCCCTTCCTTTGAAAAACAACCTTTCCCTTTTCTGTGAGAATTTCACACAATTCAAGGATCAATCCCCAGATTTGTGCAGGGGCTATGGTGAAGGGTCTCTCTCTCTCTCTCTCTCTCTCTCTCTCTCTCTCTCTCTCTCTCTCTCGCCCTCCCTCCTTCCCCCTTCCCTGTGAAACTGACACATAAGTTTCATGAACAGAGACTGTCTTAGAATGTCACCAAGTAGCGATCAGAAATGGAGAGAAGAGATTGAAATCATTATGCATGCTGACATTCAACCTCGCCTGAAACCAGGTAGGTCCTTCCTTTGGAGATCAGAGTTAGGTAAATCAAACATTCTCTTTTCATTTTGTTTAAGTTGGGTTTCTGAAATTTGCAACAGTGACTGGCACAAAATAAGTGCACAATAAATTTTACTATGTTGGTGATGATAAAAAAATGGAGGAGGAAGAGAAGTCTTCAAGTAGAAGAGAGGGTTTCGAAAACTTTTAAAGTTTTACTTTATTATATTTTTATATTTCGTAAAGAGGAGTGGAAATGTCTAGAATAGGAAAAACAGACATAAAAAAGAGGAGAATTAATTTTATTCCATAAATATTTTAAGTCCTAGACTCACCAATTCTTCAGGAAGACAGAAAGAAGAGACAAATTACCACCATGGTCTTTTACCATTCAGAATTCTCAGTAAACACAACACAGCTCTCAAACTTTTTAAACTTTTTATTTTGAAATAATTATAAATTCAAAGGTTATCCAAAAAGTGTACAAAATGGTCCTATGAGTCCTTTGCTTAGTTTTCCCCAAAGGTAACTATATAGTACAATGTCAAAATCAGGGACGTGACATTGGTACAATCCATAGAGCTTATTTAGATTTCACCAGTTGTACATGTACTCGTGTGTGTGCACATGTGTTTCTATGCAATTTTATCTGATATCTAATTCTTGTAACCACCACCACAATCAAGACATAGAACAATTCTATCACCACCCTTTTATAGCCATACTACCCCCCTTTCTTCATCCCTGACCCTAGCAACCATCTGTTCTTCCTATTATTTTGTTATTTTAAGAATGTTATGTAAATGGAATCATATATTGTTACCTTTGGAGAATGGCTTTTTTTCCACACTCAGCACAATTCCCTTGAGATCCATACAAGTTGTGTAATTCAATAGTTTGTTCCTGTTTATTATATTCCATTTAATTATTCACTTGTTGATGAAGAACATCCAGTTTTTCGCTATTATGAATAAAGCAACTATGAACATTTGTGTATAGATTTTTGTGTTGACATAAGTTTCCAATTCTCTAAGATAAATGCACAAGAGTGAAATTGCTGGCTCATATGGTTAGTGGTTATTTAATTTCATAGGAGATTGATAAACTATTTTTCAAAGTGCCTAAACCATATTACATTCCCATCAGTATTCAGTGATCCAGTTTCTCCGTATCCTTCCCAGCATTTGGTGTTATCATTATGTTTTATTTTAGCCATTGTGTTGAGTATATAGTGGTACCTCCTTGTGGTTTTAATGTACATTTTTCAAAATAGCTATTGATGTTGGGCATCTTTTCATTTGCTTATTTGACATCTGTATGCCTTCTTCAAAAAAATGTATGTTAATGTCTTTTGCCCATTTCTAATTAGATTTTTTGTATAACTGTTGAGTTTTGAGAGTTCTCTATATATTCTAGATACAAGGTCTTATGTTGACTATGTGATTCACAGATATTTTCTTCCAATTTGTTGTTTGGCTTTTCATCATCTTCACAAGGTCTTTCACAGAGCAGAAACTCTAATTTTGATGAGGCTCAATTTATTAAGTTTTTCCTTTTATGGATCATGTTTTCAGTGTCATGTCCGATTCTAGCCCTAGGTTCTGAAAATTTTCTCCTATGATTTTTCTAAAAGTTTTATAGTTTTATGTTTTATATTTAAGTCTGTGATTAATCTTAAGTTAATTTTTACATAAGGTGTAAGATTTAAGTCAAGGTTTTGCCTATAGATGTCCAATTGCTCCAGCACCATTATTTGAAAAGGTTCTCATACTTTTAAAAACATTCAGTTGCTTTTGACTGTGTTTTCATCTTTTAAGTATTATTTTCAAAGCTGTTTAGAAGGTAGGATAACTACTTTTATTTCTAAAGTCACTTTAGAATAATCCTGTTTGTGTTGATTTGATTTTACTGCATTTGCAGCCTCAGAAAGCCATTTTTGTTGACAGATCAATTGCATCTCATTATATCTCAGGAAAAGGAACAGCAGCCCCATCAAAAGAGCACACTCTTAGAAATGCTGTAACCTTTTCAGACCAGAAAAAATTCTGCTTATAAAATTAATACCCAAACCCTAAGGTTTCTACCATTTAAAATAGTTTCTTCTTCCTCAACAAAACCTGGCGTTTACATGGGAGCTAATGAGATCACAGAAAAATCAATGCTTCAAGTGTTATATGGAAACTGTTTTCAAAAAGCCAGTGTACGGAATAAGTCAATTTACAATAAGTGTAGATCAAAACATATGCTGGGACATAACTTCATTTTTAAGAAAGCATACTCAGTTTAGAACTTGAAAACGTCAAAGGAAAAACCTATGCAATCCTTTTGTCAACTGGATTAGAAAGTGATTAGAAAGTGATTATGGGCAAGTGGATGGAATAAATCAGTATCTTTTCCCCTGAATCCAACACAAAGACTTTTAGAATTCTCGAAAAATGTAAGCAGGTTTGTATATACCTTAGAGAAAGAAATCAGTTCATCGGATTACAGCTAAGTGTACATAATGCTGCTGCACACATGTATCCTCTTCCTAATTATCACTTAGATATGGACATGATAAGAGTAGCATCAGATAGCATGCTTAAGGCTTCAAAATTCAATATGGTAGCTTTACTAAGATAAATAGCTACAAATTTGACCACTTCCTAAGTAATATAGGCCTCTGGAATAATAATAATGATAATAAAATAATAATAAATACTGTACATATATTTCATTGAAGAAGAGGCTGTTGCAAAAAAAAGATAAAAAATGCATCAAACTGATTGTTTTTATTTTATTTTTACTGATTTACATGTTTTACAATGTGTGGTTAAATTACTTTTCAAATTAGAAATACAAACACACATACATATTTAAAAGATCTTCAAGCCATACACTGAACACTGCATTTTATTGTATAAAATATTTCTCAATAAATTACTAAAAAATAGAGTAAATGAAATACCTATAAATTTTTATATCTTTCTTGAAGAAATAAGAAAAGAGATATACTAATTAAGGGCAATATGTGGAATTTGTTTAGATAATAATTCAAACAAATCAGTAATGTATAAACAAACAACTAGGTGATTCAGGACTAGATATTTGATAGTATTAATAAATTATTGTGTTTTTAATGAATGTATAATTTATATGCAATAAAATGCACATATCTTAAATGCTCAAATCTTGTCTTAATGATGAGTTTTAAACATTGTATCTCTTTCAATAATCTGGGTAACCATCGCCCAAAACAAGATATAGATGTAGCTGTAGATATAGAACATTTCCATCACCCCAGAAAGTTCTCTCCTGTTCCTTTTCAGTCAATAATCCCCTAGTTTTAACTCTGGGCAACAATTTCTGATTTCTAGTGCCATAGATCAATTTTGCCTATTCTTGGATTTTATCAAAAAGTAATTATACACGATGTCTGGCTTTTATGTCTGGCTTCTCTTACATATCATTATATATCACCAAATTCATCCATTCTAAGTGACGACTGAATGACTTTTAGTAAGTTTATCAAGATGTGCAACCATCATATAATAGTTTTAGAATATTTTCATAACCCCAGTAAGATCCTTCTTGCTCATTTTTAACTTATCACCATTTCCATACCCAACCCAGGCAACTGCTAATCTATTTTCTGTCTTCACACATTTGCCTTTTCTAGAAATTCATGAAAGCCTGGGTGGTCATTGAAGCTTTCTCTCTAATCCTGGGTATTTGAAATACTCATTAAAATGTTTTAAAAATTAAAAGTTGAAAAAATATATGTATACATTTAATACAATAAATATAGGTATTAAACTGTTGAACCAGACATAATATTTCATTCTGGAACACCTAGAATCTGTTCCTTAGGTATTAATTAGCAAATAAGTGCCTCAGTACTAAAAAGTAATAATGCCTTACACACAATTTCTCCTTAAAAACTGCCCTTCTTGCATTACATTCCATAATGTAACAGCCTTATTGTCCCATGATTTGATTACTTCAGAGAGAAACAAGTCTTAAAAAAAGAGGACATGTTACCATTTTGAGCTTTTCTGACTAAGATGGGTGATTCTGATATAGACTAATTCTTGTGAAATCCTGATTGTTTCAGTTGTACCATCTAAAAAAAATGGAGACTCTATTGGAGAGAAAATAGAATTCATAAATAACTTTTTTCCCTGCTCTGAGTAACTTGATTACCCCAGAAGCATGGAAAACTACTTAAAGTCATTGTAATCAAATTTTGTTAGCTTTATTTTTAATATCTTGAGACAAAATAACTTGCCCAGATAATAGATGAAAAACAAGACATAGACTTCTAATATATTATTTTTGTTCTTAGTTGTTAGAAATTAGTTTTTATATTTACTAATGATATCAAAACTGCCAAACATTAGCATTCTCATCTATAATGGTTGTCATTTTTTAAACAATAGTAAAAACATCTCAAAAAGAACACTGTCTAGACCCAGTCACATAAGATAACTGATCATTCTTATGTCAAAGGACAGTTCAGAGAAACAGTTCATTTTATATATCATCTCTAAGAATTATTAACATTCTCTTGAGACAGAGATGAGAAGACTCTCATTGTCTGTCAGTAGCTTTGACAGCCAGAGTTTCATTTCCAAGCTCACATAGTACTCATTTAAAACTTATAAAGATATCAAGTGGATAATATCTCTTTTCTTCCCAAGGTTTGATTGATGACTTAATTCTGTGACTTTCTACTCTGTGATATGATTTCATGAGAGTCCTTTTAATTCCCTAAGCCTGAAATAGAACTGAAGTGTTACTTTTTGTGTTATTGTGAAATCTCAAGATTCATTTGACTCACTTTTGAATCTTATACACCAAAAAATGATATACAGCAGGCACCCTGAATTATTTAACTTTATCCTGTTAATAATTCTAGACTGATGAACTATATACTAAAGCTCAGTTGGATTGTAAGTGATTATGGTAAATGTAAATGGGTCTAGACAGTCCCCCAATCCTGTATTTTTTTAAGTGAAGGATTTTTAAACATTATAGAAGTACTTAAAAACTATATACCCATCATGCATTATATTAAAAATTACTATCAATGGAATGTCTATTTCTTAATACAGGAGTACAAAGATCTTAAAAGTAAAAATGTAAAGCTATATTATAAAAGTTTGTTTTATAAATGAACTTTCTGAAAATTTAAGTATTTAAAGTTCCCTTGCTTTGGTAGCCATTATCTAAAAATTATGTATTATTTTCCCTCAATCTTTTGGGGGAAATTTCAAATTCAAATTATTGAGTTACTAGATATAAATTACTACTCTTTTCAACACTTTCCACCTTTTTTTTTCTTTTGACAAGTAGCAGCCTTCAAAAGCACTTTCATGATACCAAAGTCCAAGCTAAGCCTCATATTTTATTTTCACATTTGGATGTTTCTCATGATGTGTCACACCCAAGACAAGATTCAGCTGCATATAAAGAATAAAGTATATCTCCAATAAGTGATTAAGAGATGCTGTATTTGAAGCAACAAAACAAACACACATTTTGTTCTGAAAATTCTGAACTCTGATACACATCTAGCTCTAAGTGTTTTTGACAAGATATCATAGACCCGAATAAGAATAACATCAACAATGATAGCAAAACTTGAGTTGTCTAGTTAAATCTCATCTTTTTTTTTTACAAAATAATTTCATGTATATTTTTGTTGTATTTGTCATCATAATGTGAATACTTCCTAACTTTGAATATGTTTTCCCTGATTATCTATTTAGAGGGAGGAAAAAACATGACTAAACTCTTGACTGCATGAAGTCTTTTGGTCAGTTGTAGACCTGACATTAAACTATCAAACTTCTTAAATAATATTAATTCAAATCAGAAATAGAAAATGCTATTGTGTATCTTTTTTCTAAACTTTTCTTAAATCTAAGTCTCTCGAGTTATTTTATTTAAAAAGAGATGGTATTAAATTTTTATTTAATTGTCTCAATGTAATTAGACCACTGAAATAAATGAAGGACCTTAGTGACCAGTGTTATGAAACAGGATTCCAACAGAATTCTCACACAAGCATGAAAAAATGTGTCTTTGTCACATAGATTGTGGATGATGAGTTGTACATATTTAACAAAGATATTTCTTTGTTCACTAGAAAAATTTAAATTTAAAACAAGTTTTCAAATGTTAGTTGTTTTCTAGATCAGTAGTTGTCAACCTTCTCTTTCTACCTCAATAACAGCAATTCACAAATTAAATTATTTGTACAACCACCAACTGTGGCCATGCCTAGGGTCCAACAGAACCAGAGAGTGTATCAGTTTGAATTTTAATAATCATCTACCACATTTCATATATTTCCTTTTACATGTTCTGGGTACTCACTTCCTATACCTCACACTTTGCTGGTGTGAGTTGCAGGCCTAGGGTGAGGGGAATCTAGGATGGATGATAAAGGAGGTAGATAATAAATATCAACTATAGCCTTGAGACCATTTGCAGCAATATTGACTGTAAATTGTTTGGTTAACCTTACTTCATTAAGTCTTTTGTAGAGACTATAGCCAGACACCATCTTGAGTGCTCTGGATTGGACTTAATGCAGGACGTGAGTGGATCTCCTGGTGCAAGGAACAGACTGTAATGAACATCTCTAAATTCAGCCTCATAAGCTTTCAGCCCACTGTTTACTCCAGCCATTACAATGGCAACCAACTTCACACGGCTCTAATGACATTTTACTGAGGCTCTGCCAACTACTTTCTGCTTGGATGCCTCAGTGTGAGACATACTCAGGAGTTTACAATCTAAAATGCTCTCATCTCCCTTCCCCAAGATAATTCTGAGAGATATTTTTAGCTTCTCAGAATGTCCCAGGGAATTATGCCACTGGTATTCACAATAATGGTCAGTTTAATAACCTCCTTTATAGTTTCTTTCTCTTCTGTGGCCTGGATCACCTCCCAAATAAATTTCCTCATGGGGAGATTATTAGATATTTTGTCAAGGTTCTTAAGATGGTACTCAGGCTTGATTTGCAAGAAGGACTCACAGAACTCAGAAAACTGTTGTTCTCATGGTTACAGTTAAATTTCAATGAAAGGATACAGATTAAAATCAGCAAATAGGAAAGATGCACTGGGAAAAGTCTGAGAGAAATAAGACATAAGCTTTTAGATGTTCTCTCCTAATGATGTTGCATGAGGATGCACTTAATTCTTCATGCTATGATATGTGACAACATATGTGAAGTATTACCAGGTTGGGAACCTCACTGGAGCCTTGATGTCCAGGATTATTGCAAGTCAATCACACAGTCATCTACCTTCCCAGGAGTCAAACTGATACAGTATGATCCACAGCCTCAGTCATACAAAGCAACACTCTTATCAGGCAAGACATTCTAAAGGCTCAGAAGTTACCTCCCAGAAGTCAACCAAGGGTCAGTTCTGTAAAAACAGGTTTTATTTGGAATGTACAGAGTTTGAGTAGCCCAGGCCTGCAGAGTTAACCCTTTACCAATACATATATTGATTGATTTTATCTCCCTAAACAGAGCATAAGGTCCTCAAAGAAAAAGATCATATATTTATACAGCTTTCCCCAAAGTGAATGTGTCCTTGGTTGTCCCTTGGCCAGAGTCAGAGCAAATCAGCATTCCTGAATCTCTGAACCTAGTTTTCTCCCAAGAATAGGTTTCAGTATTACATTTTGAAAAGTACTCTGGAATTGCTCTATAAAAATGGTTTGATGTCCGTGTTGACAACAGCAGTTGTTATTCATCTCTACGGAAAGCTCAGAGATTTCCCCTGTTGTTGCCTCTCTACTCCAAACCTGGATCAGGGGCAAGGTTATCTCATTGGATTACAGTGCTGAGGAAGAATTTCATTGTTAACGCAAAGGTATGAAAATAACAAGCGCCCCTGGAATCATGTTTTTGATCTTTCCTTTTTGGCTCTCTCCCACCTATGAATCTCAAATCTATTAAGTCAGAAAATCTAGAGGTGGGGACCAGAATCCTAGGTGATTGTAATGTGCAACTAAGGCTGAGAGCCACTAATGAAGAGGGCCAAGATTCAGGTGAGGACTCAGGTAGGCAGGTATAGAAGAAACCTTTTGACTGACTTAGACTAGTGTGATGTGTACACCAGCAGCATTGACTTCACCTGGGAGCTTCTTAGAAATGCAGAATCTCAGGCCTTACCCAACTACAGTGACTCATAATCTGCATTTTTAACAAGATATTTAGGCAATTTATTTGTGTATTAAAGTTTCAGAAGCAGTGACCTGGGCAACAGGATTCTTCCTCATACACCAGGACTCGATGTTGGGGTTAGAGACCAAATCTCCAGCTGATGAGTGTTGCTTGGCCTGGCACATTTCTCTCTTGGAAATTGTGAAAGATGAAATCATGTTCCCACCACTTCCCTTTCATTCATTCTATCATCTTAATTCTACTCACAGTTATTTTCAGAAGGTAAAGAGGGGAATGGAGAAATACCAGAATTTATTTCATCAATGATATTAATTTATGTAACAGAGAGATATATTAACATTGAGTTTTCACTATACTCAAGAGGCTTGTTTTATTACAAAGTAGAGATATTAAGGTTTCAAGGAATTAGCTGAAAATCTTCTGTCACTTTTAATTAAGGGAATTTAAGAAAAGTGGTCAGTAATTAATATCCCATGGTCATTACACTTGGACACTAAGCTACTGTGTCCTATGCTTGGCTTAAACCTGTCCTAAAAAGGCAGCAGACCAATCTGTTCATACCAGCCTCTCTGAGCTGACCAGCCTTGTCTCTGGACCATTCTGCCATCAACAGCCTTAGAGGAAGACTTGAGATTTTAAGATAATGGCTTACAAAACTCAGACCTTGATAATGATGCAAGTGAATTATTTTGGAGCAGTTACTATGTACTAAGCACTGTTCTAAGCACTTTATAAATATTCATTTATTTAATCTTCACAACTGTTTGAGATACTATTGTTACTCCTTTTATACAGGTGGTAAAACTGAGGTTATAAAGAGGTTATACAAATGGTAAAGACAGGTATCAAACCAAGGAGGTCTGATACTTCCACATGAGACAGTAGGCCTCATTGTATGGAGAATCAATATGATAAAGAAAAGAGACTACTTGACTCTCTATTTTGCCCATCTGTGGAGCATTTCTAAGTCCTGCAAATAATTAGATAGGAGCAGCCTTGAAAAAAATCTTCCTTCGGTATATATTTTATCTCCCTAATGCAATGCCTTTCAAACTTCAATGTACATAGAAATCATCCCAGGATCATGTTAAAATGCAGATTCAGATTCAGAAGATCTAGAGTATGACCCAAGATTCTGTATTCCTAACAAGCTCCCAGGTAATGCCCACACTTTGAGTAGAAAGACCATAGGATACATAAATACATGTTTTTAAATTCATACACTCACCTCTTGTTAAGTAGATTTTGTAACAAGCATTTTATTCTAGAGGTCTGTGAGGCAGCTCCTATCCAATTGTTGCTCCTCCGATGGATAAAAAAGAGTCAGATGGTTTCTGATGCTGTGTGGTGAGAGTTTGAATCTTTTTTATTCTTGTAATTTGGTATCACTGATAGATTTAGCATGAAGGATTCTAAAGTATGTTTATTTACCTCACTGATAATAGTTGCTAATGTTATTTTCTTAGCTGATACTAACCTGCTTAACGTTTCAGATTTTACCTAAAAGAATAAAAATGTTAAACAAATGGTTTGAAAAGAACAATAATTTAATTTCTAGGCTGTAAACACAAGTGAATTTTCTTTTATTACACTTATAAGGAAAACAAACAATAAAAGTTTTATAAATATATTATTTTTAAAAGATGTTTAAGTCTTCATTTAAAAAGTAAGACTAAAAAAAATGTAAGACTACAACATGTAGTCTTACATGATATCTCACATTTTTCCTTTTTAAATTTAAGAGTTAGGTGCATGTCAAAGGTATTTTTTAATATTATTATTCAAAAAAGCAAACTGGTTTCAGACCAGCAGACATAATATGATGTCAATAGTACAATCACACAAATACACAGACATGCATGAAAGAGACAAAGATATGTACTGAGATTATCAATAGTTACATATGGACACAATCAATGTAGTCTTCTTCTAGTATTTAAAGAAACCAGAAAATTGCCTAGCACTTCCTTGTGAACACGAAACATATTAAGGCTCTAATTCATCATGTTTTAGTGAGAAAGTTGAGTTCCAGCTTCTTTGCTTACTTCAAGGTGGAAGAGTCAGTGAAAGGAGCAAATTTCAAGAAGGATATATAGAAGCAAGCAGTGTGGTCATGCATTGCTTTTTTGAAAAAGTCACAATTGGTTCCAACTATGAATATAAAAATTAAATCACAATATCACTGCACCTCTCTCTTTCCATACTTCATTTGTTTCTAGAAATTTGAAATTCGAGTTCTAATCTAAAATTGTCATGGGCACCTAGGACCCTCGTTCATAATTCTGAATCTGTAATTTCATAAGATGTCTGGCTAAAAAGCTTAATAACTTTTTACTCCACAACCTCCAGTGTCCCTTAAGATGTCAAGTCTTATTCAAATAGGACATTCACAGACAGAACTTGAAGCTTCAGGAATAAGGGCCTTCCAGAAGGAAACTCAGCAGCCCTCTTTACAGACAATCAAAGCCATGTGACTCTTCTCCCTCTGCTGGGCCACTTCCTGGTTGCTCACAGACAGCTCCATAGACAGCAGGGCAGAAGATCCTTAGAGTCAAATTCTAATTTTACACTGCCAGTTTTATGCTGCTTTTTTTTTTACCGTAGATTCTAAGACCAAGAACACTGTTTGGGTGCCTTGGCAACTTACCCTAACTCCTTCAGCACCTCCACTAAAGGACAGCTCTACGTAGGCTCTGTTCTATGTTGAACTGAACTTTTTCAGTGGACAAAAAATTGTTAGAGCTACATAGGGAAGTAAAACTATGTGTTATCACACCATATCAGTCTCCTGCCTCTCTTTCAACTGGGGCAGGTGCCTGTCAGGGATGATGTGAAGTAATGTCCAAACTCAGATGTAGGGATACTTAGCAAAACCATAGATTCCCCTTTATATGAGCTCTTCTGAGAGCAGAGAGGGATAAAATAATAAAACAATAAAAATAATAACTGCCTGCTATGTTCTAAGGCACAGTACTAAGAAGCTTACACAAATAAACATAATTATATGACTGCTCTGCAAGGCAGCTGCATAAAAGTCATATATTAATATTTTCTTAACACAAAATAATGTTATCTCCATTGTATAGATGAGGAATCTAAAGAAAAAAGAATTTAATAATCCAGTACACACAAAGCACTTGGAACTACACTAGGCACTTAGTATACTCAACAAAACATTAGTTATTTTTATCAATAAATGGCAGGGCTGGGATTCAAAAAAAGGCATCCCATATGCTTAACCACTTACCTTCTACTGCTCCATCTATGTAAACTGAGGTACAAAAACAACCTTAAGTATCTCATAGTTTTCTCGCATATATATATATATATAATATATATATATTATATGTATATATATATATATGAATATATGTATGTGTATATGTATATATACATATATACATGCTATTCCTTGGATTGCCCTTTTCTAATTTCTTTACCTAAGGTCACCCCATCAATAAAACTTTCCCTGAAACTCATCTTTCACCCCCAATACCATCCCAATGAACTGCTGTCTCACCTCTGCTCTCCCACAGAAAGTTTCTCACACACACACCCCCCCTTATAGCATTAACTACAGTGCATTAAAATCCAACTTCTCCCACTGGATTTTCACTCTTTGAGAGAGCAAAACACAAGTAACAATGATTGAAAAAGCTTTCATAAAACATTATTATGTTCCAGGAACTATATCTATTACAGTTCATCAGCCATAACTTCTGGATACCAAGTTAATTGGTCCTACAGCTAGGAAGTTTCCTACCATGCCTTAGTTTGGGCTCAGAAGCAAACCCTGAGATTCAAGTGCAAGTAGATTACTTGCAAGGGGATGAGGTGAGCCAAGGAAAGGAAGGAAGTAATAAAAAGTGTATTATCAAGCCAGCTATCACTGTGGGCAAATGAAGCTTAGTGATGCCAGGAACTTGGAAAAACAGTATAATGCACACCTCAAAGTTATTCACCCTAGAGGAAAGGTTGCGGGGCGTTTGTGCACCATGTCCATCAGTCTTAAGTTGAGGGTACTCAGGAATATAAATTCTCCATTTCTTCCTTCTGGCCTGCTCCCTTTGTATTGGGCAGAGAACATGCCTCTGGAAAAGCTTTCAGGCAAACAGGTACAGAAGTGGACTACACAGAGTGCTGAGGTGGCAGGGGGAGGAATCTGGGTAAGGCATTGACAGCATCTGCTACAACGCCACTCTGAAACTCCTCAGGGTTGTAGAGGAGGAACACGAGTTGGAATTTGGGGAGGTTTCCAGTCATTCTTACTTGATAGTAGAGCTTAACTGCTAGAATGTAACATAAATTCCCTATCTTTGGAAACAAAGAATATAGATGGTCGGATGCCTGAAAATAATATGAGACTGAACCAGTGGATAAAATTTAATATTGATTGGTACTGCTATTATGTTTGCATTATAAATGAGGTTATAACTTCAAAGGATAGGTGAATATCCACTATAAACTATGACATTTAAAAAAAAGTTTTGGTCAAAACGAATGCGCACAAACTACAAATAGAAAGTGTGGTCTTTATTCATGGATATAGGCAAATAGATATAATGACATTTAAAGTCAAGTTAATAAGGGAGTCAGCAGATATGATCTGGGAGAGTACACCCCAAAGGCAAAAAGGTATTAAGAACTTGAACAGTCATCTGACACAACTGTGCTTGTGGTCTAAAAATCTCTTCTGGGTTTTCTTAAGGTAGTTTTATAAAGAACAAACCAATATAAGAGCAAACCATAAATGGCTGCAATCTATGATAATGGTATATGGGGAATAACAGTGCTATGTTGTTTCTTTAATCTCCAGCAGTGATTTTACAGCTAGTTTAGTAAGTAAAATACAAGTTTTAAAAATAACTTCTTGCATGGTGGTATCTTATTTACCCCATTCAGAGCAAGCCATATCTACATGGACAGCACAATGTAGGTAGAGAGAGTGGGTAAGAAACAGACTTGATTGAAGAAAATCAAAACATATGCAAAAGGTAGCCAAGTTTTTTTTAAAGGATTCTTGCCCCAAAACAAAGAGATTTTATTTGATATTAATATCTCTTAATAAAGTTGCAATATTTGAAGGTGGTCTACATTGGTGCTTATAGAGAAACCAATTATTTGTGTCCACACTGGCTTTAAGGTATCTTGAAACCCAGAAGAGCTTCCTAGAGGGCGAAGTGAACATGTTACTGTAAAAGAACAGCTCCCATCATAAACGAATAACTTGGTAAGTATTGTTAGTTTGTCAGATCACTTGGATCATGTGACTTCTTTCGTAGTTCAGGAATGTGAAATGCCTGGGTTACAAAGCTAAAAGCCAGATTAGGGATTCTGGGGAAAATCCAGTCTATGGCTTTGATCTCAAAGCCAGTCTATGAGATCAACCCCTAACCAGATGGCATCCACACCTTCAAACTGGACGTATTAGCCACACTGGTAGTAAATGTAGAAAACCATATAAAAAATAAAACTCTCTCAAAACACACAGGCAAAAAGAGTTGGTACTGTATGAAGAACCCAGACTTTTCAAGCCCAACATAAACCTTACCCCCTACTCTGAAGACTTTACTCAGCCCTCAATTGCCTTTTTTCCCAAAGCATGTGTTAGTGCCCCTTACAGCAATTATATCTGGCAGGCTCATACTATCATCTTCTGCAGAGCAAGAACTGGGTCAACTCTTCTCTAGAACTCCCAACAATTTATCTTGTGCAAAGTAGGTAGGTGCTCAGTGGAGGCTTGTTAGAAGAGTGTGATGTACATGTCTTTACATAGGAAACTTTCTTCAAATAAATTTTAAAATATTTCTTGGACTTTTAGTACTACAAACTAGAAAATAGCAACTATTTGGCATTCAGGGCTAGGATCCTGATACTCCTGTAGAATGGATCAGTACCTTATACATTAGATCATTCACATATTCCTTTCAAAAAGAGACAAGATGACTAAAAGGATAAGGGGCTGTGTCATGATAAGTGTCTTTTTACTAGAAGCAATTTTTTTTGAGTGCATAGCAGTTCCAATACTGTGAACGTTGTTTATGTCAGGACCTGATAAAGGCTCCCCAAGGGCAAAGACAGGTCGTTCATTTTCTTTTGCATGGCAATGCCAATGCAAGTCTTACTGCATAGTGGATGCTCAATGGTAGATGATATAAATTAATGCTATGTCATATTAAGAAATGCCATGATGAATAGCAGTAATGCAAATACTAGTTTTATCATTTTTATTGGTGTAAAACATTATAAAACATTATTTTCTATTTTGGAGTCTTTTGTGTTCTCTAATTTCCTGAATTTCTAATTGTTTTATTTGATTATTTTTATTTAAGAGTCTTAAAATTTCTCTTAGGCTTGTTCTTTGTCAAAGTGACCAAAATGCAAGTTGAGAGTAACATAAAACAGAAACTTCAAAATTGGCAGATGCAAGACAAAATGTGGCCTTTAATTAGAAGACATGGGAAAGATGTTTTATGTATGTGCTGTAAGCAGTTCTAATTCAATAAAATTTTAGTAAAGTTTTTCTAGATGGTTACTTCTACCTTTTCTGCTTTATTTAAATCGTCCAGGTAAATGATGATGAGAAATCTGTTGGGGAGAATGGATGGAGGCAAATCTGGAAAGTTGGGCTCAGAGAGATTGTAAGGGGACTCTGTTTATTGTGCTAAGAGTCTGGGCTTTATTCACAGAGTGATGATAAACCATCTAGAGTTTTAAGTGGATAGTGCCATGGTAAGATCTCTGTTTTAGAAAGATCACTCTAATGTAATGTGGGAGGCTAGATGGGAGAAGAGCAAGCCAGAAGCTGGAGGCTATTGTGCACATTCAGGACTGATTGTGGCAGTGGGAGTGCAGAAGAGGAGATGAGTGTGGGAGACATTTCAACACAACCCAGTGGCTTTCCAATTCAGAGACTATGGTGACATAATGGAAGAGAAAGAGAACAGCATGAGGGAGTATGTGCACATTTGCCCATCCCCATACTCAAACTCAGTTTCTTACTACTCTTTATTTTTTAAGTGCAGCACCTAAGAAATTGCAGATTATAAATTACATTCAACTTGCCCGTGTTTTGTGATTACATGTTTTGAGAAAACACCTTTCCTCGCCCTCTTCACTTCTGCATCTCATTGTTGTTCCCAGAACCAGAACTGGAATGAGTCCTATTTTAGACTGATTTGGAATTTGTGATGAAGGTAACTGCTAGGCACAATTTAATTTGGCACCATCTATTAGGGAAGGAAAGAATGAATGAAGGGAAGGAGCAAGGGGGGGGAGGGGAAGAAGAAAGGAAGAAAGGGAAAAAAATGAACAAAGGAAAACAAGGTAAATTAAAGTTATAAATCAGACTGCAAAAAAAAAAGAATTCTTCTAAGATAGCAGTTTTGAGCCTTTAAAAGGCACTAAAGTCCACAAAAATATGACACAGCTGACTTCCACTGCACACAAGGAGCCATATCATTATGCTTCACACTCTGCTCCTCACCCAAACATCTCTTCCATGGTTACCAAAGAGCCAGTGGGAATAATCTTAGAGATATTAGAAAAACTATATGGTTGGAAGTGGAGAAAAACAAGGAGCAGCAACAAGCAGTGACAGGGTGAGGGACTGCCAATAAGATAGTCTGTCTACAAAATCTTAAACTTTCTCCCTCACTACCTGGATCTTTAAAATTTGCTTTGCCATCTAACTAGATATTCTATGAATTAGCAGTTTCTTTGGGTTCACAAATATCCTGTTAAAAAATTCAAATATTGAAGGGATCGTTAAAGTCAGGTTAATTTTCTTCAGATTACTGTGAAGAGCAGGCACTTCAGCTCAGACCTTTTAGTGGGGGCAGGAGGAGAACATAGTAGGACCAAAGAGGAGACACATTAGAAATCAGGAGAAAGAACTTTGCACTTCATTGTTCAGAGAAGAAAGAGAAAACATCTTTCCTCGCCCTCTTCACTTCTGCATCTCATTGTTGTTCCCAGAACCAGAACTGGAATGAGTCCTATTAGTATGAATTTGGGCACATCACGTTATGATTTAAATATGCTGTATAATCCAGAAGTATGAATTTCATCTTAAATTTCACTTCTTAAGCTATTTATTTGGGGAAAAGTGACCAAGTTGCAAAGCATTGATTTATGAATATACTTTTGAACCATAACTATTTGGAAATTTTCAGCAATTTCTACTCCACTCACTAAATGTCTCCAAAATCTTTTACTTTACTATCATTCTGGGCACTGGAAAGTATTTTTGGTTAAACCAAGATCTTTTCTCCACTGGACAGAATTATTTAAGTGATACTTTACTAACAATATTGATAGCAATTACAATAATAATAGATGCTCGTATCAAAGCACCTTGATATTGCATTTGAGTAAAATGAATATTTAGTATATTCATGAGCAAAGTTAAAAGTTCACCTTTGAAACAAATTAACTATAATTGTATTATTTCAACCAAAATAAGCATTTGAACAGTTGTTTAATTTGATATTTCCAACTCTCTTAAATAAATGGGGGTCCAATATAATTATACCTAAATGTTTAAACAGTTCTTTGAATCACATAAGGCACTTAGCAAATATAAAATATTATTATTAATGGTTTGACATGTCACCATTATAAATGTGTATGGTTTACTTTTGCATTTGTTACATGACACCATGAACATACTTTTCAAAAGCTAAGCCAAATGTGTAGCATGTAACCTTGCTGTGACATTAGTTATAATAGATTGAAATTAAATACAGAGCAGATCTGATTATGAGCCTTTCTAAGAAATGGCATTTTACTAATGGGAACTTCCATATCATTGTAATATGGCATTGAGAATAGCATAACAAAATAACATTGAGAAGAATAATGGGATAACATTCCAGCATACTGCATTCTTTTTCTAAAATGGATTCTAGGACCAACATCACTTCCTTGGAATTAGCTAATTGGTTAAAGACTTCTCCAGACCAATTAGTACCAATGAGTACTAATTTGGGCTATAATGAAGAATGTGCTGACACAGACCTAAAGACCTTTAATGGGATAAATGTAAAGCCATATTCCTGAAGACAAGGTATTTTAGAAAATGAACACTGGTTATCCTCTTATTATTTGAGAAAGCCCAAGAAATAGCACTGTATGCTGAACCAATTCCGAAATAAGATAATGACACAAAGCAGTTGGAGACAAAACTGTCACCTTATTACTGATAAAGTCGATAATGAAGAAACTAGCTTAGACAGGAAAAGTTGAGAATCATATGATTTCACTTATATGTGGGATATAAAACTGAAAGCAACAAATGAATAAGACAAACAAATCTCATAGACACAGACAACAGTTTAGTGGTTACCAGAGGGAAACGGGGGAGGAGTGGCTGAGATAGATAAGGATTAAGGGTGTCAAATATGCAGTGACAGAAGAATATTTGACTTTGTGTGGTGAACACATAATGCAATATATAGATGATGTATTATCAAATTGTACACTTGAAACATATATGTATAATTTTATTAATCAATGTCACCCCAATAAATGTAATAAAAGAAAAAAAGAGAATGAGAGAGAGAGAGAGATACAGAGACAGAGAGACTCTTAAAAATAAAAAAAAAAAAAAAAGAAATTGGCTTGAATCTGCAGGCAAGTGGGCCTCCCAATACAGAACCCCACTGAACTATTGCAGGCTTCCCTGGGGGCTCAAACCCCTTGCAAAACTTACAGCACAGGGAGAGCAGGCTAGAGCACATGCTTTCTGTGTGCCAGCTTGCTCTCCAAGAAAGAGAGAGAAAGGCATTGAGCTATGGATGTCCATTTTCCTCTTTCAAACTCACCGATCAGATTAAGTCACTCCTCTAGGAAGACAGCATAAGAGGAATGAAGAGGCCCAAGACTGGTTTAGGAATGGGGTTCCCACCACACAGAAGGAAACACCAGGGATGGAAAAGAAGTTTTCCCCTCTGTAAAGCACGGAGGCCCAGTGAGACTATATCACCTTTCCGGGATAATGGAGCAAGTTGGTGGCAGCGTCAGGGAAGATGCCTAGCTGTTTTGTGTTTAATAAAAAGAAAACCCAATGGAGCAAAAACAAATGTATGGCATTCTGGACCAGGTTTTTATCCCAAACTGCAGTCATATCTAATTTCACTAAATACATATAATTGACTGCGACTATTAGAATTGCTTGATTTTGGTGAGCCATAACTATTATAAGCAGAGACTGGGAGAGAGAGAATTAAGTTACCATCTTGTGAGAAGCAACTATGAGAATTAAAATCAGGAACCATTCCAGAGATTCAGGCTAAGATTTCTTAATAAGCATTAAATACACAAATTTAAGCCCAGTTGAGTCTGTTTCTACTAAGTCCTTCCAAAGAGTTCAAATATGTAAGGCCATAAATGAGAAAAATTCGAATCCCCTTTTTCAAGATCTCACCAGTAGTAAAAGCCTCCACTTAGAATCCAGTGCTTTTAAAAATTTAACTTTTGCATTCTAAAACCATGTATCTCTGATGGAAGAATGAAGTCAGACTTGCAGTTCTTTCTGTCGTGAGAGGGAGCCAGAATGGATTATGAAAGAACAGGCCAGAGCTAATTCTGGGCTGTAAGAGGATAAAATGATTTCTTTGCCAACATTTCTCTGCGCAATTTCTTATTTTATTCTTTATTTGCTGGTCTATTCAGAGTTGCTTGGAGACTCATCTATTATTATTAAATACATTTCTGCTCTTATTCACCCTGGAACATGCTGCCCAGAGATGACCATGTACAAAACAGCTTCAAGGCAAAGTAGTGTCACAGTTCACAGCCTCTGCCCTTAGGATACTCAGCAGTCACTAATTTCTCTGTCTACACCGTCTTAACACCTAGAGCATGCACTCTTGTCCTCTTTTTGTACATCTGCAAGAGTTTTATACCTGGGAAAAGGTGTGTGTGTGTGTGTGTGTGTGTGTTTAAGATAAAGGATATTAGATCAGACTAGTTTACAAAAGCAGTAAAGGTAAGAACATGGAGAGAGACTGAAGATACAAATGCAGGAGAAGATAAATGCAGGAGAAGCAAGATTTTGGAGGAGGTGGGAGAGGTGGAAACAAATGCCCATTCACTTGAAAAGTCTTTTTAAGAATGAGTTCCAGAAGTCCACTATAAAAGCTCAGAGTTCTCTAACTTATAAATTATTCAAATTTACAATTGCTCTATTGTTTATATATATATTTTTCATATCAAAGTAATATAATCATTTAAAAGTAAAATAATAATTTAAAAACTTTTTGCATCTGTGGCCATGCCACCCTGAACAAGCCTGATCCTGTCTGATCTCGGAAGCTAAGCAGGGTTGGGCCTGGTTAGTACTTGGATGGGAGACCACATAGGAAGACCAGGTTCTGTAAGTGTAAAAAAGTAAAAATATAAGAGATTGTAAGCTCACAAGGTCCTTGCAATCTATAAGGTCAACCAAGGGTTGCCTCACCTAAAAAAAAAAAAAAAGTTTTACTATTCAGCTTTCAAAATATAGTCAATCATAATACAAATTTAAACTATACTGGCTTCATTGCATTGAAAATGTTTGAGTTCCTACCAATTAAAGCCTAAGTTGATGAATAGATTTGAAAATGACATTTATAAATGTAATTTTGTGAATACCTATATAATAGAATAAGCATGATATAAACAAACAATTTACTATTTGTATACTACATAGTCAATGGTTAAATACCTGTATACAATTTAAGCCAAGGCTCAATACTAAGAAAATGTGAAAAAGTGGCTGTCAAATTAATGGTGAAGGTACAAGAAGTCAGTTTCTGTGACCATCAGAATCTTAACATTTATGGTCTAATTCTATTTCATTTTAAACAAATTAAATGAGCTAACTGAATAAATGTGACATTTACTATGCATTTGAAAGTGGTTAATTTGGTATTTGTGTCTTTGTACTTTTTAACTTTGTATTATGGAAAACTTCAAACATATACAAAAAAAGGAGAGTATAATGAAACTTCATGTACCCATCACCAAAATATTTGGGAGAAGATATTTGTCAATGACACATCTGATAAAGGATTAATATCCAAAATTTATAAAGAAACCATACAACTAAATACCAAAACAAAACAAAACAAAAACAATAACAAAAAAAAACAAGTAATTTAATTTAAAAAATGGGCAGAGGACCTAAATAGGCATTTCTCCAAAAAGGATATATAGATGGCCAATAGACAAATGAAAAGATGCTCAATGTCACTAATCACTGGAGACATACAAATTAAAACAAATTGAGGAAATAACCTTACACCTGTCAGAATGGCTATCATAAGTAAGTCAACAAACAACAGGTGTTGGCAAGGATATGGAGAAAAGGGAACCCTTGTGCACTGTTGGTAAGATTGAAAATCTGTGCAGCCACTATGGTAAACAGCATGGTGGTTTTTCAAAAAATTAAAGATAGAACTACCTTATGACCCAGGAACTGCACTTCTGAATATTTATCCAAAGAAATCCAAAACACTAATTTGAAAAGATATGCACCCCTATGTTCATTGCAGCACTATATACAATAGCCAAGATATGGAAGCAACAATAGTGCCCAACAATAGATGATTAGATAAAGAAGATGTGGCACATATGTACAATGGAATATTACTTTACCATAAAAAATTGAAATCATCCCCTTTGTAACAATATGGATGGACCTAGAGGGCATTATGCTAAGTGAAATAAGTCAGACAGAGAAAGACAAATACCATATGATCTCATTTATATGTAGAATCTAAACTAACAAAACAGAAATAGATTCATAGGTACAGAGAACAAATGATGATTGCCAGATGGGAGGGGGTTAGGAGAGTAGGTAAAAAGGTGAAGGGATTAAGAAGTACAAATTAGTAGTTACAAAATAGTCACAGGAATATGAAGTACAGCATAGGGAATATAGTTAATAATATTGTAATAACTATATATACTACCAGGTGGGTACTAGGGGGATCACTTTGTAAATTACATAAATGTCTAACCACTATGTTGTATACTTGAAACTAATATAAAATAATATCGAATTTTTTAAAAATCTTGTTTTATTTACACTCCTACTTATTATCCCTGCAAATTATTTTGAAGTAAAACTCAGATATTTTGTTTCATCTATGTCTGTGTATTACCATTTTTACTATTATTAGCAGTACTTGCCTCCTGGAATTATTTGTTAGTCATCAAAAACATGTACTAAGAACAACAGTAACATATTTCTCAATAAATATCTGTTGAAAGAATGAATAAATGAAAGCCTAATATTTATTAAGCACTACTGTGTGCCAGGTCCTGTACTAACTGCCTTATAAGCACAATTCCCTTAATCCTTATACCCTTAAATCATAAACATTATTATCTTCACATTTCAGATGGGAAAAACAAATGTAAAGAGATTAATGGATGTCCCCAAAGATAAACACAAATTAAATGAAAATGAAATTACATTAAATCATACTGTGAATATAGAATAAAAGCAAAGAATGAATGACTCTTGATTTTTTAATAAGGTTCAGAATTTAGGCTTTTAAGAATGAAAAAGTAAATGTGGCAAACATTAAAAATTAGTGAATCTGGATAAAGATATATGGGAGCTCTTTATACTATTATTATAACTTTAAGTTTTAAATTATTTCCAATAAAAAGTTAAAAATTTTAAGTGGGGCTATTTTTTTTCTCAACAATGTTCAAGGATGACCCTGACTGATACTTTGCATAATAGACAAGGTTTTTATTATTTGGGATCCCTCTGAAATGAAAACCTGAGTCAGGCTTAGGTTTAGGTCAGGTTTTGTTTGTTTGTTTGTTTGTTTTTGGCAGCGACGAGGGTTCCAGTAGGAGGAGGGTGATCTCAGGAAGCAGAAGTAAGGAAATGGGAGGAGTGACACAGGAAAGAAAAAAAAGACCACACAGAAATGCTCTATCAGTTGATTTCTCACTGTAGACACCTTGGACTCCATCCTGCTGGGGACCCATGGCAGATCCCTGTCTCTTTGCAGTCATGCCTGTGTGTAGTGTCCTCCCATGCTCTACCAGGGTTGGTCTTTGTGACTAAAATAGCAGATATGACAGTATGTCACTTTTGAGATTAGGTCATAAAAAGGACTACAGTTTCCATTTTGGGCACAGGCATCTCTCATTTAACCACTCACTCTAGGGGAAGACATATGCTAAGGAGCTTTAGAAAGGGGTCCGTGTGGTGAGGCGAAGTCTCCTGCCAACAGCCAACCGGGTCCTTTAAACCCAGTCATGCCTCAGGTGACTGCAGCCTTGGCTAACACATTGATTGCAGCTTTGTAGAAGACTCTGGGCCAGAACAACCCAGCTAAACTGCTCCCTGATTCCTGATCTACAGAAACTGTGAAACAAGAAATGTGTTATTTTAAACCACAAGTTTGATGTAATTTGTTACCAAACTCCAGGTAACTAACACAGGGCCTTCTAAAGAATTGTGTTGAATATACTTCAGAAACCTGCCACTAAAGATTGGGAGGCTAGGCATTTATCCAGAGTGGGCACTGGAGGTATGATGCTTTCAACATGCTGGACAGAGCTAACATAGCTAAAATTGGAGGTGGGCTGCCCAGGGTATGTGAGGTGACTGTACAAATATATATCTGCTAAAGTATCTCATAATAGTACCATTTTAAACTTAACCAGGGTGAGATACAGTTTTCACATAACATACAACTCTCCTTAGGAGCTTCCCCATCTTTATTTACTATGGTAGTCTTTCAAAATACACAAAGTTCATCTCACAGAAACATTATCCTAGGCAGAACTGGAATTAGGACATTTTTTCAGATTGAAAAAGTAATCTCTGTTATTAAAATATTTTTTGAATATACAAAAATACCCCAAAAAGAACATTTTAAAACACCAAAAACTGGATCATTCACAGGTTACCATTTTGTGTCATTGACTATGCCATAAAAATGTATATAAACTTGTACTGAAATCATATTTAGTCATAGTTCTTAGGCTGCTTTCATTGCTAACAAATAGATTGAGAACAATTTCCAATGTGAAGTGATACCACTTTACTAATTCACTCTTAAATATTTATCTTTCAATGACAAACAGTATGTCTTATCAAGTTTCAATTATGCTTTCCAGTATGAGGTAGTCAGTTACCAGGTGGGGCTTGGAGCACATTAGGGTGTGGCATGATTTACTTAATCAACATTAAATAAACCTCCTGCCCTGGCATTTCTAATTGCATACTGAAATAATCTTCCAAATGTGTTTTTCAATCTCTTTTAAGAGTTTTCATTAAAAATAAAAATGAGCTGAGCCAGTGGGTCTGCATCCTATCTTTGGCAGCTGAACCAAGAGTCTGGCCTTGTACTCATTCCACATTTGTTGTACTCATTCCATGTTAGGTACGCCCTAACGGCCTTCTGCAGCGGGTAGGCACACACCTGCTCTAAAACAGCTCTTAATTTGGTACTGGCTTCCACTAGAATCAGCTTTTGGGAATAAAAACATATTCTTCACTAATCTAGAAGAGAGAATAAACACAGGAATGTTCCGTTGTTTAATTCACAAAGGAAAGGTAGTTGAGGGTCAAACATGTATTTGAAAGAGTTAACATGCCTTCTCAACCCTACCCACGGGCCTTATGAATCAACATGGAAGTGCTGTATGCAAGGAGCTGCTGACTGGTCTACCTGATCCAGAACCAGGATGGCAACTGTAAAAGTCATTTGGGTCCATGTGGTCCTGACATCCTTCCATACCAATACATTAAGGGATTCTGCATAAGGACTATAAAAGGGTTAGTTAAGAAAAATATGAACCCCAAATGGATAAGCTATGCACAGTTTGTATATAAGATAGGTAGTTACATAGCAATTTTCAGGTAGCATGGAGTATGGGGCTGATGTTAACTGTTCATCCCCCTCAGTAGGACACAGTGTTCTATGCCTCTGTTCTGGTCCAAGTCTAAATCTTCCTCATCTTCTACTGGGTCAGGTTCTATGCCTCTGACCTCTATTGTACATTTCTATGCTCTAGATGGGTCCCTATGTGCCAGGGATAGAGTTATAAACAAGAAACTGATCACTTTCTCATATTAGATTTTATTCTCCAATTATTCAAAATTTCTGTCTCTTCCAAGGTTCAGAAGAGTTATTTATTTATTTATCTATCTATCTATCTATTTATTTATGTTTTGCAATTTGTGTTCTTTTTAAAAATTGTTATAGCCCACTGCCAATGTATCAAGACACTAGAGTCTCTTAAATATTTTCTGTAGCAGGGTGGGAATGAATTAGAATCCTCTAAGATTTTAAGAGAGGAAGAGAGAATATTCCAGGTTGGGTATGCGTGGAATGCTGTCTCTTATTTAAGTGACTTTGTTCCTCTGTTCCAACACAAATGCTTCCATTGCAACTGCCGGCTCTAGAAGGCAGAGACAGGCCTTATAGCGAAAAGCTCTGCAGGGTAATTCTGTATGGATTCTATAGGCAAGGCTCTGGTTATGTAAGTTTCAAAACTTCCTTGAATAAAAACTCTATACTGTTTGAAAACTTTTGTGAATCTCAAAAAGTGGGAGAAAATCCTGAGTCTTCTTAAGGTTTCAGTTAATATGGAATAAATTCTGAATGTATATGATACATAAAATGGCAGATGGAAAAAAAAAAGACAACCTTGAAAAATAATCAGTAAGACCAAATAAAATTCCAAGGCAAATTTAAAATATTTTAATTCTATTTAAATTGTTTCAATAATTCTGAACCTGAAGTTTCTGATTCTCATGAGGTCATCCTCCTCTTTGGATTTTGACATTTTGGAATGCTGCTGGAAACTCTTGTGTCTAACTGTGAGCTCACATGTGCTGACCAAATGAACAAAGCATATGCCTTTTCTAAGATTCAGAGACCCTTTTGCGAAAAGGGTATGCTCTTACCAGGCTCAAAGGAAGATCACATGAATTGTCCAGTGTTTCTGCTAAGCCCTAAAATTGAAAGAGAACCCAAATTACTAAAAATTGAAGGTAACTCATTATCAATTAAATTAAGCAAGCAACAAGAACAGTCAAATCAGAGACATGGTTTTTGATTAATTCTACTGTAGCAATGCCTGGTTCTTCTGAAGTCAAATAAAATAGGAATCTAAATCATGTTCATAGGACTCCAAAGGATATATAGAGCTTAGAATCATATATTCATAAGGAATGAGCCACACCACCAATTAAAACTTAACATATTCAAGGCAGAGAATTTATTTTAGTTAAGCTTTAAGAAATTCTTCCTAATGGAAAAATTATTTGGGGGAATATTGAGACTTGAGCTCAATATAGGACAGAATAGTTTTTGTTCAGAAGACCAGATGATCTAAAGTAATTCCCATCTCCTCAGTAACCAACATACATGAGTCTTATTTACCACTTTATGCATGCATGACTCTCATTCCTTAACTTGTGAGACAAATTTTCACACTTTTCTCTTAAGTTATGGAACCCAGAAATGGACATTTTTTATGGTAAACATATGACCAACAATGAGCTTTCACTTCTATACAGAATATAAACACCTGAAATAAGTACAAAACTGAAAGATAGTTTGAGGGGCCAGCACCGCAAAACCAGATTTCCCTAATGTCTCTGAAGCAAATGTTTATGGAGGAAAAATAGAACCTGTAATAAATGTGAGTGTATGTTATTATATAACAGTTGGTTAGCCTAATATAGTTATTATTAATTAAAATATTTTGGCTTTCTTCATAAACCATTTAAAAATATTTTTCTTACCAAATATAGGTTATGCTATAAAGAAAATTTTATAAATCTCTTCCACATATTTCATTTTCCTAGAACATATATTTGAATTTGTTTAGTGATATTTTATACTGCCTATGTCTATGATGAACCCTGTTCTAAGTATATATATATATATATATATATATATATATATATATATATATATATATATATATATATAATTCTAGCTTATTTGTTTCCATACAGTATTCTTAGCTGTTGTCCTTTCATTGGAAAATATTGGTATTTTTACAAGAGTAGGAGTTTTGGAATCAGAGAGACTGACCTCACTTTCAGTCCTACAACTTATTACCTAAGGGATCCTGGGCCAAATATTTAACTTTGTACAGCCCAGTTTTGTTTTGTTTCTTTGAATTTGTAAAACGGGGATAATAATTACAGAGTTGTTCTAAGGATCAAATGAGAAAATATACTTGAAATTTCTAGTGCAGTGTCCTTGTATCAGGTAATCAATAAATGGAGACTTTTCCTTTGTCTAAGATAGCACAGATATTCTCAGTATGAAAATTAATAGTTGTCTAGACTATAAGGGAACATGTAAATACTCATTTGAAAGTGATTGTTTTAATAACATATATGCAAACTAAAAATTAAATACAGTACACATTATACTTTTAATGTCAGGCTCTGAGAAGACAGTAATTTAATATTAAGTCTCATTTCTCCATAGCTCATTAAGAATGGAGTCAGTGTAAAAAGCCAGATAATGTGAGGCCAAATGAGCTTTGTATGTGATTCTTCATTTGAGCCCCAGCCATAATCAGTCATCTTCCTTCATTTGGGACCCCCTGAAGTTTTGAAAAGGCATTTCTTCTTTTATGGTACAAAGTGAATGATAATCCATAAAAGGTACTGAAAGTATTTTATAAATATGCATGTCTGATGAAAATGATTAGCAATCAGGAAGTATTTATTTAGGATGTGTGAGAGACTATAGGAAATGTAAATGAGATGTGATCTTTGCCTTCAAGAAATCTCAGTCTGCTTTGGAAGACAAGACTTGCTCTTTGAATTGATCTAATTGCATTCTGAAAAAAAAAAAAACTAGGATCTATTTTTTTAATTAACAATCCATGTAAAAGAGAATTGACATGTTTTACATACTGAATATGAGCCAAGCACTAGGCATATATTATCTCACTTAATCCTCACACCGATGCCATGAAGTAGATATAATTCTTCTCATTTTGTACATGAAAATACTGAGGTTCATACAGCTGACGTACCCTGGATAGGTCTCATAACTAGGGAGTGACAAGCCCCAGAATCCAAAACAGGCCAACATCTCTGGGTCCAATGTCCGTTATTTTCATTTCATTTCATTCTACTGTAGGGATGGCCATAGAGAAAACACAGGAAAAGAAATCATTGTGAGATATGCTTTGAAGGAAAAATTTGCAAAAGTTTATAACTGCTTGCATATGAATGATATTAATATCAAGACTTTATTAACAAAATAATATGTAGCATTGACTGAATTTTAATGAACTCTTTCATAAATGAGTTAAGGCGGGAGTATCAGGAAACAAAAATCCAACTAAATGTATTGAAGGAATCAGATTAGTTTTATCTACCTATTTAAAAAGACTCAACAATTTAAATAAATGTATATTTGTCATCTTACACAATATTTTTAATATTGGAATTTTTAATTTAGAAGGCAACACTGTGAAGAGGAAAAAACAGTAGGTTAGAAGATCTGACTTTGATTTTTAGCCTTCAAATTACTGTGGTATGACCTTAGGCAGTTCATTTAATCACTTTTAATTTTGTAGGAGCATTAATACCTAATCTATTCCCTCTAGCCATCTTTACTCATCCACCTTCCCATCTACCCATTCATGCATTCATCTACTCACTCAACCATACATTTATTCAATTACCCATTTAATATACATTTATTAAACACCTACAAAGTGCCAGTCACTGGAAACATGTTAGAGTTAAACTAGACTCAGATTCTGCTTTCAAGGAGCCCGCAGTCTAGAAGGAGATACAGAAATGAATATAAAGCAATGTAGTAAAATATGGGGGGTGTTATAAAGAAAACCTGGCCCTGGCCACAGTGGGCAGAAAGGTAAGGTCACTTCTACTTGGTGAGTGGGGATGGACATCTCATGGACACCATGGGAGAGATAGGTATCACAAAAAAAAGGTGACGAGCTAACTCTTGGTAAAGTACAAGTAATTTTTCCCAGTGAATCTGGGATGTGATGTTGGGAAAGGTGTTCCAGCCAGGGGGAACCACATAAATAAATACTCAAAGCTGTGACATGGAGTGCTTAGTCAGCAAATTACATGCAGTTTGAGTTTGCTGAGGTGTAGGGTGGGAGGAAGATGCAACAAGAGATGAGGCTAAAGAGGATGGTTTGACATGCTGAGGTCTAATTTTATTCTATGGGCACTGGGAAATTGTTAAAAATTCATAAGTTAGAGTAAAATGATCACATTTGTATTTGAGAGAGACTATAGCTGTAGAAAATCAATATTAGCTTATTATAAGAAAACATATGAGGACCCACTGTAAACTGCATATCACTATATAAATCACTACATAAATGTTTGCTTTTATTTTTAGTTCAATATAAGTCATGATTGGCTATAATATAGACCATGTGTGATGGATAAACATGAATTCTATGTAACTATGTATTTATTTAAATAAACCTATGAAATTTAAAATATTTTTAAATTAGAAATGAATTATAACAATAAACTAAGGAAACTTACAAAAATTTTACCTTGTTCCAGAACTCTTATCTCAACAAAACATGTTGCTAGTGAAGGTCCCTAGAAAAGAATAAATAAAAATATTGGTGATCTTTGAAAATAAAAGTGTTGGTATGGATATGGAGAAACTGGAACCCCTGTGCAGTGTTGGTGGGAATGTAAACTGGTGCAGCTGCTATGGAACACAGAATGGCAGTTCCTCAAAAAATTAAAAATAGAATTATCATATGACCCAACAATTTTACTTCTGGGTATACATCCAAAAAAACTGAAAGTAGGGTCTTGTGAAGATATTTGTATAGCCATGTTTATAGCAGCATTATTTACAATAGCCAAAAGGTAGAAGAAGCAAAGTGTCCATCGACAGATGAATGGATAAACAAAATGTAGTATATAATACCTACATATAATGGAATATTATTTAATTTCTTATAGAAGAGGTAACTCTAATACATGAAAAACCTTGAGGTCATTATGCTAAGTGAAATAAGCCAGTTGCAAAAAGAAAAATACTATATGAATCCATTTACATGAGGTATCCAAAGTAGCCAAATTCATAGAAACAGAAAATAGAATGGTGGTTGCCATGTCATGGGAGGTAGAGGGAACAAATGGATAGTTGTTTAATGGGGACAGAGTTTCAGTTTGGGAAGATTAAAAAATTTTGGAGATTGGTTGTTTAACAATGTGAATATATTTAACACTACTGAACTGTACACTTCAAAATGATTAAGATGGTAGTTTTACGTTATATGTATTTACTATAATTAAAAAACACATTGATGATTCAATAGATTAAAATGCATTAAAGAGATTTATGAAAAATGATCATCAAATAAAAGACTTAGCTTTAATCATTTACAGTGTGAGAGGTTTCTTCTCTTTTTCATTTTTTCTTGGGGGAAGGTAGTGATTTATAGTCAAAGAAATTATTACACACTAAATCTCCACTTGATACTAAATTAAACTAAGCAGGTATACACTTCTGGAACATTAAGAAGAGAATCAAATGATTTTACCTATTACTTTTAATTAAACAACAGCTTAAAATAAGCAGAAATACCACAAATCCTTTGTGTTTTCACAATCACTCAAAAATAAATCCAAGAATGGAAATCAAGGAAGAAGATATTCAAATGAAGTTACTTTATGGGTTATACTGTAAGGCAAATCAACCCACTATGTAGGTGAAACTCATTTTCATTTCAGTATAATGATGCAGGATCACCCTACTCAGTTGTGTAGATCTACACTTGATTCTACGCTTTCAACAGGGTAGTTAGAGAGGAATTATTTCCAACTCAATAGCATGGTGGTTTTCAAATCTGAGTTTATAAAATCACCTGGAGAATTTATAAACCTTGCAGGCCCTGGGTATCATCTCCTTCCACCAAATTCTGATTTAATAGATCTGGAGTGGGGTCAAGGAATTCGCATTTTAGCCACACATACAAAGGGGGTGGGATTCCGATGCTTAAGGTTCACAGATAAAACTGCATTACAAATAACTAAAAGCAACCTGTCTTATATATAATTAGAATGTCCAGATAAAGCTGATAAATGGTAATTCTATTAAAATGTTCTTTTTAATATTCAAAGGTAAATTCCTATCACGTATTATTTATCCTTTGAACAAGATCTCCAACAAGTTAACCACGATCCACAGGTCAGACTGGTGGTCCAGGATGCCTGCAAATGTGACATGAACCCACAGAGATATCCAGCAGGCAGGAGTGCTGCCCATCACCTCTGCTGTTGGAAACTACTCTTCTGCTCTCCCCAAACCCACAACAGAGCATTTTAGGAAATTTAAATTGTTTGAGGATGCCTATTAGTGTCCTGTGAAATAAAACTAAAGGAGATGGAGGAAAGAAGGCAGACATCTCAGTAAATCCTGAAATTTTAGAGCTAGAAATTGATGATTAAGAGTCTAACTCTCTAAAATTACACATGAGGTAACAGGTAGCAAAAATTAAGAAAAATATGAGCAATTTATCCAAAACCACATGAATGAGGTTTCCCTGAACTCTACTTCAAATGATAGTCTCACTCCTTTTAATTCCTATAACAATGGATTGCTGTTCCTCCATACACCAATTACATACAAGAAACAAACCAATTAAATACATCTTTTCTATAGCCTGAATAGCAGAAAGGACTCTTGCAGGGACAGCAGGCAATTTGGGATCTGGCACTGTGCATTATAATTATGTCATTTAAAAATTTTAGTCTGACTTCTCTTTTTACATGTCCTCACTGGTCATAAATATGGGCAGGGATGCAAATTTATTAAAATTTCACATATTATGTAAATAAGACTGGTAGATGAATAATAATAAAAACAAAAAATACTGACAACCCTCACATTTGAAGAAAACTCACTAATTTTTTTTCTTTTAAAGTATATAGTTTATTTTTAGTTGGTGGCTAATTTGATAAATAGCTAGCAATTGTTGCACTAGGTTAATAATAGTATGACAGACAGGAAGAAAAGAAGCATCCATTTTATATAGTCAGTGAAGGCCAAAAGTGAAATCTATGTCCTTTACTGCAGTTGAATAAGCAGATCATACTGAAAAATGGCATAAGTGTCAATAAAATAAAAAACCCTCTACAGCCATGCCACCCTGAATGCGCCTGATCTCATCTGGTCTTGGAAGCTGAGCAGGGTTGGGCCTGGTTTGTACTTGAATGGGAGACCACTTAGGAATACCAGGTGCTATAGGCATTTTAAAAATAAATAAATAAAATAAAATGAAAAACTGATTCCTAGATTCTAGGGCAGATGCTTCTTATAAGCTACCTTTTGCAAAATAAATCAAGCATAAATAAAAGTATACACATATACACATTCATACACACATAGATAACTATTTTTGTCTTCAATTTACCGTCATGCATTCAATTTATTCAATAAATATTCATTGAGTGCCTACCAACTGCCAGGCCCTAGTGTGAGTAAAACAGAAGCTAATAAGACATACAAGGTCCTGGCCTTGTGGAGCTGATAATCCAGAGGAAGGAAGACAGACAATAAGCAAGAAGATGAACATATATACAAGTAATTTCAAAAAGTAATAAGCACTCTGAAAAGTTTGATAAAGACATGTGAGGAAGACTGGGTGAAAGAGATCATTTTGATGGGAGGGCTTCTCTGAAGAGGTGGCATGTGAACCTGAGATGGGGACAATGAGAAAGGGTCTGCCAGAGAAAAGTGTGTGGGAAAAGCATCCAGGCAGAGCGAACAGTACAGTGGTCAGTTAGGACGCAGGAACAAGCTGGCCATTGAGCATAGTGAGTGGGCCAAGTGAGTGGGGAATGAAATGAGCTAAAGTTGGCAAGAGAGGCAGCTGTCAGATTATGCTGGGCTTTCGAGATTATTCCAATGCTACAGAAGCAATAGGGTCAGAACTAGGACCTTCTGACTTACATCTCAAGATCACTTTGTTCTCCTTCTTGCCACTCTGCTTCGGTGGGGAACATGGGAGGGAATAGCTACTCACCCAAACAAAACACAGGCTGGCCAAGCTCTGGAAGGCATGCAAGTGGTGACTGTGACCCATCTCTCACTCTGCCTTCCTGGAGATGGCACCCTCCTTGGATTTTCTTGCTTTGATTTCCATGACTCACATCTTGTCCAAGACCCTGAAGTATGGGGGTCTCCATATGGACAAAGAAATACTCCTGTACTTCTCTGAGATGAGCAAAATTTTTAAAGGAGAAATTCACTAAATATGAAATAGAAAACAGATTTCCAAAGTATAGGTTCTGAACACAAGATCCATCCATCCCATGCTGCCTCAGTAGACTGGCAAAGATCCTCAAATCTCTTACCCAGCTTTTTTCTGACCCAGGTCTCTCTTGTCATTTGGCATTGGACCTTAAGGACCCACCCTATTTCCTAATCCTGGGAGACAGTCTACCTGTGTAGTCTGTGTCATTCTGAGACAAGTTCTCAAAAGAATCTAATTAAACTTTAATTATTTAATAAGGGAGACTATTTCTTTCAGGTATATAAAGAAGAAATGCACCTACCCTTTAGAGTTTACTGTGGCAATAATAAATTAGACTGACTCCACAGGCCTCTCAGGAAGATTGATCTCATTGTATTATACTCAAGTTTCAAACTTAAATAAGTAAAAGGCAAGACAAAACCATCTCAGTCTGGTGCAGAGTGTGAGATTTAAGATTGGAATTATAAAAGTTAAGAGGGAGGGTGGAATATGAGGTAGAGTGGATCAATGCAGGCCTCACAGAGAAACTTGATTCTGAGTTGGATCCTTATACTTCACTGGCATATATCCTAATGACAAAGAATTGCAAAGAAATCTTAAACTGCATTCAAGAACCATATTGTCAGTAATAACAGCAGTTAACATTATTTTGGAAGTATTCCATATTTATTGTAGGCTCATGAAAATAAATATCTTGTTAATGTCATTAGAAACCAAGATTTTTTAACTGTAACATAAAATCTTACAAGTATAAAATCATACACATTAAGTAATCTTAGATTTGAACTAGAAATATCAGTATGAACTATGAGAATTTTTTCTAACTCTGTACACTATAAAGGCCTAGAAGTACACTGTAAAGGCCTCATCGTCTAACTCTGTACACTGTAAAGGCCTAGAAGTCACACACCTGAATGCCTTTACTTGGGTCAAGACAGGGTTGTGGCTTCTAAATATTATTCCTCACTAAAAAGAACCACATCTAATTTCAGGTCTAGAGTGGAACAAGACAAGACCGGGACATCTTGTTATGTCAGAAAGAAAGGATACACTCAAAGATTACTAGGTCATCCTGTAAGGCACAGGAACCAACATGACAGAGCCAAAATGCTTTTAAAAAATTATACAATTAAGCACCAAAATGGTAATGATTGCAATAGACTGACTCACCACTATTACAGATGAGGTAACAAGGCAATCAGGTACACTGAATTCCAAAGGATAATAAGCCATTCCAAAGAGAGATGAGCTGACAGAGTATGTGAGGAAGAGGTAGCTGTCCAAAAAACAGGTAAAAAGTAACTAGCCAAAATTTCAAAGAATTCTTATAGGTGGAGTATGGGCTATCACAACACATTAGAATCTCTAGGAACCCCAGAAACAAAGGGAGACTGAACATTCTCGCCAGCCTGTTTCTATGGTCATTCACTGGGTGCTTACCAAAAGAACTGGGGTCAGGACAGGAGAATTATGTGAAAACATATCTGCTTCAAAGACCCTTATCTCATAAAAAGCAAAAACAATTAGCTTCCAGGGGAAGAAAAGAAAACCCTTCTACCTCATAGTCCCAGACAAAGACCTGCTGCCACTATTGGAGAAGCAGGAAATCCTCCATACCACCCTCACCCCAACTCCCTGATGCCACCAAAGAACAGGTAGAAACAAAAGCTATCGGCCACTGGAAGAGAGAAAGAAAATCTGTTTAGGTCCAGGATCATACACTGATACAAAGCAAAGTTCTGCAACTATTGGAAGTGAGACAAGAAAGCTGCTCCTACCAAAGATCTGTCACTAATACAAAACAAAGTTCATTGCCAGTGGGCAGAAAGGCTGAGCAAGCCTTAGCACTGAGGCCCAGGCACACAGGGCTTATCTGTCACTGAAAACAGAGCATATGAACTGAGAAACCCCACAGTCCCACCATAATTACTATACCAAGTAACAAGCAATAACAGTATACCTCTGAGTGGGAGGTATGGGGGAGAAGACAAGAGAGAGCCTATTTGTGGCCCAAGTGTGCAGGGTCCACTAAAAACTGAGGGTAAAGCAGGAGAACGAAGAAAGTCCCTTTTTCACACCAGATTTCACACTAACTACAGGTGTCAGTAACCCACTGATGAAGTCTGTGTTGTACTGAAGGTAAGTCAGCAATAATAAGCCTAGTGAAACTACCAGCTAACCTGACCAAAGAAGGAGCATGTTCATTTCCAGGCATAATTACCTTTTACCTTAGTCTCTGCTGTTCTTTCATAAATTTCTGGCATTCAGTTAAAACAATTATGAGACACAGAAAGCAAATAAAAACAAATCATTGTCAAGAGTTCAAGTAGACCACAGAAAGTAGAACCAGAGATGACTCAGATTTAAAACTATCAGACAGAAACTATCAGACAGAATCATAATGTAATTATGATTAATACATTAAAGTCACTAGTAGAATCAGTAGACAGCTTGATGAAACAAAGAATTTTAGCAAAGAGATGGAACACAGAAAAAACACTCAAATAGAAATTCCAGAAATAAAAAAGCACAGTATCGGAATGTTTTCAATGGCTTATCAGGCAACTGGGCATAGTAAAGGAATGAATCAATGAACTTGAAAATAAATCAACAGAAATTATCCAAACTGAAACAAAAAGTGAAAATGGAGTGGGGGTGGGGAACAAATAACAACAAAAAGAAAAACCCGGAATATTTGAGAGCTCTGGTGACAATATCAAACAGTCTAATAGAGATGTAATTGGAGTACCAGAAAGAGAAGGAAGAATGAGTTGACAGAAATATTTGAAGAGATAATAGCTGAGAATTTTTCCAAAATTAATATTAGAGAACAAACAAATTTAAGAAGCTCAGAGAACCTCAAGTGGGGGCGGGGGTGGAAATAACACCTGATCACATTATTGTCAAATGGCTGAAAACCACAGATAAGAAACAATCTTGAAGACAGGCAGAAAAAAAAAAGCATTTCATTCAGAGAGTAAAAATATAATGATAACGGACTGTCAGAAATTATGAAATGAAGCTAAAACACAATAGAGTAATGTCTTTAAAAAACAAAAACAACAAAAAATATCAACCCATAATTCCAGAATTCTATACCAGTGAAATATCAAAATTAAGGTGAGAGGTGAAGGACTTCTGGAATGCTGGAGTAGGAGCTCAACTGACTCTCCAGAAAAGCAATTTAACTGGTGAAAAATAATTTTGATTTAGCTTTTGGAAATTGTCCTAAGGTTATTCAGCAAATGGAGAAATATTCATTCAAGAAAATCTACCAACATCAGTAAAAATATCAGTATTTGAACCACAGTGCATTCCACTACCCCTCACCCCACTTCCAGTTCTGCAGTGGAGAAGCTCTATTCACGTGCAGTCAAAAGAAAGGGAGCTTCATCTTCCCTCAGCTCCCAGACTGGGGCTACACTTCATCCCAGGAGGAACAGGCTCCGATGTTTTCTTTCTACTCCAAGCAGGCATGGCTAAGAGTATTGGGTCTCTCCTCCTCCAGCCAGCTCCCCACTCATAGGGCAGAAGCTCTTTTCTAGGCACAGAAAGCCAAAAATACTGGGGCCTCAAACACCCCACCCCAGTTCACTTATAGGGTGAAGGTTCTACCCCTGCAGGGGCAAGTTGAGATCAGGGGCTGCCAACACTTCCCTCCTCCCACCTCAGTGCATAGTCATAGAGCAGGAGTGTCATTCCAGGGAAAGTGGTTCATCACACCCAAAATAGTGGATTATTACAAAGGTGCTGCCTGGAAGAAAGGCAGGCTGTACAAATGAAAAGTTTTGCCTCTCAGCCTGAGGAGACTGACTTAATTTGGAACAGAGAGTGAAGAGCTCCATGCCTAAAGGTACTGTTGAAAAACAATACAGATTTTAGTGGGAATTAATTAAAAGGTGGCTGGCAACTTACTCCATGAGTGGCCAGAAATTTAATAGAATCCAAGAGAGAGGTAGCCAAGAAGGGATGTCCTGGGATCAGAGTCAACTCTGGGGTCAGGAAGGTTGAACGTACACACTAGATTGTCCCCACTCAGCAGGAATCAGAGCAGGACATTGGGCAAACTTGAAAGCATTTCCCACACCTCACAAACACCTAACTACCTAGGGCAAAAGCCTCGTTTAATGCGATCTCTGTCCAAACAGTCACTGTAAAATAAGCTGCTCAGACTAGGTCAGCTCTTAGGAAGCCGGGCTTACCCACAACACCATGGTCTTCTCTGGCCGGTCTCCAGACTGGAGTCTGACCATGCCTGTCAAAGGCTGCATCCTCTGTAAAGACAGATAACATTAGAAATCAGAGGCTTATTTCTCCCTGTTAAAAATAAGGGAAGAAATGGCCTACCTTTTCTTTTTCTCAGGTCATTCACTTTAGCAAACTTACTGTAAGTACATTCTCCTTAAAATGTATATAAATCCTTTTGAAGACTAGCTGAGCCTTTTTCATCTTTATAACCCAGGAATGTCTTTCTCAAGGACATGGGAGCCATGTCTTTGAAATGTAATCTTCAAGGTAGATAGCATCTCTATCTCCCAGTTTTTGTGGGAAGATAAGAATGGAACTTTGGTGGGGCTTTGTTACAAGTTGCAACACTATCCCTCCTGTCATCTAGAGATGAGAGGTTTGTTTTCCTTCTGGATAAAACATATTTGCTAACTTAGGTGTTCACCCCAGTTACCAGGTGAAGCTGTTATGGAGCAGGTGAGAACAGGGACCCACAGAGCCGAATCAGAGAGAATTAAGAGCCTTTACTAGCCGGCCAGCGGCTGACTCTCTACCACGCAGGGTTAGAGGAGATCAGCCCCCAGCCTCCAGAGGAGGCAGCTTATAAAGCCTCCAACTACGTCCTTGAATAAGCAAGCAAGCAGATTACAGAAAGCAGAAGTTAGCAGTTAAACTCTTGCACAAAGATAAATGTATTCGGGGGACTCTCAGAGCAAACAGGGCTAGTTTCATTATCTGCACTTTGGAATATTGTGTTTTTCTTGAGCCTGGTGCCTGGAGATACCACCTCCCTGTGACTGATTTACTGGATTTACTGCTCCTCCTGGGGGCCAGCACCTGGAGATTTCACTTCCCAGTAACGGGAGAGTTTCCACTTTTACAAAGCTAGCATGAACCATGTATGACAACAGGTGCTGTCAAGTCCTCTCACCTGACTATTGTTTATTTTGAAAACATGCATGTAATGGGTTGTCTCTGTTTGGCTATATTAAAGGGAGAGGATTTCTTTCTGTCTCTGAAATCTCTTAAGGAATTGTCTGTGATGCTCATCACATTCTAGTTTCATGTTCACTTAGCAATAAAACTGTTTTCTTTACTACCTCTGTGGAGAAGTTCTCCGGGTTGAAGAAGATTTTGCTTTTAATTATATTTCCCCAATACCTCTGAGGAGCAATCAGAGAAGGAACCTCCAAGCCACTAGCTCCCAGCTGGAAAGGTTCAACAACAAGACAGTAAACTCCCCAAACTGTACAGCCATCTCCAAGCCACACATATATTTAGCAAAAGTTAAAAAATTTAATTGGCTAAGGAGGCTTAAGCTCAACCTTGACCAACTTTGTTCTTCTTTTTCAAGATTGTTTTCCTTATTCTGAGCCCTTTGAACTTCTAAAAGAGATTTTGAATACAACCTAAGCAAAGCACCTCTTAAAGAATGGTCTTCTAACCAACCTAACAGAGTATCTGCAAACCCCACAATCTGTAGGGTAACTTTTAAAATACTTTAAAAAACTACTTGCTCTGCTTGTGAATAAAAAGGCAAGCTCTCTCAGCAAGCTCTCTCTTTCTTCATCTCCTACTCAAACCTTTTCCATTTATTAAGATTCAGTTCACATTCTATCTGACCACTCCAGGTCACATTACTGCCCTTTTCTAAACCTAGGTCCCATGTACTTAAGACAACAGAACACTTATTTACATACAGTTTTATTCTCAAATTGTGGCAGCAAAACTGTAAACTCTTCAAAGGTAGAGACAAAGTCAATTTTTTAAAATTTCTGCCTGTTATAGTTTAAAACCCAAATCTATATTTGTTGGATTGACTACTACTCTTTAAAGTTTTTTTTCAAACCATGAGTTACATTTATATTTTAAATAAAAAAAGATATATTTTCTTAATTAGACAATCTAGCTTAACTTTGGGAACAATAATATGCAACTGACATCTTTGTCAAATTTAATTAGAAGGGGATGTAACTAACATAACATTTTTCTTTGTGACAGGCAATGATCTTGTTGCTTTGCATAAATAATTTTATTTAATTAAATGGAATAAAATGTGAGTCACATAAAACATTAATATACATTTAGGATGTGCTAATAAGATGCATTATTTTTGTTAGGTAGTTAGGGAGACATGAGGGACTAGGGAATGAAGGTCCCACCTAAGACTTCCCTTAGGACCTCCCTAAAACACCTATTTTACCTTAGAAATTACCCCTACAGCCTGAAGCACAAAGGAGTAAAAAGGCATAAAATAGCCCCTGGTTTGGTCCAGCTACAAGTGCTTGAGAAGTTAATTCTACACTACCTTCCAGTAACTTTAGCCTCTTTACAACATCATTATAATATCATACATAGGCCCCGAAGTTCATGAATCTCAGTTATAACAGACTGAAACCAGAGTAACCGCATGAGCAGTAGGCAATGGGGTATATAACCTCCTCTGTAAACACCCACTACAGCCACAATTTAAGGTTTACTTCCTGAATTCTGCGGTGCTGCAGCCTTCTTCAGCAAAGCCCGTTTCTTTCTTGAAATGTACTTTCAATAAATCTTACTTTTCCTAAATCTCACTAATCTGTAATTCTTTACTCCATAAGCACAAAGAACAGAGGACCCCTCAGTGCCACTGGGGTAACGACAGATTTTAGATGGACCCAACAGTAATATTTTTATCAACTCAAAAATGCTTGTTAAACTAATTTAACTACTCAAGAGCTTATTCCTCAGAATCTCAAATTTCTGCCCTGACCTACCCCATCACCATGAAAATATCAAACTTAAAATATTCAATACAACTAATAACATTGTTAAGCATATTCCCTAAAATTTATAGCAATAATCATGTTTTTAAAAATATGCTTTTAAAAATTATAATTGTTCTAAAAATCTTTTTCCTAAATGCATTTGAATTATGCCATGGAGTAAATAATAACCGGTAGAGGCAGATTTACTATGAAAGGATGAATCCTAAGCTTTAGAGCACGCCTCACTTGCACAGGCCCCTTCCAGGGTGTAGGAGAGGCTCCAAAAACATATTCACATGACCTTATATTTTTGTAAATTTTGTAAAAGTAAGATATTTTTATAAAATTATTTAAGATAGCTTTTTCTTTCTACTACTACTTTCCCTCCATCATATTTTCTATCTTGCTAGATGGCATGGGAGTGGCCAGGGGCATTTTGAAGATCCAGCTAAGTGGAAGTTGAGCTGGAGACACATTTAGCTTGGATTTAGTGGGACATACTGATGTAGTTATTAGTCACTTCTCTCTATTATTAGGTTACTGCTGGTCTCCAGGATACACTTTCTTCCATGAATAGTTCAAGTGCCCACTCTGTGACTCAACTGGCATCATAATATGAAGATGAAGGGCACTGGCTATGTTGTGTTATAAACATGGAGAGAAACAGAGCCAGAAGCCCTCTTTGGAGAATTCTTCCAATTATCAGATACATAAAATTGTAAGTTGAAGTTTTGACCTCATCTCCTAATTAAAATGTTTCTATTTTGTCAAAAATAAGATCTATATTAAAATATATATAACTATAAACACATTGCATGTATTTTTTATTGGACTCCTACAAAAAGATTTCACAATTCCTATGAATGTAAGATACAAATTTATAGCAACACCAATGAGTGTGTTTTTATGGGCATTTCAACACATCAGATCACGTGTTGGCATATCTAACACAACTTGAAATGTGGCAATCCTGCTTAAAATGGCTTCAAAATTCTTCTTCTTAAAAGGTGATCCCTAAGTTATACAAGCTTCCAGCCCCACAAAACCTGGATTTGTCCCTAATGAGCAATTCCGCTTAGTTTATCCTCATGCAGCAAATCATAAAATAATCTCTTCAAGATGATACTGACTTTAAATACCATATAGTCTGTTGGAGGGTTTTCATATATTTCCTTTTAAATTTCAATATCTTTTTTTTTAAGAGCTTATTTTATAAAATGCAGTCCAAAGTCTTAGAGGTTGATACTATGAGAGAAAAGTAGAGAATAATAAGCTAAATGAGAAATAAACTTAAAATAAGAGAGAATAAACTAAATTTTAAAAATCAGTGTGAATTTATAACTTTAAAAGGTTCATTCTCTTTTCCATTTCTGTTAAGAGGAGCCCACTATTCAAAACACTAGGGTAGAAAATAATTTCTTAGACAGAAAAGACATTAATTCTAAAAGAAAAAAAATATATAAATTGGATCTCATTAAATTTAAAAATATCTATTTATCAAAAGATATTGTTAATTAAAGTAAAAAGCCACAGACTGACAGAAAAAACAAAGACCAAATCAATAATAACTCTTCTTTTTTTAAAGAAAAGCAAAAGACTGGAGTAGCCACTTCACAAAAAAATGATACCTATATAATAAACATGCTGAAAAGGTGCTCAACATCTTCAATCATCAGGAAAATGCAAATTAAAACTTCAATGAGATGCCACTATATACCCATCAGAGTAGCTAAACTTAAAAGATTAACCATACCAAATGTTGGCAAGCATATGGAGCAACAGGAATTCTTTTCTGTTCTGGTGAGAGTATAAACCTGTACAATCACATTGGCAAACTGCTTGGCAATTTCTTTTAAAGTTAAGCAAACATCTATCTGCCCTATGATCCAGGAATTCTATTATATACATAAATAACAAAGAGAAATAGATGCTTATGTCCACAAAATGACATAATAATGCTTGTGGCAGTTTTATTAATAATAGCCTCAAAATGGCAATAGCACAAGTATCCATCACAGGAAAACAGAAACAAATGCGGAATATTGATATAATGAAATTCTATTTTCCACCATAAAAAAGAACAAACTACTAGTACATACAACAACGTTGACGACTCTCACAGGAACCAATTTAAAAGACTTTGCACAGGTCAACCTTTCATAATTTAAGTATCACTGGAAGTAATAATTATTCATTGTAATATGACTAATACTAATTAGTAATTACTAACGTGTAATAACAATTGTTCATTATTTTGGTTATCTGAAATAAACCAAGTCTATAAATGACACAAGTTCATAACACTACTTAAAAGAGTTAACAAAAAGCAGTGACTTTCAAACTTTTTTAAAGCAAGGTCCACAGTTAGAAATATATTGTATGTGACTGTAAGCATGCACACACAGACACACATATCTGAGATGCTACACAAAGTATTACTCACCCTTACCATATGTGACAAACTTTGGCTGTTTCTATTCTATTTTTTAATCAATTTTTAAAATTTTAATTCATGAACAACCACTGGTTGCAACCTATTTTTATAAAACATTGATAATAATTATAAAAGTTAGTTGAAATGAAAGGGGACAAGTCTGATTTGAACTGATTTTGAGGTTTTGATAAGTAGGAATATTCTTATAGGTGGACATTTTATTTCACTAATCACATGTCTGCTTATATGCATACTTTATGTAGGCAGAGAAGAACAAATATAGAAAACTACAGGTAAACTAGTCTTAGAAAAACAAGAACTACACCAAAAAGAGAAAGGATTGTCCAACATGGGTTATCAAACCAGGTTCAAAGGGGCTCCAACAAATAAGTTTCCTAATGATAAAATAACCAAATGTCCAAAAAGCAAAAGCTAAACATATGTTCTCAATCTCTCATATCCAGGGGATAAAACTTATACATTACTAAACTAATTATAATAAACTCTAACAAGCTATACATAATTTTAATTAATTTTATTCTTATCTAATTTTTGAAAAGATAATATATCCATATGGTCCAAATTTTAATATAAAATAAAACTTTAAAAGAATATATAATATTAAATAATAAATTATGTGTTTTTTTCAGAAGTCTCTCTCACTTGTCCCCCATCTGCTTAGTTTCTACTCTCTCAGAAGCCCCTCCCAATCTAGGTAGCTACTAACAAGTGTCCTGTGTCTCCTTGCCTAATTTCTTTGTGCATAATCAAGAAAATATAAATTATTTGCCTTAAAAAATTAAGTTCATTTCCCAGAGGATTTTTAATTGAAATGTAATTTACATACCATAAAATTCACATTTAAAGTATACAAGTAAGTGGTTTTAGTAGATTTTAGGTTGCACAACCATCACACTATCTAATTACAGGACTTCTTTATCACTCCAAAAAGAATGTTGTGTCCCTTAGCTATCATTCCCCCAATGCCCCATCCCCCTATTCCTGGACAACCATTAATCTACTTTCTGTCTTTACATTTGCCTATCCTGGACATTTTGTATATGGAATCATACAATAGGTTATTTTTCATGACTGGCTTCTTTCACTTAGCATAATGTTTTCAAAGTTCACCTATGTTGTAGCATGTATCAATACTTCATTATTTTCTATGGTTGAATATTCCATTTTATAAATATAAAATAATTTTTATTAATTAAATTAATTCATTAGTTATATTAATGGAATTTTAAATTCATTTTATGTATTCATCAGTTGACAGACATTTGGTTTATTTCTACTTTTTTTTGGCTATTATGAGTAATACTGCTATGAACAGCCATATATATGTTTTTGTATATTTTTGATTCTCACTGGGATATAGCCAGGAATTACTGGGTCACATGGTAATTCTCATCTTTCTGAGAAATTTCCAGACAACTTTCTAAAGGAGCTCCATCACATTTTGTTCCTACTAGTAATGTGTATGTATTCCAATTTCTCCACCTCCTCACCAACAGTTATTGTTCATATTTTTGATTATCTCTCCTTTTAACACAAAGGGAAGCATACCACACACAGTGCTGCATACCTTGCTTTTTCTACATAATATCTCAGAGATCCTTCCCTTTCAGGAAAACAGACAGGACCTGTTTCTGGGAAAACAGCTGGTACAGAGGAGTAAAAAGGGAGGGGAATCCCAAATGAACATACATATACATATACGCATAATTTTTTTACTTCAGTTTTCTTGTATCACAAACACTCATGCTCACACACATATGCACACACACACATTCCCCTGAAAGGCTCCTGGAGCACCATCTAAAACTCATCTATCTGGTTCACCCTTCACTTGACAGAAGAGAACCCAAAATCTGGAAAGATCTTGTGACCTTCCTAGGTTCACTGGATTGCTACACCTGTTGGAACAAAATACCTCAAAGTGGGTGGCTTAAACAACGGAAATTTATTGTCTCATAGTTCTGGAGGCTAAAAGCCCCAAATCAAGGTGTCAGCAGAATTGGTCCTTTTGAGAGCTTTGAGAGAGAAACTGTTCCAAGCCTCTCCCCTACCTTCTCATGGTTTCTTGGCTTGTAAAAGCATCGCCCCGATTTCTACCTTCACCTTCACTTGGCATTCTCCCTGGGTATATATGGCTGTGTCCAAATGTCCCCTTTTTTCAGGACAGCATCATATTGGATTAGACCCACTCTAATAAACTTATCTTAACTAATTACACCTGCAATGACCCTATTTTCAAATAAGGTCACACTCTGAGGTAATGGGGGTTAGGGCTTCAACGTATGAATTTTCGAGGAACACAATTCAACCTTAACACTAGGGTTATTGCCATTAGTGAAACTTTCTGGATTTACCAAATATTCTTGAATTTCATAAGTATCTTTTGTACCAAGGAGACAAGTTTATAAAACATTTTCATTAATAACAACTCTAATTAAAGATTAATATCTAATTCAACAAACAAACAACTGAAATTCAACATCAATTTAAAAAAAGTTATTAATCTAACATAACCACTTTGGGGGACATTAGCAGGGAGAAATCTCTGTACATCCTGGGGCATTGTGAAAAGGGCTATGGGCTGCAGGTCAGGAGATGCTGAGCCATGTTCTAGCTCTGACATTCACCATCACACTGCCTAGGTGTCCACTGCCTCTTCTCATGGAGGAGTTGATATGATCTCTATATTCCAAAGGATTCTCCCATTCTTATTCTATTTTGTTATGCTTTGTTTTCTGCTATTGTTTTCTTTCCCCACACATATATATGAACAATGGGAAGTTGGATGACACAAATAGACAAGCATGCACACACACACATTAATGTATATAAAACACCTGTTTATGGACTCATAGATATTTTAGGAATGAAAGACTTTCATTTACTGCCCTCATTTAAAAGGCAAACAAAAAAAGAAAGCCTATGGAGGTTAAGTAGTGCTAAGACTCACACATCATTCCTGACATTAAGTCCACAGATGGAGGGGTTGCAATGGATGAACTAGAGAGGTCCATATACCTCCTTAGAGTTTGTATGCAGAAACTGGTATAGATATGCATGTATACATTTTATTTTTTCTGTTGGAAGAGTCCCTAGTTTTTACCAAATTCTCAAAGGGAACTGTTTTTGCTCAAATAAATCCTCAGCTCTTATATTTAAATGTCTGGTATATGACAGTTACTTAGTAGACATTAGTGATTTAGATATATTGAAATCTTATCCAAGAAAAGTTAATAACCACTGAAATAGAGAAAAATAGAATATGGTCATTCTCTGGGAAAGAATCCTCACTGTTTCCTGCTCCCATAATGTTCTACCTATATGAAGTCTTTCAATCATCTGCAGTTCCAAGTTCTAGCTGAATTTTACAATGCCATATGTGTCTATTAAACCAATTAAGAATGATCTTTAAATGATGATTTCATCTCCTTTAGGAAATCATCCATGTGTTCATTTAACTTTATCATTATATTTAATTAACAAGAGTTTAATAGCAGTGAATAAATAATAATATATTCATAAGTTTAGGAAATTATTTTATCCTTATTAATTTAATTTTTTATGCTTATAATTTTCCTTAGTTCAATCAAGAAAGACATACCACATTCAATTAAACCTGAGTTACCTTACTTTACGATTAGTCCAAATACCAGAGGAAAATCTCTTGTATATCCAGGACATGCACTAGAATCATGATCAAAACTGTGACTTTGAAAAAGGCAAGAAAAGAAATGCCTTGGCACGAAGATATGTGGTATTATAAGCAGAGAGTAGAAGTACCATAGAAAGAGAGCTAAAAAAAATATCTGATGAATTAGTTGAAAAAAAAATAGCTAATGCTGCCAAGAGGACAGAAAACCTTCATGGAGCAGGGAGCCATCAACCTTAGGAAAAGCTAACAGGACAACTTACCACCGAAGGGCAATGTAATGGGGAGATCCATGTCTGAAAGAGAACGTGTTTTCGTGGGACATTAAGGAATGGCACCAAGCTCATGCTTATCAATGTAGATATCAAATACAGCTGTCTGTAGTTATTAAACATTTCTTTTTTATAATTTATTACTAAGGGCTTGCAAATATGGAAGCAACCCAAAGTTCCAGGAATGGAGCTTCAAGACAAAAGAAGTATGATACTCTGTAAGAAGGAGGCCCAACCATAGATATGTATAATAATGAATTACATTTTTTAAAACCCCCAAATGTTATTTACAAATAATTTGCACTCTTCAGAGCATTTACAATGAATTCACTTTGCCAATGAAAATTAAAAGCTCTCTTCTTACAAGACTAGGTCTTACTCATGTTTGTGCCCAATTCCAGAAAAGAGTAGCTGTGAATTTATATTTATAAAATAGCATTATTAAGTATAATCAAGAAAGATCCCATAAAATCTTGCTATTCATCTTGTCTAGCTTACCAAACTACCCTCCATCATAGAGAAAGAGTGGATTTCTCATCCTAAAAGAATACATGATCAGTTTGACATGTAGGTACCATCTAAAACTCAAAGAAATAAATACAGGAATTTTGAGTGCTCCCTTGGTAAGAGCCAAGACAAACAGTGTCTTCTTGAATATTTATTCTGCATCCCCCTGGAGAAAAGATTCTTAATATTTTAGAGATAAAAGAACCTAAGTTCTAGATCAAATTTTAATTATCTCTCTTACCTGGAGTGGAGGTCTCTTTGTGTTGAGTGTTTCATACTCACCCTAGTGGCTGAGAATGAAATCTTGGAAGAATCTGTACATGCTTGAATAAGAACAAACATTTTTTTGTTGTAAACTCTATTTAAATTTATTCACATTATGATTCATTCATTAGGTATAACACTAAGCACTTCTTAAAGTAATGTTGTAAAAGAATATTTAATGCAAAAGGGAACACTCATTTTAATTTTTCTTTTTTATGGTATGTTAAAAAATATTTCATGTAATAAACAAAACTAAACATAATGTAGCAGAAATAGACCCAGAATTGATAGACTGCAACTCGAAAATTAATTTTAATGTTTGTGCAACATTATTATATAGAAATATTCTTACTTTGTAAATGTAATCCAGTTACATCAAGAGTTCCTCCTGCTGGAAAAACTGTGGAAATTTTTCAGAGTAGAAGAACCTGTCTTCATTACACAGGAACATACAGGTATTTCTTCATAGTTCATGTGAGCAATTATCTGACAACCCTGAAAAAAAATGGTGAATAACTGAGCAGAAAAGGAACTTGGAGTTCTTAAATATATTATCTTCTGTATTGACATATAAAGATTATTTAATTTACAGCTTCGAAAAGGAGTCAATACTAGTGAACCATACGATGTCACGTGGCAATCTGTGGTCAAGTTCAATAGCCCCGTAACTCTAGAGCTCACAAACATGAAAGTCATTTAGAGGATATAATGATTGCTTATAGCTCCCTGCCAGAATTTTAACTGAAAAAGTTAATGTTTCTATTGTCTACTTACAGATGTGATGAATACAAGAAAGTGGGAGTTTAAGTTGTCAGAGATAATAGTTGTTCCAGCCCTGAAAGAAAGGGTGTGTGGGGGGTGGAAATCAGAGACCACTGAGAATTATTTATTCATACAAAAATACTCATTGAGACTATTGTATGCTAGGCTAAAGACAAATGAGTAAGACAGAAATCTTTCCTCATTGAATGGAGTTGTATGTATTTTTCCACCCACAAGTAACTCGTGAGCATTGATGTGCCAACATTGTAGATCTGAGGGGGAAGAATAGTGCCCAGTCTTGAAACGCAACAATATGTTCCTTTTGTACTTTATTTGGAGATATTAAGAAAAAGAATCATAAACAAAAGCAAGAAGAGATATCACTTAAGTAAATGTGCAATGGTATAGGCAGAATAATTCAAGGTAAGATTATTAAGCAGATAAAGCTTGACTTTGGTGCTCTAATTGTTTTTATATAGAATTTCCTTTCTATGGGTGTCTTTGAGTCCCCTTGCATCTTCCTCAGGTCTCCTCCGTGATAGTCACCATGTGCAGCCTCAGAGATAGTCTAAGGCAAAATAACTAATTTGATAAATTAATTTCTACTAATTTAATAAATTAATTTCTAATAACTAATTTAGGGTTATTCTCCTAAATTAAAGATATAAATTTTAACTTCAGCCTTATAGAGACACCTGGAATAACAACAACAAGGTACTATGTGTTAAGTAGTAAGGGGATATAAAGATGAATAAGATGTTAATTCAGCTAATAAGCGGGGGAGATGAATACACAAGCACTTTAATCAAAGCAGTGAACAGTGGGGAAGCAAGAGAGGCTGAGCATTCACCCCGTGCCAGCTAAATGTGCTACCAAGCTCCCTTAATGTGCCCGAGCCTAGATCTTGCCAGGCAAGCAAGATAGAAAAGGGTGACCCCAGCAGAAACAGGCACAGTGTCAATTAGTGAGATCCCCAAAGGAAAGATGAATCTCTAGAAAGAGGAGGCAGGGCTCTCAGGTCCAGCCACTTCCACCCATATGAAAAATCTCTTTTTTTTATTACCTTGGAGGATCTAGGTCCAATTTTTCCATAGAAGTGGCAGATTTCTTAAATGCACAAAGCTTTTCAAAGATCAGAGGGAGGCTGATAAAAAGTTAGGATCCCATTTTACCTGGTGCAAAGACTTTTGAATGAGTTTTATTTTTGTGGTTGAATCCAGTAATGATGAATACTCGTAATTTCGGGTCAGATTGGAAGAAGACAGTGCCTTGCAGGAGCCAACAGGAGACACTGCGGACAACCAATCCCTTCCTTCACTTCTCAAGACCCACCCGGCATTGACTCATATCAAGAAGATAGGTCACAAAACATTTATAGGAGCCAATGCATCCTCAAGTCTTCTGGATCCTCCCTTCTTATATTTTCACTTTTATGACATTAGATCGGGTTTTTCACACTCTATAGGTTACGACAACAATCTCCTTTGTCTCCAATAAATCTGATAGCAATGCGTCCTCTCAACAAGATCACTAGAATAATCCTTAAACACAATTTCATTGTATCATTTCCACAGGCAAAGGTAGTTTTTTGAGACTATCTAAAGTTTTGAAAGCTTCCACCTACCTCATCTCTCCTATTAATTTCTTTATCCTTCTACACTGCACACACTCCTCACTCTGAGAGCCACACACTCTGTGGGAGCTTGCTGTTATACCATCTGGGCTATTTCCATCTCTGGACTCTCCATCAATCCATGTCACTCAAAAGCTGGCTTTATACTTATTTTTCCAGGAAACTGTTATTTGCTGTCCTTAACTATTCATATCTCAAGTTGACACTTCTATAACTTGTATTAATATTGACTTACCTGCTAATTTGCTTGTTTTTGTTTACTCTACTCTAAATGTGTTATTTTGTTGTTTTACATATTATAGCCTAACTTCCCAAAGAGTTGCAATCTACTTAAAATAAAAAACAAATCTTCCAGTTGTGTTTGTTGTTGTTTTTTATACTCTCTTCATCCCATCTTCCCAATCTCCCAGACAGTACATTTGAGGCTATGGACTTCTATCAATTAGCTGCTCATGAAATCAATTTCATAAGTCTTTAAATGAAATAGAATAGAACCTAAAAAAACTGAAAATATCAGTGTGCCTCATTCAAGGTGAGGGTAGGATCTTTCTCAAACTCTGACAGTGAGAACTGCATGTGACCTTTTATTAGGCTATAATATAAAACCTATTTCTTACTAAGTTGAGATCAGAAACCCATGAGAAACATGGCTGGGGATTTACTAAATATTTGACCTAAGCAAGAAAGTTACCTTGTCAAATTTATTTGGATCCCCCTTGTAGTTGCTCTCAGGTTCCTGGCTTATTTCCCTTTGGCTTTTGATATCACCCTTGTTGGCTCCAAGCATCACCTAATAACCTTCCAGGTTAGACCCTGCCTGCCTCTTGGATCACAGGCTGCCCTCTGAATGCAGTTATCCACACTGACCCTGCATGCCCTTTTGCCCCACATTATATCAGATGCACCTTGCTCCTGCCAAAAAAAAAAAAAAAAAGGCCCAGAAATGATGATGGCAAAGCTCCTGATATACGTAAATGTATACACCTGGATCTTTGGGGAGCAGGGTCTAGCATCCTCTTTCTAGGTTAAAGCAACCAACTTTATTATATAATGGGGGCGGGGAGGAAGACACAGAAAATTAACATTTCTTGCAAGTACCTGAGAGTAAAACTCTAATTCACGAAAGAACAATTAGACTCATGATCTTATATTAGCAATTTACTTAAATTTTGAAAACAGAGAAGCAAAAATTCAGCATTTTTGAAAGATAAGTCCTGTGGAAAATTCTAATTACTAGAAATTATCTGAGGTAATAGTTGTCATAATAAAATACTATTTTAAAAGGCCAAGTAAAATGAAAGTTATATTTCAATTATAGTTTTTCTTATTTTTTGCTTTATACATAAAGATATAAATAAAAATTAGAGTAAATATTCTTATAATTTAAAAAATGTTCCCAATGCAAATGGTTTGCTTTAAAAATGGCTTAGAAGGAACTTTCTTTTCCAATTATTTTGGTCAAAATATAGAAATTAGGTAGTGATTTGAGGGAAATCTGTGGCTTTTTACATTGCCATGGCAATAATCTACACTTCACATATTGGAAGTCAGAACATTCTCTTCGCCGTTTGGAATATTCTCTTCGTTGTTTGCCCGAAGCTATAAATGACTATGTTGGTGCCACCAGTTGTTCTTACAACAATTGGAAAATGATGATCACTTCCTTATCTTACTTGCTGCCATTTAGTCAATGTAAAGAAAACAACATATAAATGAGGTTTCTTTACAGAGGCAGCTATAACTTAAAAACAAAACAAAACAAAACAAAACTACCAGGGATTTATTTTACTAGATGGTATACATCCAGTACACACAAACTATTCCCTGGAAATTCTCTGGAAGAACTGAGCAATATCCTGTTGCTTAATTATATACATTATGTAATCTTAAAGTCTGGGCATGGAAGGACTTAAACCCCAAAGAAGCCTCAGGTAAAGCTACCAGAATATCCCTACCAAGGTATTTATGTATTGAGAAAGAAAATCTGTTAATGTAAACTACTACCATAGTTGATAATACACTGTTGCCTCATTTCTAACAATGAACAGTAGTAAGAAGTGGGTGAGTCAGTAAGAAGATGGCTAGGTTGGGGGCAAAATTATTAATATCAAACTTCTAGTGATGGTTTGAAGTTGGTCTCTGAATGCTTCAGGTTTGCACTGGTCAGTAAGGCACAGCTGTGCCCAGACTCAGTTCTGCACTCCAGGACAGCAGGGATTGTCTATTCTGTGGGATGTGGAGAGCACCCAATAAATGTTTGTGACAGCTGGCTTAATCTTATAGTCTTTTATTTTCCTTTCATTACCATCTTCTCATTTATTTGATATTTTCTTCTATAGGTTTCCTTTGTGGAGCAAGAAGGGTTATAAATAAATATTACATAAAAGTAAATTAAATCTTGTTGAAGAGTCAAAGGAATAGTGAGTGCCATAAAGAACTTATAAACCAACATGCTATGATAGAGGAGCCAAATGCGGTTTCATGAAAGGTGATTCTCACATGATTATAAGAACAGGTAGGAGTGTGACTGGCAGAGAAGATTCTGAAAAATGAAGAGAGCCAAATCTTCTAATTCATTTAATAAATTTTACTCAAATATTTACTTATTCTAAAAGAGAAGTTTAAGATACAGAAAGTAACAACGTAACCTGTAGTATCGGTGTAAAGAACAGTGAACTAGAAAATATATCTTTTCTTTTGGCCATGAAAAAAATAACGGGAGATTCCTGTTGAAAGAGAAAAACAAATTTATCAGAATTTAGGAGGTTATTCCAAGCTATTATTTGAAATTTTTTTTAAGTGGCTTTTATTTCTACTATTTATTCTATGATTGTCTTAGCTCATTTGGGCTGTAGTAACAGAATATCATGGACTGGGTGCCTCACAAACAGAAATTTATTTCTCAGAGTTCTGGAGGTTGTAAAGTCCAAGACCAAGGTGACAGCAGACTCGGTGTCTGGTGAGAGCCCACTCCCTGATTCTCAGAGTTTCTGTCTTACCGTGTCCTTGCACTGTTAAAGGACATGACTCTGATTTCTTCAGCCCCTTATTGGACACCAACCCCATTATGAGGGCTCTGTCATCATGACCTAATCACTTCCCAAAGGCCTCTAAACACCATCACATTGGGGATTAGACTTCAACATATGAATTCTATGGGATCACAAACATTTAGTCTATAGGATTCATTGAAGTCAAAATGCATTTCTTCACAGTCTAACAGTCCCTATTCTTGGCCCAATAGAACTCAGTACTCATTTCCTTACTGTTCATGTCCACCTCCACCTGCCTTCTCTAGCCTTACCTGAGAGTGCTATTGGCCTCCAAGTTATCCTCCAAGGCTGCAGGAAACTAAGGCTCTTTTGTGAGAAGGGTCTTCTTGGCCTCACACACTAGTCAAGTCCTCTGAGACTCTCTTTCCCCTTAGGGAGATCTGACACATGATTAAACCTACTATGACCCTGATGAACTTAAGAGGGCAAAGCTTCAAACACACCCAGACCTTTTTACATCTGGACCCAAAACACTCTAAGTGAAAATGGAGTCCCCTCACTGCCTGTCCAGCCTCCTTGGTGAATTCTGGTTTACTGAGGACCTTCCATTTATCCCAATGGCTGCCATCCAGTAACAAGTTCCTTCTCAAGAGTGATACCACCTGCTGCTTAACCGTGCGGGTGTGACCTTACCCCACAGCTACCATCAGACCAGAATACCTACAAGCCTAAGTCTTTCTTTGCACCAAGAGGGTTGGAGGAGTTTCACCACCACACTCATCTATATCCAGGGTGCTTGAATAATATTTTGTCTCAGGATCATAACTAGTTTTCCATAGCACTAGAGCCCTGTGCCCTGCCTTAAATAGTTCAGTTCACTGAAGCCCAAATTCCTGCATCTAGAACACGACAGTCCTATTCCTTAAACCTGGATCTTGCTTTCTGTTCCCTTCCTGATATACTATGTACACAACCCCTCTGAATCCTGAAAGTGCTGCTTCCCAGCCTTATCCTTCTTCTTAGGTAAAAGAACTTGAATTCTGGCACCAGATAGGTAAAGCAGTTTTTTCCATCTTAGTCATAAAAAGTCCCCAGGTGCACTCATTCAAAAGACAGAATTTCAAGCCTTTCTTTTAAAGGTTATGGTTCAGGACATCTGGGGAAGGGCTGACAGTGTTTTCATCAAGTGCCCTAGATGATCCCCAGCACTTTTTGGCATTTAGGGAAATACTAAATTAGAGTCTTCTGTTCCTTCTTAGACCAGGTGATTGTACTTCCAGCTCCTTTTTGTGAGTGTGTGTGTTTGGTGGTGGTGGTGGTGGTGGGGAGGAGGGGTGCCAACTCTTTTTAACCAATTTCCCCTAGTTTCAAGCTCAGCCAGCCTCAGTCCTGACTGTCTTTCTTCCATATTTCCAATATGTCTCTCAGCCAGAGTCACCCTGACCATAACACTTCTTTTACCCAGAAGGACCTCCTTGACCTACAATTCTGTTCCTCGCTTCACAGAGAACCATTCCTACCTGAGAGTTCCCATGCTCACATCCCAATTCCCTTGGGTGAGTTCCCTTGTCTGATATGGGACAGTACTGCAGGCCCATATAAGAACAGAATTTTCTACACGTCACAGACATGGTGATTTTCATCTTTGGCCTTCCTGAGAGGGCACCCACTCTTTATACCCATTAGTTTCTTTGATCCTTGTTGCCAACCTCCCCTTTGCTGGACAGCCTATGGTGGATGCACCCTATTTGTAATATTTCTTGCACTTTAAAATAATATATATTCTCTATGACATTGTCATACATATGCCTATATTTCCAAGTAATTTTCCCTAATTGTCTAATGTATATTAGATTGTCTCTCCACTTTAACCACAAACCTAGTAACTAAAATAATAATTACTTATTTAACACCTTTATTTATGCAAGCCATTTTGTATATAAATACATTTTATTTTAAAGCACATTTTATATATAAAATACTTTTATTTTAAAATACATTTTTATATTAAATACATTTTATTTAAAAGTACATTTTACATACATATATTTTAAAATTTCTTTCCTGCCTGAGAATAGAGCCTATACCCTTAACTTTCATACTCTTACTTATCCTTCACAGCACTAGAAAGCACAGATACACAGTAAGTTATCAACAACTGATTACAATATTAATAAAATGAGGGATTTAAGGTATACTACAAAAACCGGGTGGTAATGAGAATTCATAATCAACCTCAAAGATTAGAATGCTTGGAAATCACCTCTCAGAGGAATTTAATATATCAACAATGATATGTGAAAGAAGAAAGAAGTTCTGCATTTTTAACTCCTTGGGTCATCTTGGACATCCAAGAGGTCCATCTATCAATCTACTTGTCAAATGGAAAACAGAACAAACAAAAACACAACTGAATGAAACTTCCCTTCCTGCCTGAAAATAATGAATGTGAAGGTTGGTGAAAATCTGGAAAGTTGTGTTTTCCATGTTTATGTTGGCGTAGATCCTATGTGGAAGTGGCTGGTTGATTTAGGGTCAGTGAAGCTAACAAATACAGGAAGGAGTCATCTCCACTGCCTAGGAATTCTGCTTCTAGAGACTCCTCTTAAAAATCATGATAGTCTTCTCTGAAAATGTTTCCTTTTGAATCAATTGCACTCTGACGAAGAGAAAGCTCTAACATAAAAAGGATGAGATGGCTGTGAGATAGTAAGGGGACAGTCATTTGCTAAGCAACCACCAATCTCTCCCAAGTACCATGCTCAGTGCTTTGTGCATGCTATCTCAGTCAGTCCAGAAAGGAACCTTACACACGAGAAAAATGAAGCTCTGAGAAGTAAAGTAACTTGTCCCAGGTCACCCAGTATGGTAAACCCAGGCTCCTGACTGAGGTCAGTCTGACTCCAGAGACAAAGTTCTTTTACCAACATCAAATTGTCAATTCAACTCAACAAAAAGCACTTGTGTCCAGATACTGTTGTAGCTCCAGATACATAGCATGAAACACACCAAGTCCCTCTGCTCAAGGAGTGCACACATGATATCTCATTCATGATATTTAGGATCACTTAAGACATCTTTAAAATGTCTGGAGAATCCCTGAAAAAAAAAATGACAATGCAATCCAAATCCTAAATCAATAAGAATGCCACCCATACAAAGATATTTTACATGCATTTTTATAAGGCTCCTATAAGGCAATTTTTTTCTTTATTTGATATTCGATGAAAGGCAAAGAAGACAGGCAGACACTGAATGATATTACAAAGGCTCTGATTAATGTCTCATAAATGTCATAATTCATCTTCTACTACTACTACTACTCCACAACACCAAACTATATTATTATACTGTAGATACCAGGGTCCACTTGATAATTATTTCTTATGTCATATTTAATAAAAGAAGTCATATTCTCCATTCCACATAGCCATTCCATGTTGCTGAAATTACAATTTTTATTCTGGCCTCCCCTTGACCCCAAAAATTCCAAAAGCTTTGGAGAAGAGTTTAGAGTGTCCAAAACTATAAAAAAAAATTGAATTTAACAAGCCATTTCCTAGAATCTCCAAAGTTTGTTTCTATAATCAGGCAATGCAGAATCATTCTTGATTATCAATCAGAAATCTCCTTTTGACCCGCTTTTATTTTTTTCCTTTTAAGGATAGAATAAAAATCAACTAAGGATTATTGTCTTGAGATTTGGTATCATATCAACCCCAAAATAACTTTGGGAAAACCTACTTTAACCTCTGTAGTACCAAGAAGTCTTGCATTGGAATGATAAAATTAGCAATTTTAAATGTAACTTAATTTTGACCAAGGCTAATGTTACAGAAAATATTACCGTACTATTTCTTGTTTATTCCAGTCCCTTCCTGGGTGCCTCTTAAAGAACACTTCTAAAAGTGAGCTATCTAGGGACTTGGGAACAACTGGAAGTAATTGTATTCATTTGCATTTTTAATGTAGAAATATACTTGCCATGCAAAGGAATAATACAGAGGTTTAAAATTTGAGGCTCATACTCTCAGTAAAGTATAAATACAAACAAATTCTTTTTTCTACTTCACCTACCCCTGCTCATCAGGATTCTTCCAACAACCCATCCTCTCTTTAGAAATATATGAAAATGCACACAGATGATAAGTATAAATGGAAGTGACTGACCTGATTTTGGGTTTTGTGGGGATTATAAGGAAATTATATTATGCACAGAAATAAAACATAGTAGAAGAGAAGCAGAGAATTTTCAGGTATTATAAAGGAGAGTGACAGAAATTGGATGAACAGGAGGGAGAGAAAAAACTGACACTAAAAGAAAACATTATGTAGGAAATGTTATTGGAAAATTTCTATAAATTATTGCAAACCTTCCTTTTTTTCCTAAAGCACTTAGTGTCACTGACTTCTACAAGTACTTGAAAAACTTACATTCTGGCATTTAGGAAAAAAAAGATTTAAAAAAAAAGCCCTTCATATATCTAATAACTTCTTTCTACTGATTTTAAAAACTAATTTTTTGAAATAGTTTAAGGTTCACAAAAAATTGTATAAATAGTACAGAGTTTCCACATACCTTTAACATAGCTTCCCCCAATAATAAAATGTTATATCATCTTAGCATATTGTCAAAACCAGGACATTGATATTGTTCAATATTAACTCAGGTACAGATTTCATATAAACTTTTTTCTTTTTCTTTTCTGTTCTGTTGTTCTATGAAGTTTTACCACCTGTGTAGTTTCGAGTAACGGACACCTCAATCAGGACATAGAACTGTTCCATCACTACAAAGAAATTGGTGTGTTACACCCCTAACCTAGGCAACCACTGGTCTGTTCTCTTTTACTATAACTTTGTAATTTAAAAACTGTCATTTTGTCATACAGTATGTAACTCTGAAACTGGCTTGTTGAGCTTGCCCTTAGGATTCATCCTTTACATTGATTTTTAAAGTTCCCATTAAGCAAACTCTAAAATAAAACCAACAATTTAACATTAAAAGTGATCAATAATTTCTGCATAGTACTTTCTACTATATATCTGAAACCATTTTTATGCTAAAAAGAGCCCTTTGGAAAATCCATTTATCTGAATTATTTTTTATTCTTCAAACTTGTATAACCATAAGTGTTTATTCTGTTACAGAAAATTGACTGTTCTGTTAAAATTTAACCTCATCAGATTTTACATTAAATGTTTAAAATTCAAGCATTTAAAATTCTGAGATAACAACACATTTTAATAGAGACTTTGTTAATGTGCCACTTTTTTAATGGTGGAAATGGTTGTGGAAATTTGCTACTTTGAATAGATAGTATTCCTAATCACAGATACAGAAATATTGCAGAAATTGGCATTTGCTCAAGATCTTAATGAAAATTTTATTTCTAAAACTTTAGTCTAGTTTTTAAACATATTTAAATAGAAATATCCTGCTAAACCAGTAGGGTAACAGTAACATGTCTCATAACGGGCAGCTTCCCAGTCCCACAGGCTCCTTAACTTACTGTTAGTGTATTTGGCCTTGGGCCTGAAACCCCCTCTCTCAGGACACACAACTTCTGAGCTCTTCACTCTGTCTTCTACTAATCACATCACCTTACCTTTCTGACTTCCTATTACAACCTTGGCAATACTGCCTGGGGTTCCCCAAGGTAGCCCTTGCCTTGAAAGGACCCATATTTTATGTCAGTACAACACCCCTGGGGTCAGCTTTACAGATCCTCACACTATAATAGCAAGGGCCAGCTATTTCTGTCAGGACAGAAAGACCATCTCTCAAACCCAACTTAAAAATCACCACTTTCCTCATGTGATCAGGTGGCAAAGGTATGCTATGCACAGCTGTTTTCCTAAAGCATCAGGCCCAGTGATTTAGAGGAGGCCTTTATAGTAGGGCAACTCTAGGGAGTTAATTCAGCAGCAGGCATGGAGTTCTCACCAGGGAAAGGTGAGCATGACCAGAGGGCATGCTGTTAGGGACAGTAAGCACTGCAGAAAGTAGACAGGCAACTGACTACAGAAATACACAGCAAACCACATCATCAGGTGGTTGTCAGAGCAGCACGAAGCACATGGCAATGAGGAACTGGAAGCAGCAAGATGATGGAGATCCAGGCAATGGTCAGCATCAGGAAAATCTGGGAGCAGATTATCAAGGCAAGAGTAAGGCTTAGAAGAGCACAGCAGTGTCTCTGCTACTGGCAACAGAGTACCGATTTTTAGTTAGAGCACAAGAATAAGGTAAGGAAGGGAGAGGAAAGGGTACTAAAATTGATGGGCAGCCTACTAACCAAGGTGCTATAAGCATATGATTGCATTTAATCACCACAACAACCACACAGAACTAATGGGGAATTATTATCCTCATTAGACAGGAGAGAGAACTATGGTTCAAAGAGGCAATCTAGTTTTGCCATGGCCACACAGGTAACATGTGAGGTACTCAGAATTTGAACTCTGGACAGGCTGACTCCAAAGATATTGTTGCCATATTTACACTGTCATTTGTCGTATTTTGATGATTTAATGTCAAATCTTTGAGAACACAGCCACCAATGCATATTTTTCCTCATGGCATTTACCTTTTGCCTTTTAACTTCTAGTATGTCATAGAGATTTTTTTCAAAGGACTTCCAGTGGCTATGGGAGAAGAAATAGTCAGACCTATCTGGGAATGGCATTTGGAGACAGCCGAGAGGAAAGCAGGGTGCTCAATGAACAAGTGAGACCTCAGCTTCTGAGGGGGTCCTCAGAGAATGGAAGTTTATCAAAAGCAGAGAACAAAACCTGGAGAATGGATCCAGAGTGTGTTTGGTGATCCCAGGCTGAAAGCAGAACAGTCAACTCCTCCAGTGAACTTTTCTCAGCATCCCCAGTATCCCACAGACATACAGTAGAGACAAATGGCTCTAACAGGGAACCAGCTTCAGCCCTAATAATCTTAGAGGAGGATATGTAAACATGTAGTTTTTTTTTTCTTTTGGCACAAATATTCATTATAATTCTCTTGATTTTTAAAATTTATACTTTATAAAGGCTTTTTTAAAAAACATGAAAATAAATTTAAATGTCTCCAATTTTCCTCCTAAATTTCATCCTAATAAAAATATTTTATGACATATATATTTCAAATAAAGAGTAGTCAGACATGTATCCTTTCCAGTTTTGATGATTGTCAACCCGGGAAGAACCAGGCAGTTTTTTAAATTAAGGACTGAGGTTTATTTGGTATGTCAGAGCACCACCTGGTGGATTAATTAATGATAACAGTCCAAAACAAAGAATCTTCATATGGCTCTGAAAGAACTGGAATTCTGGTGCTCATCTCTGCTTTTCTTTCCCTCTCCTTTAGTTCTTCTTTTATCCTTTTCCTCTCTCTCCCTCTTTTCTTTCCTTCTCCAGTCACTCCTGTGTTGCTTACACCTTCATCATGCCACCTGTCAGTATCACTGAATCCGCAGAGTGGCTACGGAGCTTGTTTACATATGCCTTCTTTAACAAACTCTAAGAGATTTCTAAATTTCAAGTAGGAAGGCAAATACTACTTTTGAAGTTGCAAAATTCAATTTTCTTCCAGGGACTGAATTTTTCTGCCCGGCGATGGGTTTGTACTTTCCCAAGGTGGAGTTTTTGTTTGTTTTATACATAAACATCCAGTCTAACAGAGCCCGTTAATTTTATTTGTGAATAATAACTAAAATTGACTAACTTACAGTGTTTGAGCCTGTTGTTCTGATACAGCTGCACAATGGCTTTTGAGAAAAAGAAGGTCTCTGATCTCAAATGACCCACAAGTATTATGAATGAGTAGAATAGGACAAGTGAAAGATATTAGGGAGTGGTGGAAACTGGGGAACTACAGGCCTTTTAATTTGTACTCAGGGGTATACCTTATTCTGGTCCAGCCAGTTCTTCAATTTTTTTTTAAGAAAGGCCAAAGAGTTTGATTTTTATGAGATCTTTAAGAGTTAAAAAAAAAAATGCCTACAGGCCAGAAGCAGCCCATAGGCCAACCTCTGATTAAAAGTTGTTCACTAGATGATAGAATATGAGTAAGTGAGTAGTCTGTGGCTAAAGTCCACTCCAGTCTCTGAACAAATAACTTTCACCATGCCTAAGAACCTCTACCACTCCTCAGTCAGAGCTGGGAAGAAGCAGCTGTGGGCTTATGGGCTTGAGATTTAACACTGCATTTCCAAACAGATAAATTAGTAGGTTACTTTTTAAATATATTGAAGTTAAAAAATAAAAAAAAAAAACACCTGAACTCAAATTTTGGCCATCATATCCTAAAACACCCTACTGGGGCAATTTAGGAAATAGTTTGTCACCATTTATACATTTTAAAGAGAAATATGTTAGTGTTCTTCCTCAGAGTTCTCTGGGAAATAATGCAGGTTTGTTTGTTTTGGCCTGGAAAAAAACTCAGAGGGAACACAATAATAATATCTGAATAACAAATTTCCTGACAAAAAAGATTTGAAGGATGTCATTGTCTGCTCAGTCTGCCATAACAAAACACCAAAGATTGGGTCTTTTCAAAAACAAATTAACTTCCTCACAGTTCTGGAGATCAAGATGTTGGCTGATTTGGTACCTGGGCAGGGCTCTCCTCCTGGCTTGCAGATGGCCACCTTCTCACACTGTCTTCACATAGCCTTTACTCGATACATGAGCATGGAGCAAGAATGCACAAGCAACCAGTGTCTTTTCTTATAAAGACACTAAACCTGCCAGATAAAGGCCTCACCCTTATGGCCTCATTCAACTTTAATTATTTTCTAATGGGTCCCATGTCCAAATAAGGTCACACTGGGGGAGTGGGGAGGGGGCGGTGTCAAAGCTTCAATATATGAATTTCCAAAGGGGATATAAACATTCAACCAATAACTAAGGAACTCCACTATACTTTATCATTTGCATAATGCCCTTGAAACTAAAATAATTAAAGTATCTCTTTTTCAAAAATTCTAAGTTCTAATGTTGGATATTTTAGCTTAGCCAAATCCCCTTTCCCTGACCTATAGTCCATTTCTACTCTAATAAGCCATACCTGGTGTTTATTTTCATGTATTGGCTAGCCTTTCAGAATGTTTCAACTTAGTTTCTGAAATAATTCCTCCTTTATTGTTAAATAATGTCCAAGTTTTAGCTTTCCATGGAACTTCAAGGCCTTACTTCTAGTGTAAGCTGTAGTTAAGGATTTTTCTCAGAATCTAAATTATAACTCTGAGAAGTTATCAATTTATAATTCCTACTAGGAGATTGGGCTTAATAATATTCTAGACCTCTCAATTTTACCTTTGTTTTTTGGCAGATGAGCTATATGACCAAACAAACTGGTTTTGAAGAAAAAAATTGTAATATTTTCAATTATTTATGGTTTTTTAAATGGAATTCCTTTCATTACTCTTTGAAAATAAAACTGTGAATTGCCCTTGGGTACTGAACACTAGCAATAGCCTGCTGCTCCTACTCCCCACTGTAAGCCCTGCAACCACATCTCCTACTCTCTGGCTATCAGCTGGCAAGTGGATGGCTGACCCAAGGCTGGACTGGGCTGATGAGATGTTTTTTTCTCATAGAAATCTTGAAGAGAGACAGAGAATGCTCCAGGCAGTAAATATGAATGCTGGATTAGAAGTCCTGTTGGCTAAAGGCACCAACTCAGATGAATCATGCCCAAGACAGTGAAGGAAGCCAGTTCTCAGAAAACAAGGGGAATAAAGCAGGTGTTGTTCATAGCGAAGCAAAGACAAAAGGCCCTCAGGCCTAGAAAGACTTTCTCCACAGTTCCCAGTTCTCATCCTTGTAAGCCTCCACTGTAGTTAAGTGGACAGAGTGGAGTCAGCTCTTCACTATTTTAAAATATAGCATTCTAACAGAAAATCTGAGGTATAGTGAGGCCAGCAAATTAGGCTAATAGATCAAGAGACAATTGTTATTCAAAAAACAGTTTGTTACAGTTCCAAGAAGAGGGGCCACATGAGGAAGCACTGAGGTTGGTCATAAAACAAAAAGGTAGGGGATTCTGGCCAAGAGCCCTTTATTGTTGTTTCTGCGGGAAGGAACAGGTGACGCAGGGTAAATGGATTTATTATTGGTTATTTTGAATAATTTAAGTGAACTCTGGGAGCTGACACTAGTTGTCTGGTACCTGACCCAGACGTCATTAAGGCATTTGTACAATGGTCCAGAGTGTAAGAACCTGATAAAGCAAATGGTTGGAGGTTGGACTCTGGATTGATTGGTTTATACTAGAAAAGCATGTCTCCTGACTGGGCCAGGAAGGAATAAGGGAAGCATAAGGCAAGGTGACTAAGACATGTTATTGAGTCATTTAGAACAAGGTGTATATAGCATATGCACATAGGACAGATGTTTAAGCACCAAGTTTACAGAAGCCAGAAACATGGTTAATGTGCTTACATCCAAACATGCTCTAAAATAGATTTTAGGACTTGTCCAAAGGTGCAGGGCTAATGAGAGGTAACACCAGGACTAAAAAGTCAAGTTCCTTGCTAACATGCCACAGCGCTTCTATTGTACCTCCTCCAAACTTCCAGTCTCTTTGCAGAATAATATGGGGTGCAGGACTCAGGCTCAAAAACAGCAAAAGCAACACCCCCACAAAGGATTTTCTGATCCTTTCTGGAATGTAAAGTATCACCTTTGAGAGCAAACTCCCAAGCAACAATAGCACTGTGCCCTTCAAGCAATAACAGAATTTCAGCTACCCAGAACATCACTTACCTGTCATGTAGAATTAATATTGCATATCATGGTATGGTTAGTCTCTTGCAAAGACACACAGCAGGAGTTTTCCTGCTTCTAGGATACTATTAAAACTGTGATCTGAGTACACCATGTCCTTATCTCAAGACTGATAGGTGAAGCTTCTCCTGAAAATGTCCATTCACCTTAATTGTTCCCACCTTGCCTTCTGGTTTGGTGTACTTAGATACACTGTGTTCTTTGTTATCCACTCTCATTCTCCCATTGTCTATGCTATAAATTTTAAGACATTATACAGTGCCTCATTGATATACTAATTGGAAAACACATTTTTGTGATTTGTCTCTCTTTTAGGTAACAAATTTCCTACTAGCAAAAGTATCCTATATTTATTATTATTCCCTTTCTCTGAGCTTTTTTTCCAGGCAGTAAGAAGGAGGCAGGAGTATAACGAGCTATCAGAACACTGCTATAACAAAATACAAAATAAAGGAAATAAAAAATCAATTTAACTGCTTTTACGCTATATGGCTCTCAGCTGCTTGGTGATTATTATCTTTGATTTAAAAATGTTTCCACTTCTTGCCTTCTTGCCTTAAGCCCAGTTTAATTCATGTATTTATTCTTAGGTAATGTGTTATATCACTGGTCTGATATCCATTGTGGTAAATACATGAATCATATGCAAATTAAAAGTATGAGGATGTATTACCCCCATTTGATGCATTTGTGTTATGAAATCATAAAATGAAGTCTTCTAAAGAAAACACATGTTCATGCACAAACACACACACACACACACACACACAGTATGCTACTGGGTTTTTTAATTTATTCATTTTAATTAGTTTTAAGTATACAGTACTTTGGTTAGACATCTATATAGTTTGTAAAACAATCCCCCCAATGGCTCCCTCCCTCCCTTGACCCTCTGCCTAGCCAATTAATACTAACTGCATTCCCTGTACCATGCTCCCCATCCCTGTGACTATCCATCAGCTAACCCTTCACCCCATTCTCCCAGCCCCTAAACTCCCCTCCCCTCTGTCCATAACCAAATTATCAACTATATTTTTCTGTTTTTGATTAGTTTGTTCTTTTTATTGCTTAGATTCCACACATAAGTGAAATCATATAGTGTTTAGCTTTCTCTATCTTACTTAAATACCTTCTAGGCCCATCAAAGCAATATCTTTTTCCATCCCCTTCCTTTTAGTCTGTGTCTTTTAATCTGAAGTGAGTCTTTTGTAGGCAGTATATGTAGGGGTCTTTCAGCCACTCTATCTTTTGGTTGGAGTACTTAATTCGAGGTACTTGCTGATAGGGATGTAGTTACCATTCTTTATTCCTGTTTTTGATACATGTTTTCTCTTCTTAAAGAAGTCCCTTCAACATTTCCTGTAATATTGGCTTGGTAGTGATAAATTCTTTTAGCTTATTTTTGTCTGGGAAGCTCTTATCTGTCCTTCCACTCTAAATAAGAGCTTTGCTGGATAAAGTATTCTTGGTTGTAGATCCTGAGTCTTCATCACATCAAATATTTTTTGCCAGGCCCTTTTGTCCTGCCTAGTTTCTTCTAAGAAATCAGCTGCCAGTCTTACAAGTTTTACTTTATACGTAACTATCTGTTTTTCTCTTGCTGTTTTTAATATTTTTTCTTTGTATTTAACCTTTGGCATTTTAATTATGATGTGTCTTGATGTGGGCTTCTTTGGATCCCTGATTTTTGGAATTCTCTAGGTTCCTGGGGGTTTTTTGTCGATTTCTTTCACCAAGTGAGGAAAGTTTTGCATCATTATTTCTTCAAATATCTGTTAAACATCTTGATTTTCTTCAGTTATGCCAAACAGATGGATATTTAGACCCTTAATAGTGTCCCATATGCTCCTTATTTGTATAGTCTTGGCATCTTATCTCTTGCATTCTGATGGCTTTCCCATCCTCTAGGTAGGGCATTTGATCCTTTTCTTTATTCACTTTGTTTACTCCTTTGTTTATTCCATTTAATATACTTCAGATAACATGTTCTTCATTTCAGACTAGTTCCCTTTTATAATTTTCATTTTCATGTTTTTATCTCTTTGTTGAAGTTCTCACTAAATTTATCTACACTTTTCATAAGTTCTTTGATTATCTTTATAACTAGTGTTTTGAACTATGCATTGTTAGATTACTTGACTCCATCCATTATATCTGGATCTCTGTTCTCTTCTCTCATATGGCTTCTGCTTCTTTGTCTTCCCATTTTGGCTGCCTTTCTGTGTCTGTTTCTATGTACTAAGCAAAGCTCCTAAGTCTCCTGTTCTTATTAGTGTGGATTTGTAAAGTAGGTGTCCAATGGCACAATCCTGAGAGAGGTTCAGCTGCAGGCCAAATTTAGCCCAAACCTCTACCCCTCTGGGGCCACCTGTTAAGATTTAGCAAGCAATCCACAGATGCTGTGCTTATAGTTGCCTCAAAAGGCCACACCAGAAACCAAGGCCAGCTGCCACCAGTGTGAGTCTAGGCACTGCTCTACAAGGAGCACCTGTCTCACTGGGGATATACTTGGATGTGGCTTGGGTATGGCCATGAGTTGGGGGAGGCAGGGTTTCAGTGAATCTTCTGGGGGAGTGACATCGGTTATCCAGTTTGATGATGTCATGGCTATGGCGGCGCTGTCCCTCTGCATCTGTAGCAGGGAGTACTCAACAGGGAACAATGGATACTGCTAGAACTCCTGTACAGCGTGAGCCTTGCCTTGGCCCTCATTCTGACAGTGTCTCCCTGTAAGTCCTTAGTGCCACCTGCATGCAGCCGAATCAACACTGGTGCTCAGAGCAAGTGGGTCCATCACCACGCTGACGCAGCCCCTTTAAGAGGTGTCTGTTGATGCTGCAGCCTCTGTCTCACTCAGCTGCTACAGACTGGGCAGCCCGGTGTCCTCACTCCATCCTACCTTCTGCCATTGCAGGGTGATTTCTTGGATTTTTCCTTAGTTGTATGGCTTGTTCATCAAGATCCCAGGAGATTTTTCCTTGCTGCTTGCTCCTTGTTTCCATCATAACTTTGATTTGGTCACCAGAGGGATAAACAGAGTCTCTATCATCTTATGTCAGTTTGTTTTCCTCCCCTGCTACCGGTTTTTGACAGATTTGACACTGCTTGATTTGGTGATATTCTAGAAATAGAGTGGAAATAAGGGATCCAGAAATAGATGAAAACTCATATATATAATATAACTGTTTTATTATTTTTACCTATGCTATTCATTTATTACATCACTAATTTGTTCAACAAATATTTACAACTATGTACTAAGTCTAAAGCACTTTTGTAGATGTCCTGATTTAAAAAATCTGTCTTATTTTGTTGCAGGAAGCAACACCTGATGGAGGAAATTGGATGCTCAGACAACTTTGTTAGAGGAAGGAGAATTTATTGGGGCTTAAATAGCACTAAAGCATGAGCTCTCCTTGGTTAGATTTCTTACAGTTTACATACTCTTACAGTGTCCTGGCAAGGGGCATGTGATTCCTTTGTCTGAGGTTTCACATGCTCCTCATGACTCAGGATGGGAGAAGTTGTTTTGGGTGGGGGGCTGCAAGAGGGAAGGAATTTCCAGACTACTGGTCTTATCTATTTACAGGTTGTTTGTTTTGTAGACCTGGGGACTTTGGTGTTATCAGCACTGTTATAGGATTCTTAAACAGAGAGACTGGACACCAAGGCTATAAGCAGGAAGCAGCACTTAATGATGCCGGCAATGGCTCAGCAGATTCCTATCCAAAGGCTGAGCCCCGATTATAACATAACAGGCAGTTTTATACAGTCTTGTTATTCATACACAGCTACAGAGATAAGGAAGAGCATTAGTTGGTTGGCAAGTCACAAATCAACAGATGTGAGCTGGAGAGTCCTTGAGGTGGGGGAGGTAGCAATGGGAAAACATGTTAGTTGGAGAGTTCCTGGGGGTGAGAAGGCCATCAGGAATGTACTTTAACCAGCCTAGTTGGTCATTTCTGCAAGCCCTTTCCTTTGCATTTTTCAGATGCCTCCGCTCCTCCCTTAATTTAACCTACAGCATGGAGGAATGTACCATTATGTTCATTTAACAGATGAAAAACTGAGGCAAGGAGTATATTTATTTGCCCAAACACATAAATAATAAGTGACATCACTGGAATTCGGATCCAGGTGTGTATGTCTTCAAGGTTCATGTACTTCTGAACACACCCTGCTACCTTCCACCACAGTAAACATTTATAGGAGATTACCCTGAATTTCAAATAAGAAAATATAAAATAAAACCATCAATGACTTTAAAATTGCAAGAGTACGTACCTTAAAAAGCTGTATATTTCTTGATATTGTTCTTGTACTCTCTGTGTAAGAATACAGTAAAAATCCTAAAAACAAAGTAAAAAAATATGAATCTTTTTCTCTCCCTATCCCCCACACAAAACTTACACACATGTGAAAGACTACACACATGCACATATAAAGCAATCTTGGAAAGTCACTCTATTTTTCCCTGGTCAAGTCACATGACATTAATTTTTTTTAAATCCCATATACCTCTGATTTCCAAAATCAGATTTGTAAAAAAATGTTTATTTGTTTCATGAACTAAATTTCAATGGCATTAATATTTTTAAACCATTTTTACTTTTAATTAAAAAACTAAATGCATAATAGTTTCAGGAATCTTAATTTTAAACAAAATAAACCTTTTTAAAAAAGATTTTTTCTTAATTTTTAAATTACATGATTTTTACCATATAAACAATGGTGACATTATTAACTGCTCTTCAAGCAAGCTATTTTATTTCATGGATATTTTTCAGCAAATTGCATAATACTGCATAAAAATATAATTGAGTACAAATGTATAAAATAATATTTTTAAAGGCAAGAGTTAGTTTGACCATATCCCCTAACACTAATATGAAACCAAATGTCTGCACTAAAGGCAAAGAAAAGGTCATAAATATACTGTATTGCATTTTCTGTGCATGAGGATGTATATATATGTTAAAAACTGAACTACTAAAGACCAAATTACAAGATATGAAGAAAAATAAAATATAATGAGTGAAAATAAAGTTTTATCTTCTGTTTAAACTGAAACCAAGGATGTTTTCTTGGTTCTAAGTGTTTTTATCTTGCTTATTGACAGTAGAATTCACATTTCACAACTGAGTACTAATTTCCAGAAATATCCTACAACTTTTAGAGTTTAGCTGTGTATCGGTCGGGCTAGGTTAGGCTATTCTGCAATATCAAACCACCTAAAATCTCTCAGCTATTTAAAACAATGTTTATTTCTCACTCCTGTGCATATCCATTGTTGGTCAGCAATGGGTTTTCCTTACTCACTGAAGTCACTGGGAACCTAAGCTGACAGAGGCTCCATCCTGACAAAAGAGAGGCAGGGAAGAGAGAACATAGAGTACCATGTGCTGGCTCTTCAATCTGATGCCCAGAAACATGCCCATTAAGTCCACTCACATGTTATTGGCCAAAGCAAGTCACATGGCCACGCCTGGTATCAATAGGGTGGAATGAACAATTCTTCCACAGAGGGAGACACTGAATGTTTATAAATAATAGTCTTCTGGAAGTTCTCAAAGAACCCTACACCTAGGACTGTAGTTTACAAAATAGATTCATCTTCACCATCTCATTTGATCCTGATAACTCTGGGTGTAAGGTACAGAAAAGGTTGGGTACAGAAGTGCCATAGAACATTTCAATAGAACTAACTCATCAGTGAACTGCTTCTACTATTTCTGGTCTTTCAGATCAGTCAGTCAGACTGGCAGCAAAGAGTGGGACAAGCCAGAATAAGTCTCCCTCCAAACTACTCTCATGCCTACTAGCTTCATCCACCCTAGTTCCAGCCTTTGGAATACTCCCAATTCCTTGTATTCTCTTATAGTTCCAGGAATAAAGTAGGTGGGACCAGAGGGGAAATGAGTGACAGGACAGGTCTGTAGTGGAACATAGGAAGTGCACCAGGGTAAAGAAGACTGGTCAGCTGCATCCCTAGATAGTGAGAGAAATATTACATAATGAGAAGACAGATGCCTGCTTCAGGTGAATCCTGGTTGAATAAACACTAATCTATAACATGATGTGACCAGTAACAGTGTTTACAAGCTTCCTAGTTGATAAAACTCAGCCAGGGCTTTCAAAGGGGTTAGGGCCTTTGGTCGTCAACAGGGGCCTAGGGTGGTTCACAGATTGTTCCTGACCCAGATGTCATCTACACTCACTGCTTCTGCCACAATCATAAGTAAAGTCCTCACCTCTGGTCACCATAGTCGCAATGCCTTTCCCTCCCAGAGGGGCTGAAATATAGACAGTAGCAGCTTGTAGACTGCGTCCCTTTGTACCCTACTGAGCTGCCGCCACCCTGGAGCTCCAGTTGCTGTACTGTATTTCCTGGGAGTGCATTAAGAGGGGTCTGGAGTGCCACAGCAAGTCCAATGCTTCTCACCTGGAGGCCACACCCTTCTAATCTAGGCAGTATAGCACAGTGGTTAAGCACACAGTGCTACTATTGCACAGACCAAAGCTCAAATATGATTCTATCACTTGCTAATTAAATGTCCTCTAAAACCATTTTGCTTTTTCATTAACTTGTCTTTAAAATGGAAAGGATAAAAATAGTACCCACTGCCCAGCATTCTTATAATGGTTAAATGAGTTCAGGTATAAAGCATTATCATAGTATCTGACATGCAGGAACCCCTTAATGATGTTAGCTAGTTATGTTAACTATGATGAAGAGAATGTTATGCTTCTCAGTTGTGCCCAAGGCCACACACACACACACACACACACACACACACACCCTCCCCTTGCACCTGGGTCCACTGAGCACTGCTGGAAAGTCTCCCCTTTCTTTCACCAAGAGGGTAGTTTTTCCATCCTCTTCCTAAACCGGCAGAGTAGGAAGACGCATAACTTCTCCCCGCAGGCACCAAAACCTCTTATTTCCTTCTTCTTTCAGAAGCAAAAAGTACAATGCCTTGAATTCCCCCTCCACTGCTCCTTTCACCATGAACCTGGGGCTGAAGTGCCTCCTGGGCCAACCGCCAACCTGCATTTTATATTTGGTCCTTCTGTCTTTGCAAACCCTATTCCTGCAGAGTCACCAAATATGACACTCCATAAGATGCCTGGTATTCATGAGGCAAATGAACACCCAACTGACCACTGAATACGTTGTAATGAGAATAAATAAAATAAAAATTAGCTTTAAAATGCTTAGAAAATAACATCTATTAAATTAAGAAACTCACACAATCCAAGTCATCACAACTCCCAAATTCTAAAGCTCCACTAAACTTGTTTTTTCCTCATAGTATTCTTCCTACTGCCTTTTACTCCTATCGAATAAATGTAGGGCAAATTAATTTGTTTGTCATCTTTTGGCAGGTTTCACGGTATTAGAGAAAATAAAAGTGTTTTATTGATTCAATGGTGAATCTGAAAGGCTTTCAGCTCTATCCTCAAGTCAATGAATGCTCTAATGATAAAAAATAAAGGGCTAAAAAATGAAGAAAAAAAAGGAATAACTGTCATGTCAATGGAATACTCTGGAAAGCAAAGTTCAGTGCTATGCTACCAGTAAATGTATAGCATAGTATAATGTAGTATAAATAGCTCTAGAGTGGGAAGGAATTTGTTGTATTCGAGGAATAAAGAAAAGGCCCCATATCACTAAAACATCTCAGGTGAGGGGGTTACTGGTGTGAGATTTCAGAGAGTGGAGCCTCTCTCTCTCTCTCTCTCTCTCTCTCTCTCTCTCACACACACACACACACACACACACACACTCACACACACACACACACACACACACACAATTTTTTGATATATCACTTTGTAATTCTTCTCATGAAAGAAGAAATATACTTCCCCACCCCCGGACTTTGGCTTTGCCATAAATTTTTCTTTGGTTAATGGGATGTCAGCAGATGTGACATAAGAATTGTGTTTGAATGCTTGGATATGCCCTCTTGTGTTCCTCTATTGCCTATTAGTTAGTAACTGGTCCCAAGAGTTGAGAATGAGACACCTGGAGCAGAATGCACCTGAGCCCAGCCGCGGCGTGAAGCAAAGCTGCCATTCCACATAGCCCAGATCAGGCAGCCCTCAGCCAATCTGCACGCACGTCAGCAAACCACCCTAAATTGGCAGATCTGCCCTGGCTAACAGATCCAAGAAAAAGGTTGTTTTAAGCCAGAGGTGTTAGAGTGGTTGGTTCCCCAGTATCACTGTGGCAATCTCTAACTAATACTGATCTTGCAGGGCTTTGTATGTCAGAATAAGAGTATGTGTTTTATTCCTGAGAGAGATTTCTAAAGAGTTCAGTGACATTATCTGATTTACAGTGAGTGTATCATAAAACCATTGCAGCAATCCAGACAAGAGAGACTTGGACTAAAGAAAGAGGATTGAAGGCAAATAGAAGTGGGTAGAATCAAGAAGCTTTGTTATTTGTAGGAGCAGAGAAATGAAGTGGTAGTGGGGAGCCAGAGAAATGTAAAAAAAAAGGAAAGGTTTTGTTTGTTCAAGAAAGTACTAGACCATGTCTGAAAGCTGCAGGAAAGGACCCAGGAGAGGAAGAGGCTAAGCATTTGAGGCACAGCTAACACAGACACAGCCTTCACTCTGAACCTTGACTTGTCCTAAGTATTTCACTGAATTCACTCCTTTAATTTGTGAAGTAGATTACATCAATACTCCCCTTTACAGAAGGGCAACTGAGGCACAGAGGGGTTACATAATTTTCCCAAGCTCATACACTTAGAGATGACAAAAATTCACACTCAGGCAGTCTGACTCCAGGACCTGAGTACTTAGTCATCAAACTACTGCTGGAGCCATGTCCTCAGGAAGTGAGAGGGGATGAGACCAGGGCACAAGAGGAAAGGTTTGGGTTCAATACTCTCAGAAACAGGAGTAAAATGGAGACTATAAGTTGTTTGATGGAATGGTGAGAGAGTGATAAGGGGGCTCCTGCCATATTATTTATCTTTATTAAGCATGATATAAGGCAAGATCATCAGATCAACGGAAGTGGAGTAAAGAATTTAGGAAATAAGAAAAGTGAAATTGCCTCTTTCAGAAAGGAGAAAACTAATATATTAAGGAAACTGAGTTATGGTAAAGTGACCATGAATTTAAAGAGAAGCTAGCTAACAGGCTTAAGTATTTTTTTCCACATTATTTAGCTGTTCAGGTTCAGGTTGAGAGAGAGGAAGACAGGAAGGGAAAAGGATACTTGCAGGGGTGTGATTGTAATGACAGACAGAGAGTCTAAATCAAATATAGAGGGAACCAACAACAGAAACAGAAAGAATGATAGTAGAAAAGGGGGCAGGGTGTCAACAAATAAAGGTCCAAATGAAATTTGGAAAATAGCTGGAATGAGAGGGCTAGTATAGGTAAGCTGGAGGATGGACGATATAGATTAGGAGATAAATGCTTAAAGATTTTGGAGGTAGTCCAGTTATTGGCAACAGAAAGGTCAAAGTTAAGACTGTAGGAGTGGTGACTGAGGTGGAGAGAACTAATCCAGGATCAAAGAAACAAAGGTGCTGGATGCACATCTCCAAGAATAATGACAGGAACTAATCACATAGGGAGACAGGGAAGTGGTCTGGTCTGCAGTGAATGGGGTAGATCTAGGGGTGTAAACAGCAAAAGAGAAAGGTGGTAAAGTGTAAGGCATGAAATTCAGAGAAGCTGGGTATTTAAAGAAAGAAGATATGCAGTCTGGAAGCATCAATGGGGTTCTGGGAGGACACTCACCCCAATCTCCAAGGCCTGTGGTACTTGCATTTTGAGAAAATAATAGAACTTCAATAACAAACTGCCTCCACTGGAGAGGGCTCAGGGGCAGTGGGGTCTGCAGGAAGCACCCACGTTTCAGTTAGGCCAAGCAAGAAGTGAGATGTTTAGAGCAGCAATTGAGGACCTAAAGGAGTTTGCCATGAGACCATAAATTCTTGTGGAAGAGTTGGAGATGTTGGAGAAGAGCAAGAAATTGGATCAAATGAGTGGAGGTAGAGAATGGTAGCAGAGAGTACAATGTGAAAGCCACAAGTGGTGGAGGGACTTGGCCTTCCAGTTGGATGTGAACCATGATGAGATTAGTTCTGATAAACTAATGGGGAGTTAGGATGGTTGTTCAGGTCAAGCTGAACAGTATGAAGCCACTAGGCAACAATCTTCTCATGCTGACCTGAGTAGTGTGGCGGCCTAAGTAGGAAACCAGGGTTTGGGGGCCTCCTTCATTGTTCTATAGACAGAGAGGGGCTGGCAATGTAGACGCAATAGGGCAGAAAGGAAGAAACAAAAATTAATTCATCACAGTTATGTTTCTATTGTACAACAAAGAATAATCATTTATCTGCTTAAAGAGGGCAGTGATTAAAGATATTAGTTATCAGAAAGTACTGAATCAGTCTGGTTCTTTTTAGGAACTGTAAAATTGCAAAGTTTCGAGCATGCTTTTAAAATGAACTTATGCTCTTAACTACATTTTAATACTAATGACTGGAGAAATCCAGAACTAAAACACAAAAATGATTTACTTGGATGGAATAAGCATAAACAAGACCCTTCTTAAGGGTTCTTTCCAGCTCTGAACATTAAGTAGCATTGTCAGAACAGAAAGTGTTCAGAATTGATTCTGCTAATAAAATGCGCGAACACTGGCAAATATTCAGTTCTTATTTATGATAGATAATCTTGTTCTACACTGCTTTGTTTCTAAATATAATATTACATAATAAAAATGTACACAAGCCAATGGCTAGTTGATAATATTATAATAAACTACATAATATACTGTACAATATACCTGTTAAAAAATAAGGTATATCATACTAATAATGTAGTAAGTGAAAAAAAGGAAAATATATGACACAATACAAAGAATTGGTGTGTGTCTGGGTCTGTGTGTGTGTGTGTAGAGAGAGAGACAAAGAGGGAGAGAGCACACATGAAAAAGAAAATTATATATAATAATTTTTTTAAGGGTTACTTCTTGAGGTAGAAATAGTGAGTGTTCTATTTTTAAGTTTCTGTAGGCTTTATATCTTTTTTACATTGTTCCATTGAGCACAGAGACATTAAGGATAAATAAGTTAGGTTCCATTTATCATAGCCAATAGAGAATCTCAAAGGTCAGCCAAAAAGTATTAACATCCCTGGATGTTAATGGATCCTGTTTGCCATTTAAGCTTGTCTGAAAACTCACTATTGCACTGACAAGTACCCTTCCACAGCTCCTTACATTTCCTGTTTTTCAAGTAAAACTGCATTTGCAACAGGGTATCCTGTGTCCCAACTAGATTGTGGCTTGCAGAACTGGTGACCTAGTGATCCTTGTAGAAATCGATTAGCATGAGTTGATGATCAAAGGGGATCATTTTTTGACTGAAGAAGCAGGGCTTTTTTTTTTTTTTCCAGCAGCAGTGACCAGCAGAGGAAAGACAAGGATATTAATGGGGTAGGATGGAGTCTGTCCCCTTCACAGTCCAAGGCTGTGGTTTTTAATCATGGTGGGGAGAAGGTTTAACCATGAAACTTAAGGGAGTGGAAAAGCTGCCCACCCTACAACAGACCAAAACATCATAGTACAGAATTGGCACTGTGCTCAGAGACATTCCCAGAGCAGCAGAAAGAGCTTGGTAAGGAGTCAAGAATGGAAGAGTCTGAGTGGATAAGTTTCTGAACACAAGCAGACACCACCTTGTGGATGCCTGAAATAACGAGGAACATTTCAAAGAGGGAATAAAATGGTAGCCAAAGTTTATGGTGATTTGGACAACAGTAATACGGCTACATTTGCACTCAAACCCTGGGGGAGGCTATGTGTGGCTCACACGTACATTATCAAACAAGGTGTCAGAAGTTAGCCTGCCCAAGGGTAAAGGTCCATATCTCCTTCTCTGCTAAGGGGTTTATTAAATATTTCTTATTTCCATGTTTTCGGTTCCTTAGAAAACTATGGTCTACAGGACTATACTGGAATTTAGATAATAAGGTCTTTAGCTAATTACTGAACACTGCCAAAATAGTTGGTTTCTCTTTTTTAACTCAAATTACTCTGTATTTATATCGTAATAATTCTTGGAATCTCTAATTTCTCTTTGAGTTCTGATCTAATTTTTTATGACACATCTCTACTTGACAGTGTGACAAAACTGTCCTCTTCGAACATTTAATCAAACACTAATCACATTGGGATTTCAAAGAACAGACTCATGAATTCAGAATCCTTGAAAATATACTTGATTTTAAGTTGAATCACTGACTATTCCTAAATAAGAATAGCAGGGTTTAAAAAATGGAAATTCAATGTCATTTGCTACATGCTTCCATTCAAGTACTGGGCTGTACTTTTAGCAAAGCTAAATCTTTAAGAATATGCCATAGGCTCTATTGGAAAGGACATAAATAATGGAAACTGGAGACTGGAAAATGGTAAGCTGACTCAACCTCTTGGAGCATCATTTGTGAGACCCAGCTGCAATAGCTAGAAGTTATAAAAAATGCATGCAGAATTTCTTTTTAAGCATTAACATACCACTACTTTAAATGTTGGTTCTGACTGAGAAATTCTTCTCTGCAGGTGCTCAGGAGCTGCCAGGGTCTCAGGAGACTAAACCAATTGCTGACTTAAAAATTCATTATCGTATCTGCTCCCTTTCCAAGACATAAAATGTACTCTATAATTTGCTCTTCTGAACCCCCAGGAACCTTAATCTTCAAGGTCCTATGTGTTTTTATGATGCCGTCTCTTGTCCATTATCAATACGGTGGATAGAGTTTTTAAAAACACATCACACCCAAAAGTCCTAAAATGGAAAGTAAAAATCCCACTTGGCTGTACTTTAATTTCCCTGAAGTAAGCAATAGCAAAAATGATGACAAAGGTGATCTCAGAACAGTAGATTATTGAGAAGAATGTGTGAAGTGTTTAACTCTATAGTTCTCATTTATCAACAGATGATGGCAAATGAATGATGAGGTTCAGGGGCATGAAGTCACTGTTAGAAATCCATGAACAAAAGAATTCAATTCTGTGCAGCTAAGAAAGATAATATAAAATTATCAGGAATATAATATAAATATGAAGTTTAAGCAGGCATTATTTTGAAAATATAAAGACCAGTCATTTGGGCAAAGGCCCAGACTTAGGAAAGATAAAGCAGGTGTCTGCTTGCCTTATCACATTTCAGGGACACTCATAAAAAGGGCACATAAACCCAGGATGGTTCTAACTCAAATTGACCCAATCGGGATTGCTGTCTAGAATGGGCCCATGAGAAAGGGAAGTGGGAGAGCATTAAGGGTATCAGGGACCTTACCCAGGCACAGAGCAAAGTGGGATTCTTGAAAAGGTGATAAAAGAGTGGAAAAAATGGTGTCACTGATATTATTTCAAAATAAACCCTTAGAGTCTAGGTCATCATTAAGAAGCAGATGTTCTTTCTTTGAAAGCTTAAGTTTGAATTCAGTTCAAAGCCCTTCTCTAAAATTTAGTCAATAGGCAAATACAATAGAAATAGATTAAATGGATGAAGGAATGGAAAGGACTAATAAAAAAATTCATGGATTATTCAAGGATAATGTTTCTGTTCTAAAGAAACACAGCATTTTTTTTAAATGAGCTAGTAGATAGGTGGAGGCAGAGTACAATTTGATTAGACAGAGGTACAACTAAAGTCCCAGAACACTAAATAAGAGTTTGGCCAGTAATCATAGCCCATTCTAGATGAGATCAGACATAAGCAAAATCACTTTAAAGGGACAGAATGACTAAGAGTAAATCTGACTGTAACACAATCTTTATGACATTAGCATATATTATGAGAAAATGGTCACTTAGAACAGTAATGAGTCTAGAAATACAGCAAATGGGAATGGAGAAAGGAACACACTGGCAGTAAGTGCCCATCTCTGGCGAGACGCAGAATCTGGGGGATGTGACTGGTTCATTCTAGAGGTGCTCTCAGCTATGGGGCTTGAATTTATCTCAGGGATCCCCTTGGCCTGGATAAAAGATCCCTTGAGTCCACTTACATAACTTTACTTCAATTTTGTCTTCACTTAGCATCCCCTCTGACTGTGAATTCAGCCTCTCAGGCACCCTGATACAAAAAGGGTTCATTAAATGATAAACATGAATATTTTAGTAACTGGAAAGGAATATTTGCCATCAAAATTAATGAATCAACATTCAGATTTACACCATTCTCTTGTAAATTAACATGAGTCTGTCCTCTCCACTTGTCTCAGGAGGCATCTCATGAAGACTGGCATTAAACTTCTGAAACTGAAAATCTAACATCAGACCCAGAAAACAGGAATTCCACCACCCTGTGGGGCAGTTTGGCAGTCAGTTGGCTAGATTCCTAAAAGTGGCTCTACTCCCTGATGTTACAAAAAAAAATAAATAAAATTAAAAAATTAAAAATAAATGTAGGAATGCATGATCCACTTAAAATCCTATGAATTTAGCTCTAGATGATTATGTGAACCAAAAACGATTATATACATCAATAACTAATATTAAACCCACTAGATTGTATAAAAATAGATGCCATATTTATTTTATTTGTTGAGGACTCTAACAGAGGATATTAAGAACTCAAGGAAGTTCTTAAAATCAATACAAATTTAAGAAATAAGAGTTGATAAGGGTAGGGGAAAGAAAAAACTTCAGGTACTTTCTAGAAGATTAAGCTGCTGGTGAGATGAGACAACTTTTCATTTGACTATTATGTCAAATGGTTTCCATCCTTTTGAGCAGCTATTAATAAAAATATTTGAAGAGAATTATGAAACTAGATCAGTCACGTAATTGGACCATTTATTGTAATACAAGGTTGTGAAGATACAAATTGTTCGTGCTTTAATATAAATATAAACTGAGATTCTTTTGAAAACTACCCAGCTTGAAAAAAAAAAGACATCTGAAAGTCCACTGTATTTGTCTACTATGTGACTTAAGTATATATACTCTATAGTGCTAAGTTTAAAACAAATACATATGATGGAGAGAAAACAGAGAATAAAGCTCCATAAAAAGGATGGATAAATCCTTAAGGAAAACATAAATCTGAAAGAACAGAGTGCTCATATTAAATAAGATGTTCCTACTAAATAAGTTTGAAATAAAGAGAAGACTGGAAACTATAAGTACGCTATGAATAAACAGATAAAATACATCCAAAAATCACTCAGTTTGTGAGTACCTGTCAGAGACAAGTTTTTGCAAAATCTGTACCTCAGGTGAACAATCAGCCTCATGCTGCTGAAGAGGCTCAATCATCATTCTCAGAGAAACATTCATTTCTCAGTGATTAGAACTCCCTTTTCTAGTACTCCTGATCTTACAAAACTTGAAACGGTTTTGATGTGGCAAGTTTCTGAGCAAATAATGAACAAACAAAACAAAACCAGTCAGAGAAAACTGAAATTTTAACGTTCACTGCAACTTTCTTAAGCACTCACATCAAGTACTGCTGATAACCATCTACTCGATTTTAGGTACAACCTGTAACAAGCATTTCAAGTTTCTAATGGCTAATCCGTCTCTGCCACAGGCTTTGTTTTCTGTAAAAGTGCTGAGACCACTCCATGGCCTGGCGAGAACAGAGTACCTACCAGCTCTAGAGGTACTAGAACGAAACTTTTTTTCCAAAACACAGGGCAGTTATAGACTTCTGAAGCTCGCTAATGTCCTGAGAACTTCCACTGCTCAGGTGTCCCTTATTGCTCAGGAAAGGAGCGTGGCTGCCAAGCCCCACATGACATGGAAGTGCCAACTGCTTACTTCCCAGTATCCAACACCACCTTTTATTATGGAAAATTTGAAGTATCATAAGTAAACAATTCAACCAGATGGTAAAGACAGAGTACACAAGTCTGGGATTAAGACAGTGTGTCATCCCACACAGCTCGGTTTGAACAGATGTTCTGGTAGCATATTATAGAATGGGACACTATACAGTAAATCTTGGCACAAATGAATAAAGAGGCCTTTTTAATTATTCTAGACGTCTCCCTGAGCTTGAATCTTTTGGAACTTTATGGAACTTTATGGAACCTGTATTTTTCATTACATCCGTCCTTGGGAATAACTTAACAGATAGGGAACTATAGCGGTTAAGAATTAAAGCTTTAGAGCAAGGTACTCTAGGTGTGAGGTCTACTGCTTACTAGTCTTGACCCTTAAACAAATTATTTAGTGTCTCTCAGCTTTCTTCAATTTGTGAAAGAGAAATAAGAATAGTAGCTAATAGAGTTATTGTAAGAATTAAATGAGATACTGAAAGTAAAATACTGAGCACAATTTTTTTTTTTTAAATAAAAGGTGTTCAGTAAATGGTAGTATTTGATATTATGAATCACAGCTGTCAGTTCCTCTAATCTTCTCTCACTAGGTCTTGGTCTACTGATGGCCTTGTTCCCAGCGGCCAGCACCCTGAGGGCCCACAGTGCCTGTGGTCACAACCACCTTATTTACATTTCCTGCTCTAATATTCTAGCATGCTGTGGATGGCCAAGTGAGTTGTATAATCAAAGCAGCTCTGAAGACAAAATACAGAGAAGTCACTCTGGCCTAAAGTGGTACATGAAGGTGTGGTGCAGAAAATGGGATTTTTAAAATTAGTTAATTTATTTATATCTTACCCCAATCCCAAATACTAGTAGGATTTTTTTAAAGCACATAAACAATAGTAGAAATAAACAGCTGAGGGAGTTTTACCTAATCATGTCCCAGACAAAGTTGGGCTAGATACGGGCAAATCTGGCTATAATTGTCCTATTACCAAACAATGAAGGAAAATATGATCAGTTGCAAAATTTATATATGTGAATATATGTCTTCTATGCCAGCCGCTGTTCTAAGCATTTTAGATGTATTAACTTACTTGCCACACTTCCATAATTAGTCATTTGTTGTTGCTATTTACACAGACAGGTTAAAGCTTAAAGGTTAAATCAGTGGCCCAGTGCTCACTGTGGCAGCTTGAAACTTGAACTGTCATTGCCCAGTTCACAGCCCAGGCTCTCAAGGACTAAGCAATGCTGTTTTGATAGACAATGTGAACCATCTATCAAAACCAACAGTTTAGAGGAAGCATTTCTTAACACTGAGCCCTTATAAAGACAGAAAACAGTTTGACAAAGTACACTAGTTTCCAGATTTGGGGTTTCTCACTTCCCATGTCAATTAAATTTTTTAAAATTTTGGGGTGGAGGATTATGATGTACAGCTGACCATGTATTTTTGTTTGTATATGCCAAGTAAGAACATTAGAAAAACTACTACGAGGGATTGTCAACATCAATTTTTTTTAAGCACACACACACACACACACACACACACACACACAAAAATGAAAAATGAGCATACTCTAAACATAGATCTTTTAAATTTTGAATAAATTCAGCATTGTGAAAAAGGTACATAGTCCATATGTTTCTCATTTGCCTCTGACAGGTGAAAAGCAGTCAGAATATCAGTGGTGTGTAAACTAGCATCTGAGAACCACTGACAACCTCTCTTTGGAGTCTCTGAGATCCCACAACAACAAGGATCCAAAGTAAAACTGAGACTCCATCCTTCTCCTGGCTGGATCCCAGGAAGTTCTCAAAATTAAGTCTCTTAAGAACCAGAAGATGTGATCTGTTCAAAAAACAACTGTGAGAAGTAGCCAGAGTGGAAGGCACTCAGTTCATGACTGTCACACAATATGCACACTGCACCCCAAAATATGAGCACATTACTGCAATCTCTGAGATACACCACAGTATCTTAACTTAACTATCAGGCTATAATTTCAGCTTTGAATGAAATTCATGACTAAATCTTTAAAAAGAATATAATATGCTTAAAAGAAATATAAAATTAACACCAGGAACATTACTAGATTTTCCTGATGCTAACACATTGGCAGCGTTTTTCTATTTGGTTTGGTAAAGAATTTGAGTTGCTTATAAATTTATGCTAAAATGTATCAGATGCTTTCACTTATTCAGGGTGTTGTATTTACAATACCTACTGTTCCTATATTTCCATTAGAATACAATTATCCTGCTTGGGAAAAAATAAAGGTCACTAGGTTAATGGAGCTCACCTTTCTTTAGCCCATAAATAATAAATCAAATATAATATTTAAAAAGAAAACCACATCCTGCATATCATTGTATTTCTGATGCTTTTTTCATAGGACATTTCAGTACATGGCACTTATTATGGCCATAATCACTGCAGTTCATCACCGGTTCAGTCAAGAAGTACACAGCATGTGTCTATTAAATTGATAGACATCAATACTAAAATGCTCAAGAAATTTCCCAAGACATTTTCAAAACACATAACTGTACATTCTTCTCTTTAAGGAGCATATCACAGAATGATTTATCCTAGCAAGTATACGGAACATCTCATGAGCTTTACTGAAGTATTAACAAAGATATTTATTTTTAACTCTTTTCCCATTTGCCCCTAGAATACTTACCGGTGGCGCTTGAGTCTTCAGCATTGACCCCAAGATAACTCGCAGATTGCAGTCCTAACACTAACCCCAAAGTTTGCCATGAAATATCTCACTTTTATTATTATTTTCTTATCACTCTAGTATATCAATAGTCTTTGGAAACAAATGATATCATTCTATTTATAGCATTCTGTTTTTAATAGTGATATTTCCATTTACAAAATATAGTAATTCTCGATCGCTGAAAATGTCAAATCCTAGAAAACATAGCATCCCTACATGTGACGTTAAATTAATGCTGGCAGTGAGCTACATATTTTTTTCCTAAATAGGAAAAGAGTTTAAAATTCTAAACAAATACAGATTCAACATATTCCTTTCCTCCGAAGTGGCTTAACAACTGTGCTTTTAAGTAGACAGCAGACAGCGCTTATGAGCATGCTAATAATAAATTTCTCTAGACAAGACACTGCTGCCACCAGTTTCCCTAATGAAAAAAAAAAAGAAGACTTTCCTGCCAGCTAATAGCTGAATAGGGCTCTCAGCCCAAAAGAGCCTAATCAATGTTTTCACTTCAGGTTTCTCAAGGGAACAACTAAGCAATCACTCCAATACCTGGCACATCAAGATTTATAAAACAGAATAAGAACACATGCCTAAATAGCTTTAGAAAGCCATTGATCTTGAGGGAAAAAAAAAAAAACTTAGAGCAGCTGCTGTTATATCACCATCACCCTGAAAATAAGGATACATGCCTCATGAGATTTATCTGATAAATATTTTTAAAGTGAAAAGGGAATTATAGTACATCCCCAAGCCTGCTATAAGAAATGTTAAACACTGTTGGTAGAATTGCAAATTGGTGCAGCCACTACGGAAAACAGTTTAGAGGTCCCTTAAAAATTTTTAAATAGAACTACCTTATGAACCAGCAATTCAAATTCTGGGTATTTATCTGAAGAAAACCAAAATGCTAATAAAAAGATATGTGCATCCCTATGTTCACTGTAGCACTATTTACAATTGCCAAGAAATGGAAGCTACTTAAGTGACCATCAACAGATGACTGGAAAAAGACAATGTGGTACATATATACAATGGAATATACTTGGCAAAAAAAAAAATGAAATCTTACCATTTGTAACATGGATGGACCTAGAAGGTATTGTGCTAAGTGAAATAAGTCAGACAGAGAAAGACAAATACCATATGCTCTCACTTATACATGGAATCTAAAGAACAAAAAAAAAACCAAAACAACCAAATAAAGTGAAAATAGACTCAGATACAGAAAAAAAACTGGTGATTGCCAGATGGGGGTGGCAGTTGGGAGCTGGGTGAAAAGGTGACAGGATGAAGAAGTACAAATTGGTATTAACAAAATAGTTATAGGGATTTGAAGTACAGCAAAGGGAACTAGTCAATAATATTGTACTAACAATATACAGTGCCAAGTATTAGACTAATTGTGGGGGGGAGGGTGTAAATTATATGTTTAACCAATGAAACTACTGTAAAATAATACTGAATGTCAACTCTAATTGAAAAATAAAAATTTAAGAATAACCAAAAAAAAAATTTTTTCAGCAGCATCACGGCACATCCCTGTGAGTAGGCATTTTAACTTCAAATCATAAACCTAGCAATGAACCAGCCAACTGTTTTCTTAAACAACACAGCAAGGACATTCACAGTTTTTTTTAAAAATGTTTATTTGAAGGGCATGTAGCTATCATCAACAGCACATATTTGTTTTTACTGTAATTAGTAGCAACAAAAGTAATAACTACCATTTACTGAGTGTTGTTGCCAGGGACTGATCTAACAGTTTTATGTGGATTATCTAATTTAATCTGTGTAAAAGTTCTTTATGGTCTGTGAAGGGTGGCAGAACATACCACCCCAAAATATGCTACTTTGGCATAAGATTATTTTGAGCCAAAGGCACCCCCAAACAGCACATATAAGAAGGGCATTCAAATCTCCCCCTTTCTTCCTGAAAACAGATTAAAAACTCCCATGTGAAAGATGTCCTCCCACTACCAGGAGAAAAGCAACATTCTTCAACGGAGAGTCAAAGCTCAGAGAATTACGTAAAAACAGACCTTATTAAAATAATTCTTATCTTTCTTTAGCCTCCTCATAAATTTTAGTTACTTTTCCACAATTGCCTCTTTTTGTTCAACCTATTATAAAAGTATTTAGGTTTTGCTACTTCTCTGTGTCATCATTTCCTATGAAGTCTCCCATATCACATAAAAACTTATATAAATTGTATACTTTTATCCTGTTAACCTGTCTTGTCAGTTTAACTCCCAGAACCAGACAAGAAAACCTTAAGAGTGCAGAGGTAAAATTTTGCCTCCCCTATATCTGTGATGATTTGTCATCTAATTAATACTCCTGCTCCATCAGCACAAAGCATTAAGATCTTAACATTATTTAAATATAGACACTTATTTTTCCTTCATATTCATTCTCAATGTAAATATTTTTGGCTTTAAAATTTATTTAGGCTTTCCAAAAAGTTCCCCTTAAAGCATTAGTCACTTCAATGAAAATCATTAGATACTTTCTTACTTATCACCAGAAGTTTTACGTTTTACATAAAATTGAAGTAGGCCGAATGGCATAAGTTAAAAGGCAGATTTCCTGAAAAATAAAAACAAATGGATTTCTTCTCAAATTATTTCAGCTCTGATATTATTATATAATCAAACTCTGGGAACACATGAAATTATAAGTATGCATCATTTTAGGCAAATAATTTCTTAAAAATAAATATTGAGCTTACAGAATAAATAAAGGACTGGCCTAGTCTTACTTTCCCATAATCTATCAACCCCAGCAGCATCAATTTGTACAAACTATTGTACAAAAACAAAACCTTGGGTTGAATGAGTCTTTATTCTAGAATATTTTATGTGTTAAAACAACAGTATGATCTGCAAACACATGTAATGCTGTATCCTAGCTCTGTCAGTACCTTATTACTAAGAGAAAAAGGTGCTTTATTCTAAAAGTGGCAAACTTGGAGTGGAGCGTTGCCCTAGATCCCATAAGCTCAGTGAGTGGAGAGGAGATAGTGACAGCATAACTATATATAAAATTATAACTCTTTATGATTAGAACATCGAAAAAGATGTAGCAATAATTAATCAAGGTGAGATGATCTTATTGAAGGGAGACTGACACCATTTTAAAATCTCTTTGCTTGAGCTGGGACATCTGTCTTCTCCTGCCCTTGGACATCACCATTTCTTGGGCCTTTGGACTTGAAACAGGCCTTAAACCATTGGCCCCTCCATTCTTGGGCCTTTGAACTCCAACTAAAATTTACACTACTGGTCTCTGGTTTTCAGGCCTTCAGATTTGGACTGAATTACACCAGTGGCTTTCCTGGTTCTCCAGACAGGAAAGCAGACAGCAGACAGCAGACTGTGGGATTTCTCTACCTCTTTAACAGAGTTAGCCAATTCCTCCAATAAATCTATTAAACCTGTATATAGTCTATTGGTTCTGTTTCCCTGGAGAACACTGACTTATACAGTTGTTGTTTTTTGGGTTTTTTTGTTTTGTTGTTGTTGTTGTTGTTATTTGTTTTTTTGAGAAACACCAGTTCAGGTGCTCTCCAAGTTTCTACCCTTTAGTTGAAAAATCAATGGCCCTATTTGATCTGCACACAGTTGAAGCAGCACAGTGTAGTGAACAAAATGTTAAATTCAGGATACTACTCCCATTTCTGTCACTAGCTGAGTCAAGATAAGCAATTCATCTAACTGCCCTGGTTCTCCACTCACTAAGGTTTAAAGTGAAAGGCCTTGTTAAGCTGACCTCTGAGGCTCCATCTAACTGTAAGGTGCTGATCCTGGGGAAGATCTTGGAGTCCACACAGGGTCATAAGACTCTAAGAGTGCTTCCGAAGTGCCTCCAGCTAGAATGTTCAGCCAGTCACAAGATGGCCAACTCCTTAACCGGTATTCAACCTATCAAGAAAATTTTGACCCACCAATGATGATACATAATTAATTTAACAATGTAAATGCCATGAAAAAATAAGGTCTGATTTTTACTGAAAATTGTTAGAAATACAATTTTCTCTTTTACCCTTCTTATGGGATTTATCACCAATAAAATATCTTTAATGCCAGTGTCTGCTCATCAATTTCCCTCCCTGTTCTCCAATTCCATGTTGTCCTTTCTCTGCTAAAATAGCCCCACCTCATCACACTAGTCATCTATCCAAATGTTAATCTGATCCATCCCCCTCCTACTTAAAAACCTTCAATGAGCTCTACTACTTATAGAATTAAATCCAAACTCCTTAGCATTGTCTCCAACACCTGACTTCAGTTGACATTTACAAAATAAACACCAGCATCTGTTCTTACCTCCCAAGATATTCTCACTTTAGGACTTTTGGATTTCAAGATTTCCAAATCCAATCTGTCCTCAACTAAACATAGAAACAAAACAAGTTTTGATACTATACTCGAGCTGCTTTTCTGCCCTAAATCTTATCCCTTTTGAACAAAATCTTTTGCAAGTACAGAATTTTTTTAAAGAATCAAAGAGGTCCTTGAATCAGTAACTGTTTCAGTATATTTTCTTTATTTTTTAATACCACCCTGCCTCCAGAGCTACCTGGTTTGTAACTCATTCATTTAACTGATCATCACTCATATAACTATCATTTCTGAATCTTATATGCTGACAAACTACATATTTAGGCTATTTGTTGTTCTACACTGCTAAGGAAAAATATATTTTTTCCTAAGTATTTGAATTACTGAAATATTTAATACTTGAGGACAATGCTACAGCATACTGTTATTTTAATGCAATAACACATACTTTTAAAAAATTATTAAATAAAAATGATAAACAGAAATTAAGATAATATTTACCCCTATGAAGTCACCTTCTCCAAATGCACTTAAAATTTCAGAGCTAGTATTTTTATTCATGCTTGTATTACCTGACATGACCTTTAAATGTCCAGCAAGAATCAAATAGCATTCAAGTGGTACTTGTCCTTGTCTTAGGAGCACTTTCAGCTTCAAATCTGGACAGAGAGAATATCAAAAACATTTCTTCTGCAAAATGGCAAGTTTAAAGTCATTTATAGCAAATAATATCCTGTCATCCTCAATACGTAAAGAATTTTACTTTTTGTTAAGAAGCAATTAGCTTCTTCTGTATAGACCCTGAAGGCAGGGATTATAACCAACTTGTCCACTGCCGTAACATCAGTGACTAGAATGGCACTTGGCTCAGAAACTAGGCACTTGATGAATATATATTGAGTAGATTTTAACTAAGCAAAAGGAGATGTTTCACAACTATAGAACAGAAGGTACCCATACAAATGAATTTCTTAGATGAGCCCTGCTATTTCACAAAGTAGAGGCCTTTTTTTATCTTTATTTATTTTTTATTTAGTTTTTTCCCTCCCTCTAGAGGCATTTTTTTTAAACTGCTACTGCTGAATTTTTGATGTAAGGAAAGAATTTTGGCTTTCTGGGAGACATAAATTTGGTGTTGATTTGCATTCCTTTTAAGAAGATTTTTAAACTACAGTAAGTCCTCACTTAATGTAGTCAAAAGATTCTTGAAACTAGGCAAAATGACTTATAACGAAACCAGTTTTACCACAGGCTAATTAATCTAAATAAAAGTTAAGTTCCTATAGCATCTCATTAATGCTATAACAAAACAGAGATTTTTGGAATATACAGATGATGTGTTATAGAATTGTACACTTGAAACCTATATACTTTTATTAAGCAATAAATTTAACAAAATTTTAAAAACTGACATTAGACAAAACAGCCTTATTTGAGGACCTGCTGTACTATATTCAGGAACAGTTTTATAAATCTGCTACTTTTCCTTATTTGTAGGTATTGAGCCACAGAACAGTGGTAGTTTGCCCACTCCCAGTTTATAAAAACAACTCATCCCTGGTAGTAATGAATGGTAAACTTTAATGAACATAAAAAATCACCTGGAGCATTTAATAAAAAATGAAATATTCCTTATACTCTGGATTCTGATTTGGTAGGTTTGCAGTAGAGCTCAGGAATCTGGATTCTTAAAAGGGCCACACTTTAAGAAACGCTGTATTTGAAGCTAAGAACAAATATTATTTTATTTTTCTTATATGAATAATTTTTATAAAGACTGGAACAGGACATGTTCTATGAAATATTGAGAAGACTGGATAATTTCAGGTTTTCATTTAGTAAGTATACTACCCAGAATTATTTTTTTCCTAGAAGAATAGCAATTATAATATCTATATTCCAAATTAGACAGGTATCATTAAAAAGTTAGAAAAAAGATGGCAGAATTATAAAGATACTCCCATCCCAGTATTATTAATGAAGAAGCCTATCTTCTAGCATTTGGTATACTATGAGTTCATTAAATGGTCTTAAGAAAATCACTTCTCCTTTCAATTCTTCACTTATAAAATGGGAATAAACCAGTACCTACATATTTCATAATAATGTTTTAGGAGAAAATATGGAATATATTTAAATAGTTCAAAAGGAAGATATATTCTAAATAAATACTGGGATTCTGCCCTGCTTCAGTAAATTTAACAGTGCAAAAGAGAGTTAGAAGCAGCAAAACTGCCACCAAAATAACTATACAAAGTAAAGTATGCCACAGTTCCATGGACGTTCTCATAACAGAAGACATGAGACTTTTGAGTCAGAGACTTTGAGTTTTAGCAAATGGAATAACAGGAGTATCAGCATAGTTGCACCAGTCCCCAAGACTGTGTGGAGGCCCAATGGAACCTGCATATGCAGTGGGATGAGTCACAGGGAAGGAGTCTGAGCTTAGGGAATCTACTGCTTTTACAATAAGCAGTAAGCAGTAAGCAAACCCATTTGTCTGGAAGGAGACCAAGTACAGTGTAAGAATTAAAATGCATTACCTTCTCAGGATTTCCAGTTGCATGAACAATCCTGAGAATTGGCCCAGCTTAAAGAATAGTCAAAGCCTTGGAATTTTAACACATTCAGAAAGATGGGTAGGAACACAAGAAGCTCTTAGCAAACTGTATCTTGACATACTGAGCTTATTAATATAAATTAATAGAATTTTTAAATAAAGTTATATGGTTGTTTAAAGAATTATGATTCTAGTTCCAAAGGAAGAAAATGCAAAAAGAAAATTTAACAATACAATTTTCACTGCCTTTGGGAAGAGGATCACAAGATTAAAATGTGATGACTCCTGCCTCTCCACTATTTATGTTAATAGACACCAGTTTTTTAAAACCACTCCTTGAACTCTGTAGACTTAAAAAAATATTAAAAATTGCCGAAGTAACTGCTACATCACAGAAATATCTTTAAGATAATAGATGGTTTATATGAATTAAGAATAGAACAGTCAATAGACCCATCATGGAATCAGAGAATGAGGCCAATAATAAGTATGTGATGGAAAAGGGAAGGAGAAGGCACATGAAACAGAGAAGTTACAGAAGGAAAAGCTACATGACAAGCTCTACAATGGAAAAAAGTCTCATATTCAATACTCAGATTTAAAACATCACAGAAAGAGCAGGATGAGTCTACATTCTGTTTTCTCTCCTTTATATTATGGAAGTGTGGATGAGGGCCAGTCATTTGCAGCCAGGTTTTGAGTGCATCATTTGGCTGCCAGATACCCATTATACTAATTGGATCACCAGCCTCCTCTATATCTCATTGACACAAGGATTCCAGGGCTACCCATTTCTTCTGCAGCATTAAAATTTAAGACTATCACCCATACAATAAGCCATAAAATATTCACATGGGCCTGTACTCTACTTTTGTATTATACTGCAACTCCAGAATGATTCTTCAATAGCCTACTGGAGTGATGTGAAAGAATGCCAATACTGAATAGGTTTCTTCTACTTAAACATTTAATTTTATACTTCCAGAGCACTTGAAACTCTTCTAAATATTTGATTAAAATCATCATCTTTCTTAAGAATACTTTCTTTTTAAGCCTATAGATACAACTGCTCTAACCTCACAAATTCAAAAATCAGAGTATTTTTGTTAAAAATAGAAAAAGATTTTAAACAATCACATTCAAACATTAAAATATCTTCCTAAAATATACATATCACTATATATGTATATTGAACCTAAGAAGAGCCTATGAACATTATCAATTACTTAAAAATACATTGATTCATTTTTAGTTTTTATTCTCCATTTAAATGGGTAAATATGAATAAATAGTACTATCGATTCATTGAATGAACTGGTACTTAATGAAAGTAACTCTCCATTAAAATTTCTAATTATCAATGATTTTTAAAATGAGCCTTCATATTAATGCTATGTTATTTAACTTTTTACAAGAAGGATTAGTATACATAATAGATCTTATATTAAACATGGTCTGGGCTGCAGACAAGAGAATCCATTCTGATTGGTTTAAGAAAGAAAGATAGCTTACAGAATCTTTTGGAAGGTTAGTAAAATCATTTCTAGGCCAAACTTCCAGGAACAACTCTGGTAAAGATGCTGGGCAGACCCCAGAATCACACTGCCTTTACTACATTCAGGACACAGGGACCACCACATCTGAACAAAAAATCATGTGGTCTTTGCCGACATCTGCACCAGCAAAATGGATGGCCCATGTCCTACCTTTTCTCCCAAATATATTAATATCAAATCAAGTGTCATGAAGATGTACCTGTGAGGATCTAAATCATATATCTATACCTTAAAAGAAAGGGGAGGCTGGAAAAGGTAGATTTTTGCATTGTTGTTTTGTTTCATTTGTATTTTCACTGAAATATATTATGGGGCACTACAAAAATATAGTTTGTTCAAGAGATTTTAGGCAACTCGAAATTGCAAATGTCAACCTCAGATCTTTATCATAAAATACAGGGTACTTTACCTAAAACATTTGCATATTTTCTTCTTTCTAGATAAATAAGTGGACTGTTATAGCAATCCAGTTATTTTTATTGTTTTGGCATTTTGCTTATAATAACTTTTGGTCTTCATCCAATTTTCAATTCTAGTTTCCTTCAGACTGGGTTGAAAATTAATTATTACATTACAGAGTTCAAAGCACAAACTCCAAATTACTTATATAGGTCTTCTGGTCAATATTTAATTTGTAACATATCTTTTGTCTTTGAATTTTAACCAAAACCCATTCACCAATCAGAGAACTGCCAAGACCCAGTGTAATATTTTCATGTTAATTACTCCTGATGGATTGCAGTCTGGCAAAGTTGGAGTTGTACTTCATTTGGAAAACTGTGAAATGCTCTATTCTTCTTTAGACATAGTTGAATCTTAAAAAAGAAGAAGAAGAAGAAATAAGTAACATCTTAGAAAAGGGCTAAAGGAAAATATTATGTTGCTATGCTATTCAATTTTATCTCTTTAATATTTCTGATAACCAAAACAATAGATTTTATGTGTTCTTCAAAGTCTAGCCAATTTTTATGTGGTAGATAGTGATAATTAAAATATTCCATATCTAGATTCATGAGAATTTGGTATGATCCTAATATAGCAAAAATTGTTCTATGAAAGTGAAGAAAACACTGATACTATGGGGAGATGGTCTTTCCTAGCATTCATGAAGTTCCATGGTGTTAGGCCCTCCACCTGTGAAGAAGTTGGTAAGGAATCCTTCAGAACCTAGTTTGCCCAGTAAAATAGTTAGATAAACCAAGGACCATAAAAATAAAATATGATGGTAACCAGGAGTCTTTCACTGGAAGACAACAAAGGTAAGAAATTCAAACATGCCTATTTTTCTTTTTCCAAAGTATTTGGTTTTGCTATGCATTAATATTGCATCTTCCTGCTAGCTTTGAAAAAGAACTGTGATGTGGCTACTAAATCTTTAAAATGTTTGCATTTTAAAGGGCCTAAAAACAAGGATATGCTCACAATCCCTACTTCATTACCATATACAAAGATTAGCTCAAAATGGATCAATGATCTAAATATAAGAACTAAACCAGAAAACAAAGAGGTAAACCTTCATGACTCTGGATTTGGTAATGGATTCTTAGATATGATGCCAAGAGCAAAAGCAGCAAAAGAAAAAATAAACTGGACTTTAATCAACTTAAAATTTTTTGCTTCAGAGGACAGTATCAAGAGAGTGAAATGACTACACGTAGAATGAGAGAAAACATTATGTCTGACAAAGGCTTAATAACCAAAATTGCATGAAGAACTACAATTCAGCAACAAAAAGATAAACAAGCGGATTAAAAAATGGGCAAAAGCCTTAAATAGACATTTCTTTGAAGAAGATAAACACATGGCCAATAAGTACACAAAAAGAGGCTTAACATCTTTAGTCATTTGGGAAATACAAATCAAAACCACAATGAGATGCCACTTCACACCTACTAGGAGAGCTATTAAAAAATTTTAATAGAAAACAAGTGTTGGTGAGGATATGAAGTGGTAAAGACGAACTGAAACTTTAAGCAAACATAACCAGTTGGGAGGGTTTACAGGAGGAACTAGGGTTTATGGATGTTCTCATGCTCTGCAAAATCCTGAGAACCTTACAAGAAGACCTCTATACTAATAATAAAGTTCTATGGTTCTAATTTTCCCTTTTATTAACTTCTTTTTTCCCCATATAAATACTCTTCCATCTTGGCATACAGGCCAGAGTGTGCCTGCGGCTTACCATGTCTACATGTACCGGGTTGCAACCCTTTCTTTTTCCTTAATCAATCCTTGGGGTGACAAGACAGTTTCAGGATAGCTGAGCAACCAGATTCTGGCACCTCACATAGTTGCTTGGGCTCACAGCTTGCTCTCCCATTCGGAAACTTAGGGTGAGTCTTCATCTGGAATTGATCTTCCATTTTTTGCATTTTGAAGCTCTCCAGGCTTTATTCAGGAATTGTTTAGATTGTTTAGAGGAGTGTGTGTGTGTGTGTGTGTGTGTGTGTGTGTGTGTGTGTGTGTGTGTGTAACCCTCTAAATACTCTCTGTATCTATGAGTTTAGTTCTGCTTTTGTTGTAATTGTTGATTTTGTTCTTTAGATTCCACATGTGACATCATGAGATATTTGTCTTTCTCTATCCAAACCATTTCATTCAACACAATACTTTCTAGGTCCATCAAGGCAATATCTTTTTCCATTCCCTTCCTTTTAGTCTGTGTAGGGTCTTGTTTTCTTATCCATTCAGCCACTCTATCTTTTGGTTGGAACACTTAATTTGAGGTACTTCCTGATAGAAATATAGTTATTACCAATCTCTATTCCTGTTTTTGATACATGTTTTTTCTTCTTAAAGAAGTCCCTCCGACATTTCTTGTAATACTGGCTTGGTGATGATTAATTCCTTTAGCTTATTTTTGTCTGGAAAGCTCTTTATCTGTCCTTCAACTCTCAAAGATAGCTTTGCTGGATAAAATATTCTTGGTTGTAGATCCTGGGTTTTCATCATGTTGAATACTTTGTGCCAAGCCCTTCTGTCCTGCATGGTTCCTTTTGAGAAATCACCTGCAAGTCTTATAGATGCTCCCTTGTGAATAACTGCCCTTCTCTTGCTGCTTTTAAGATTCTCCCTTTGTATTTAAACTTAACATTTTAATTATGATGTGTCTTGGTGTGGGCCTCTTTGGGTTCCTGGATTTGGGGACTCTGAGCTTTCTGGGGTTTTATGTCTATTTCCTTCACAGGTGAGGGAAGTTTTCCATCATTATTTCTTAAAATAGCTCTTCAAATTCTTGTTCTTCATCTTTAGATATGCCTATGACATGGATATTTTTACATTTAATAGTGTCCCATAGGCTCAAGTTATTTTCATAGTTTTGGCTTTTTTCTTCTTGCCATTCTTATTGACTGTCCTTGGCTTTCCCATCCTCTATATAGGTCATTTGATCCTCTTCTTTATTCATCTTTTTTTTTTCCATTTAATATACTTCTCATCTCAGATACTATGTTCTTCATTGCAGACTGGTTTTCTTTTATAATTTCCATTTCCATATTTATATTTTTTATCTCTTTGTTGAAGTTTTCACTGAGTTTATCTGCACTTCCCATAAGTACTTTGAGCATCTTTATAACCAGTGTTTTGAACTCTGCATCTGTTAGATTGCTTGACTCCATTATATCTGGATCTCTGTTCTCTTCTCTCATATGGTTTCTGCTTCTTTGTCTTCTCATTTTGGCTGCCTTTCCATGTCTGTTTCTATGTACTAAGCAAAGCTCCTAAGTCTCCCAGTCTTATTAGTGTGGATTTGTGAAGTAGGTGTCCAGTGGCACAATCCTGAGACTGATTCAGCTGCAGGCAAAACTTAGCTCAAGCCTCTGCCTCTCCAAGGCCACTTGTTAAGATTTAGCAAGTAATCCACAGATGCTGTGTTCATAGTTGTCTCAAAAGGCCACACCAGAAACCAAGACCAGCCGCTACCAATGTGAGTCTAGGTGCTGCTCCCCAAGGAGCACCTGACTCACTGAGGATATACCTGGATGTGGCTTGGGTAAGGCCAAGAGTTGGAGGAGGCAGGATTTCAGGGAATCCTCTGGGTGAAGCGACCTCTATTATCCAGTTTTATGACATCTCAGCTATGGCGGCACTGAATCTGTGCACTGGGTGCGGGGAGAGCTCAACAGAGAAACAATGGATACCACCAGCACTCCTGTACAAAGCGAATCTCACCTCAGCCCTCACTCTAACAACTCACTGTTCCCCTGTAAGTCCCTGGTGCCCCCTGAGCAGACAAAAAAGCTCTGGTGCTCAGAGCGAGCAGGTCCATCACCATGAAAGTCCATTCGCAGGCACGGCCCCTTTAAGAGGTGTCTAGAGCTGCCACTGCCACTGCTATGGCCTCTGTCCCACTCAGCCACTCTAGACTGGGCTTTATAGAATAATTTCTTGGATTTCTCCCTAGTTGTATGGCTAGTTCATCAAGATCTCAGGTGATATTCTTTGCTGTTTGCTCCTTGTTTTCATCACAACTTTGATGTGGTCACTAGAGGGATGAACAAAGCCCCTATCATCTATGCCATTTTTTTCTCTCTTCACCTATGTAAATATTTCGAGAGCGTCCCTCCTCCACCAGGGATGCTGACGGAGTACATGGTTATAAGCTGTGGGCAATTTTTATGCACATATTTAGCTAAATGGACAGATCTAACAGTTATTCAGAAAACCAGTAGATACTCTGAGGAACTTTTGTGATTCCCAAAATTTATTTTCTTAAAAATGAATTGGACAATAATAGTGCTAAAATTGGGGGAACTGAGTAGAATGCCTATTTTGAAGCTTCTGAATAAGACCAAGAAACTGAAGTTGGCTCTTAGTGAAATAAAGTCTTAAAAATTAAAAGAGACTACTGAAAATTCAGAGAGAGAGAGAAAATGGTATCCAAAGCCACGTCTTCTTACTCTGCAGAAGCTCCTTGCCCTTCTTCCTCTACTCCACTATCTCAGGAAATATTGCCTCCTTATTCTATGGCTACTTTGTCTCAGGTTTCTTCTCCATCTTCCTCCAGTGCTTCTTCTTCCATTCTTCTGCCTCAAGCTCCACTTTTGATGCCGTCTTACCTTCCACTCCCACCTTCCTTACCTTTGGTCCCACCTCCGGTGCCATTTTCCCTTGAATCCTCTCCTACTTTTTCTTCTTCTGAATTCATCACTACTTTTCCATTTAAAATTAAACTCTCTGGCAATTCTAACAGACTCCAGGTTTCAAATGTTCCCTGGACTAAAAGTGAGTTACAAACCAGTATAAAGGAATTCCCTAAGGTAACTGAGGATACTCATAAGTTTGCTGAGAAATTTGATATTATTCAGGCCTATCAAGCTGGGCTTTCTGATTTATATCAGCTAATTAATGTGTTAATTGGTGAAGGCTAGGTATGACACTGGATGAGAATTGCAAGATGAGAACATCCCAAAATGGACTTAGAAAAGCAAACCTCTAATTTTGGGGAAGATGCTAGAGAACTTGGTCAAAAACTACACTAAACAATTCCTGAGGCTTTCCCAAATCTTGTTGATTGGAGCAAAATTCAGACTTGCTTACAAAAGTTTGATGAATCTTTTCATGAGTATTATAGCAGACTTCAGGTTGTTTTTAATGGAAATGCTAAGACTCCAAACTTTTCCTATTATTGCAAAGAGCCAGAACACTGGAAAAGGGATTGACAAAAGTTTAAGCATTTCAGATGCTTTCAGCCTTCTATTCAGCCTTTTCAAGGTCCTCCTAATGCCCAATAATGGGGCTCTGAGAAACTATGGGAACTTTTTCCAATCCTTCCTCCTAATCAGCTTCAAGAAATTTTAACTTGGTAAGGAAACTATTTCTATTATTGACATGGGTGCTTATTCTTGGTGCTCAACCCCACTGTTATAAAATAGTCTCTGCCTCAGACTAATAAAACAGTTCAAAGAGTGGGGATTTCAAAGGAACTTCAACAGGTTTTTATCTCTAAACTTATTCCTTTTGCTTGGGCCCCTTTAGAGATATACATTGTTTTCTCCCTAGTTATTTTGCCCCTACCCATTTATTAGGCCAAAATGTCTAGGACAAGTATCATGCTGGAGTATCTTCTTCCCAAAAGAGAGAAGTAAAGTTAGCATATGATAGTAACTGTAAGAATGGCCAATTAGGTGAATCAAATGACCTTTCAACATCTTTTATTTGTTCTGTTTTTGATAGTAGAGCAGCTGAATCTGATAGCACTAATCAATTGTTTCTATTGGACCAGCTGCCATTTTCTTTATGGGCAAAAATCTTCAACTTATATTAGCAGAACCCACAGTGTACTACATATTAAGATTCAAATTGATCCTTCAAAACTTCTTCCCAGAATTAATCAATATCCTATAAGAGTTCCTTCAAGATATAAAACCCATAATAGAAGATTACATAACTCAGAGTCTAATTATCCCTTGCATTAGTCCCTGTAACACTATTTTACCTATGATAATGCCAAAGGGATGAGTGTGGAGGTTTGTCCACAACCCCCAAGCAATAAACTACATTGTTATCCCTTGATGCCCTATTGTTCCTGATCCTAAAGCACTGCTAGCATCTATCCCAACTGGAAGTAAATTCTTTATGGTAACTGATTTATGTAGTGCATTCTTTAGTATCCCAGTTGATGAAGCTAGCCAATACCTTTTTACCTTTACTTAAGAAGGAAAATAATTTACCTGGACAGTAGTGCCTCAGGGTTTTACTGAAAGCCCTTCTTTTTCTTCACAAATTCTAAGAACTGTTTTGGGCAATATAATTTTTCCTAAACTATTGCAATATGTAGATGATTTATTTCTTTGCTCTTCTTGGGTTTCCTCACAGGAAGATAGCATCCATCTGTTAAAACTTCTGGGTTTAAAGGGACATAAGATCTCTAAAAAAAATTTACAATGTGTCCAAACTCAGGTTTGATATTTGGGACATCTGATATCAGAACAAGGGCTACACCTGGATCTAGATAGGCTTCACGGTGTCCTAAATTTCCCAAGGCTCAAAATTGAGCACCAATGATGGTTTTTTGGACTAGCCAGTTATTGCTGAATTGGGATCTCAAATCTCTATATGTCTTACTAAAGAATGACAGCCTAATTCAATTTTATGGGAAAAACAGGATGACAGAGACTTTAAAGCCTTAAGGAGAGTTTAATAAACCCACGTGCTCTTGGACATTCTAACTATCAGGTTCCCTTTTCCCTTTTTTTTTTTTTTTTTTTTTTTGCATAAAAAGAGAATGCCCTTCGGGTTCATATTCAAACATGGAAATCAACACTGACCCCCCAAGTACATGATAGCAACTAGACCCTGTGGCTTGATACCCCTTGCCTTAGGCCACTGCAAGCTCTGCTCTCCTGATTAAGGTCACAAAGGTAATGTAACAGGATCCCTTCCAACCATCTTTGTACCTCATGCAGTAGTAGCTCTCCTGAATTCTCATCACACCCAAGATTTTTCAGTTAGTTGCCTTACTTCCTCTCAATTCCTTGTTAACCACTTCCTATATAACTCTTTCACACTATAAAAACCTTAATCTAGCTACCTGAACAGTAGTGCCTCAGGGTTTTACTGAAATTGATAAAGCACTACATAAGTCATGACAATTTACAGATTCCTCTGGGTAAAGCTGATTTCTCATGGGTTCCTTATGGTTCATACTTAAAAATGAAAATATTAAGTACTGCACTAATTATGCTATTGTAATCTCTTCTCAAGTTGTTGAGGTAGCATCTTTGTCTTTGGCTACCTCAGCCCAGCAGGCTGAATTATATGCTTTCACCCAAGCTTGCATTTTAGCAAAGGGTAAAACTGTCAACATTTACACTGATATTTAATATGCCTTTGGAGTAGTTCATGACTTTGGAATGTTACAGAAGCAATGTGGTTTCCTTACCTCCGATGGAGATAAAACTTAAAATGGTCCATATGTTCAGGAATTATTGGATGCTATACTTGTACCAGAATTAAACTTGACTTCCTGGAGGCTAATGGAAATCACCTTGCTGACATTTCTGCTAAAAATGCTGCCCTTAAAAGAATCAGTAGCAGTCAAACTTCTGTCATGGTCCAAAGAGATATTTCCTCAGTTGATAACTTAGAAATACTGGCCAGAGAAGCCCAACAACTGGCTTCAGAAAGAGAAAAACAGGATTGAAAATCCAACAATTGCTGGTTTAATAAAAAGAGACAGGTCTGGTTTGGACCAAGTTACAACCCGATCCCAACAGAAACTCCAAAATTTCTACTCTTGACTACTATACATGCATTTAACCATTGATCCATTGACAAAATGACAGCATACATGAATCAATACTGGTGGGGAGATTTAAGAAGGCTGAAAAAAAATGCCTATCTTAGGTGTCCCATCTGTCCAAAGTACTACCCAGGGAAACATGTCCACACTGCCCCTGGACATTTTTAACTGCCTAACAGATCATTTGAGGTTTGGCAAATAGATTTTATACAGCTCCCCAATCTCATGGATATATGTTTTAGTCATGATATGTGTGTTTTCTCACTGGACTGAAGTTTTCCCTTAAAAACAAACTAATGCCTCTCCAGTGACTACTGTTCTGTTAGAGAAATTTTTTCTCACTTGGGGAGCTAATCTCCAACTCCACAGGGATCAAGGCACCAATTTTACTGGTCAAGTGCTACAAGTCTGCAATCTGGCCAGTTCTGCATTTTCACTGTGCTTACCATCCTCAATCTTCAGGGTTAGTTGCATATACCAATGGCATTATTAAGATTGAATTGGCAAAATTAGTAGAAACTTCGAATGCTTTGGCCAAAAGCACTGTTATTTGTCCTTTTAAATCTCAGGTCTACCCCTTTTTGGGACTCATAGCTTTCATCTTTTGAGATAATTACAGAATGTCCCATGCATTCAGCCCCTGCTTCTTTTGATCCACAGTTCGTAAAAAAAAAAGACATATTTCAATATTGTAAAGGCTTAATTGCTTCCATTGAAAATAAATATGTGTTAGTAGAAAAATCTTTTCATAGTGCACTTCAAGGAAATGAAAAACTCAAAATTCATACTCTACAACCTGAAATTTTTATTTACTGGAAAAGATGCCTCAAAAAAGTGTCCCTCACCCTTGTTGGAAGGGCCCTTAACCAGGTACTACTAACCCCCATGCTGCTGAACTCCAGGGACTGTACTCCTGGATACATGTGTCACTCCTAAAGAAGGCACAATCCCTGCCTGGAACTGCACACAGTCTGATGAATTGAAACTAAAGCTGTCAAAAATTAAAGCAGGTGACCTCTGAAGGAAATGAACTGCCAAAATGACTGAATCGGGCCTGTATAACTCTTACTATTGATTCTTATTTTATTTTTCTCTTTTCCTTGGAAGGAATGATGTGACCTTGTACATTTCCCAAGCTATTGTGAAAAGAGGAAACTTTCCTGGTTATTGAATCTATCATCATGAACTTTGATCTAAAATAATAATCTTTGTTTTATTATCTACAGGTTTGAGCTCCTGGTTTAAATTCATCACCTAGACTAGGATGTTATGCTGTTCTGTTTTGAATTCTTGTTATTAAGCTCTGCACCTGTTGCCTGTCAACCCTGGACAGGAGATGCTCCTGATCCACATACTTTCCCTCTGACAAGAGACGACACCCAGAAGATGTCCTTCCTGACACTGGGAAACAAAAGGATGGGTTGGAAGACCTGACTGTTGATTGGCGATGCTTTCAGAAAAAGATCTCAATCAAAAGGCAGGGATGATAAAAATGAACTGGAACTTTAAACAAATATAATCAGTTGGGAGGGTTGTAAAAGAAGCTAGGGCTCCTCGCTGTGGAACAGCAAGAACCCTACAGGAAGAACTCTATGTTTATAAAGCTCTAGGATTCTACCTTCCCTTTCAATTAACTTCTTTTTTCCTAATATAAATACCCTCCATCTTGGCATGCAGGCCAGAGTGTGCATGTGTATACATTTACTGAGTTGCAACATTTTCTTTTCCCGAATAAATCTTCTTGGTCATGAAACACCTAGTCAATATTATTTTTCAGTTGACAAAAATAATTGGAAAAATTAGAACCCTTGAGCATTGCTAGTGCCATTGCTGTGTGAAATCGTTTGGCAGTTACTCAAAAAGCTATAGAATTATACTACCCAGCAATCCCAATCCTAAGTAATGCCTTACCAGACTCCTTAATTCCAGCAAGCATTTCGTTTCCCTACAGTATTGTCTTCCACAATATTATATAATAAGACTATACATTGCTTTTTGTTTCTGACTTAGCAAAATACATTTAAGGTCATTCTTGTCTTATGAGAATCAGCAGTTTGCTCCTTTCTATTGTTCACTTGTATTTCATTGTATGGGCATATCAATTTTTTTATCCACTCACCAGTTGAAGGACATTTATAAGAATTATCTTTAAATGTTCCTTTTCATTACTAAATAATTAAAATTCCATTTACTTCCTAAATGAGTATAGTTTTGTGTTAATATTTAATTTTAATTCTTTAAAATTTGGTGTTTAAAATGTACAGACTTAATTTATTATTTATAAGACTGCTGACCTAACTAAAAGGCCTCATTTTCTGACCTTCTAGATAACATTTTTCTGAAATGGCTACCAAATTTAAAAATTTGAAATTGTAGGATACTTAAAAGCTTAAGTAACAGCTTCTACATGTTATAAGCATATGTTTTCAAAAAATTTATGCCATTTTAACCATTTTAAGTGTACAGCAGAGCAGTATTAATTATATTCATACCTTTGTGCAACCATGTTTCCAAACCTTTTCTATAACCCCATATAAAAACCTCTGTGACTATTAATAATTCTCCCTTTCCCTTTTTTCCCAACCCCTGGCAACCACTATTCTACTTTCTGCCTCCATGAATTTGACTCTTTTTGTATGTGTCATATTAATGGAATCATAAAGTATCTGTTATTATTTAACTGGCTTACGTCACTTAGCATAATGTCCTCAAGGTTCATCTATGTTTTCACATAGAAATTTGTTTTGAAGATTGAGTAATATTCCATTTAATCTATGTGCCACATTTTCTTTATCCATTTATCTATTGATAAATACTTAGGTTTTTTCCACATCTTACTGCTATAAATAGTGCTGCAATGTACATGGGAATGCTAATAGCTCACTTAGATTCTGACTTCAATTCTTTTGGATAAGTTCCATAAGTGAAATTATTGGATCATATGACAGTTCCAGTTTTGATTTTTTGAGAAACCTTCATACTGTCTTCCATAGTAGTTGTGCCATTTTACATTCCCACCAACAGTTTACAAAGGTTCCAATTTCTTCACATCCTCGCTAACACCTATTGTCTTTTGGCTTTTTAATAATAGTCATCTTAACAGGTGTGAGGTGATATCTTATTGTGGCTTTGATTTGCATTTCCCTGATGATTAGTGACCTTAAGCATTTTTTCATATACCCCCTGGCCATTTATATGTCTTTCAAGAAATGTCTAGTCAATTCTTTTACCCGTTTTTTAATTGAGTTATTTGGTTTTTTGCTATTGAGTTATAGAAGTTTCTTATATATTTAGATATTAATTCCTTATCAGATAAATGGCTTGCAAATATTTTCTCCCATTCCATAGGTTGCCTTTTTATTTTGTTGATTGTTTTCTTTGCTGCGCAGAAGCTTTTTAGTTTGATATAGTCCCACTTGCCTACTTTTGCTTTAGTTGCCTGTGGTTTTGGTGTCATATCCATGAAGTAATTGCCAAGATCAATATTGTTATGGAATACATCCCATTTACAATAGCATCAAAAAGAATAAAATCTTAGGAATAAACAACTACGGAAGTGAAAGATCTGTACACTGGAAACTATAAAACATTGATGAAAGAAATTAAAGAAGATGACAAATAAATGGAAAGACATCTCATGTTCATGAACTGAAAAACAATATTGTTAAAATGTCCATAATACCCAAACAATCTACAGATTCAGTGTAATCTCTATTAAAATCCCAATGTCATTCTTTACAGAAACAGAAAAACAATTTTAAAATTAATATGAAACCACAAAAGATCCAGAATGGCCAAATTCATCTTGAGAATGAAGAACAAAATTAGAGGCATCACATTGCCTATTTTCAAAATATAGTATAACATTATAGTATTTACAATATTGTAGTGGTATAAAGACAGATGTATAAACCAATGGTACACCCAGAAATAAATCCACACATATGTGGTCAACTGATCTTCAACAGGATGCCAAGAGTACACAATAGGAAAAGGACAATATCTCCAACAAATGGAAAACTAGATATCTACATACAAAAGAAAGAAGTTAGACCCTCACACCTTAAACAAAAATCAACTCAAAATGGATTAAAGACTTAAATGTACAAACTGAAACTGTAAAACTCCTAGAAAAAAAACAGGGGAAAGTTTCATGACATTGATCTTGCCAATGACTTGATGGATAAATAACTTCGTATACGAATTTTGAAACTGTAAGGCTAAAGACAAAAGTCTAAAGACCAAACACTGTACTCTAGTTGATAAATATGCATCTGTCCAAGTTAACAATTCTGAAACTACTTGAATTGAACAAAAAAGTGAATATAGATAATGACAGCCAGGTTTGTAAGCCAAAGGGCGAATGCTAAAATAAATAAACCTTATGGTATGGACAGGAGTTGGAGATGTCAGTATGAACTAATAATTAACATATATACAGATGGATATATACAGGGATGAATATAAATACATGGGTTAGTATACATAACATCTGCTGGTTCTATACACTGAGAAGGTCTAGAAGCGATGACTGTCCAATTACCATAAGAACACCTATAGGCTAGATTTTGGTTTCAAAATTTCTTTCTCCAATAAAAGGATCCGTGCTTCTTAAAGAAATAGGTGATTCTTGAGCTAGGATATGGAAAATACAATATAAACCTGGAGCATCTTATAATGCCAGAAAGTTAAGATAGTGCTAAAAAAATTGTTTTTAATTATTTTTTAAAAGATAAAAAGACTTGAGTCTTTCAGAACACAAAAACCAACACCAAAGGGATCCCTATTGTCAGAGCTGAAATAATCTGAGCAATATAATGAACAATGACAGTAATTAATTACAACCCAATACATAAAATATCTGTAAGTTAATAAATATCCATGAGACCACACTGATATAAATACCCAATAGAATGAATGAATGAATGGATGGATGAATGAATGAAAAGAGACAATTCTTCCTATAGAAAATTATAAATACAAAAAGAATGAGGAAAATAGAACTATTAGAGTACCAAAGTAATAATTACTGCAGGCAAAATCCACTGATAAATGCTTAAATTAGTTAACGAAACTTTAAAGAGAAACAGGGTATCCACATTGCCTCAAAGTATCTCCCATCAAATATTTATTAATAACTCTGGGGTTGTAACATATGTCTAGAATTTCTTAAATACCTCTTCCTCCAGAAAATGGATCTTAATAACTCCAGTGGGTTGAATTTAGTAACTCACTTCCAAAGGAAGTGACAGGGCACAAAAAGGGGCATATGGTAAATTTACAGTGGAGAAACCTGACAGACACCAATTTAGCCAAGTAATAAAATATATTGATATCATGTAGCCCAAATAAAAAAAAACCTCAGTCTAATTATGAGAAAAAAGACAAAGTCAAACTGAAGAAAATCGCACAAAATATCTAACTAGCACTCTTCAAAAATGTCAAGGTAATCAAAGACAAGGAAATCTGAAGAATTGTCACAGATTGAAGGAGACTAAGAAGATATGACAACTGAAGGCGGTATGGTATCCTGACGTGAATCATGGAACAGAAATAAAAAACATCTAGTAGAAATACCAGGGCAATTTAAAAATTTTATTGTTTAGTTAATAGTATTTGCTGAACCAATCTTAATTTCTTAGTTTCAATCCTTATACCACAGCTATATGAGATGTTAACATTAGAGAAAGCTGAGTAAAGAAATAACTCTTCTATAAGTCTAAAATTATCAGAATAAAAAGTTTTAAAATTTTTTTAGCTTTGGCTAAACACAGGGGTCACACTCAGTAACTTAAAATAAATGGATCTCAATCTCAGATGACTGAAGTCAAAATACAACTCAGTAGTAACCAGTTTTTACTATGCACCAGTGCAATTTGAATGTCCAAGTTTCCCAAACCAAATTCTCCCAGGAGTTTTGATAAGGAAGTTTTCTGGTTTTTGCTGTGAGGTGGCTTTATTTCAATACACGCAGCTGCAGACCCTGGAACAGATTAAACAGAATTGGCCTCCAGTTCAATCCTTTTCTCCTCTTAGCCCCTACATCATGGATAAAGATTAGCACTTGTGGATGGTTTGGATGTTTGGGATGGCTGAGGTGAGATGAAGTCAATGGAAGGTGGTGGTAACTGACACTTTTCAGAAAGATTAATAAAGCACATAGAACATAGTTACTTTAGCCTAGTGCTTTCTCCTTATCTAAAATGCATGTAGCATTGAAATAAAAATCTACTTTTAAGGCAATGCAGACGAAATTCTCTGGCTTGCAATAAATTGATTCCCTGAACTGACAATTACTCTCATTTGATTATGTACAAACTATTTATCCCTGCAGTCTCCTTTAACATACAGAACAGTGATTTCCAATCTGCCACCGCTAGGGCTCCTTGAATAAAGAAAGGTGGGGGCTGGGTAGGCAGGGATTTTTGAACTTTTGATATGTTGGAAAGTCTAAAAGTCTAATTTACCTTTAATACAGTCACCCAGAATAATGTATAGCTATTGCTTCAGCTGGAATCATGTCAACTCAGCATGAACTAAAATGCTGACTAATAGTAAGGTATATCTTTGATTTTTAAAAGCAGGGAGATAAATTAATTACTAATAAATTACTTTTGTTAGGAGATCACAAACATGGGGCTCATAGGGTGACAATGGCTAGGAACCAGTGTGCTACTTAGTGCATGAGATACCCTGCCCTTGCCTCTTGATTCTGAAAACCACCGTACCACCAGAATCCTCAGCCTCTGCTCCCAGCACTTCTTCCAACTCTGGAAAACCTTCTTTGGTATAAATTACAAGTACTTGGTAATTTAATGCCATCTTGATTGCTTTATGTATAGTCAACAAAGCCACATATTTCATAGAATGCATATGATTCATAAAGAGTTGAATAAATATAGTGTCTATTTTTATACCTTCAGGAATACAATTCTCTACATAAAACAGGTTCTATGAGGAAGATAAATTTAACTTAAATTGTGTTTGTTCATGCCACTTTTTCCAAGTTGTAAATTCACTGTTAAGGACTGTCTGTACCCACACAAGAATTTCAGCTCGTAGTAACAAGAACTTACATGGCTAGGATATTTACTAGTGTTGGATCCTCCTGGGCTAAAATGATATAGGTGGATTCAGGATAGTGTCCCAAGCACAGAAAATACGAACTTTTAGAAATGTCTGATGTCAAAGGTGATGACTACTTAGTAATATAACACTTTGTTTTTTAAGATACTCTGAAATGCTTTATATCTTAAAATGTTTAAAAAATCAATACCTCTTTTTATTTTATAGCTGGCTTACAAGATGTTTGAGGCTAAAAAGCAACAAATGTAAATCCAATTTACCAAAGTACATTAAAATTTTAACAGAAACAGAGAAAATCCACCTAATCTCTTAGGGACAGAAATCCATATTTACATAATAAGTTGTTGAAGTTCATTCAAAGATTAATAAATTAAAATTACAGAAAACATTTTAATAGGCTTAAATAGATTTATATTCAAAATCAATTATTACTCTCAAGTATATACCTCAAATATAACACATAGTAGGAACTCAATGATTAATATTTCTTGACCGAACATATAAAATAAACTAAGCTACATTAGATTTGTATATAAAAATATATAAATATTCCAACCATCTTTATTTAATCCCATTTTGTTTTCTAAAACCCTAAAATTAAGACAAGGACCAGGGGAGTAGAAATATTTTAAAAAATAATTTGGCATGATGTTTTTATAGTGTTAACCTATATTTGCATGAAATGACTGAAGAAAATCATAACTGATAACATTGTAATAATCATATATCAGAAAATAAACTTATTTACCTCTTTGAGATTTTCCTGGTTTCTTTGCTTAGGCTGAATGAACAACAATGTTTTCAGTTTTTCAAAATCTTTGCTCTGTAAAACAAAGTGTATTTACTTTGAAGGCATCTTACCTGTCCCCATGGACACAATTTGAACAGAGTTTATAGCCCAGAGAACACTGAGTCTTACTTTTATATAATATTGACTTTTAACTTTACACATTTACTTTGCTGAAATTAAGAAACAGATTTACTTAAAACAACTGAAGCAAGTATGAAATTCACTGGTCATGTTACAGACCAACATGTTTGATTACAACTAAAATAACAGGACTATTAGAGCAAATTTGAAATTGTTTGCATGATGAAAAGCTACTTCTTGAGTTAATAGGTATGAATCACTCCATGAATGTAGTAATTCAATTTTATGTCAACCCAGTTAAAGAGATCAAATTCACCAGATTCAATGAACCTATACAAGAGTGTAAATAGTTTTCTTTTTATCTAGGAAATTCAATTTCAAGATAGTGTTACTGACTGAGGCCTATGCTATAAGCTGAAATACAACTCAGTTTAGTTGAGTTTATTTATCTCAATACGGAATCTTCAACTCTTTACTCCAGGTCTCAGGCATTAACATGAAAAAGTATGATCTCCACCCTATATCTTGATATGAATTTAATTCTCACATCCCATTCCCAATGACAAAATATGAGGATAGATCTAAGATACTCCTACACTTATTCTGATAACTGTTTGCTCTTTAATAATACAAATAACTTATTGAGCATTTATATGTATCAGGCATTATTCCAAGCACTTTACATGTATTAATTCATGAAAGCAGTTTACTTTTTTTTGGCTCCTACATAAAGAAGAGACTCTCCAGGCTATTTAAAAAGCCTATGAATGACAGGGAATATGCTGACTTTATTCTTCTGATTTTTAGTAACTATTTTTCAAAAAGGAATGAATGACAGAACTATTATAGTCTACCAAAGAAATACAGAGAGATGATGCAACACGTAATTCCTAAGTCAGGGAACTTTGCTATGCCATTCCTCCTGCCTATATGGGAACTCCACTGTACAGTGTGAAGCAAATTAACACTCCCATTATGACTAGCACTGTTCTAATGGAATCTAGTAATGTTATTCACATGAGCTCGTAAAAACGGCACTTTTACCCAGTTTAACCTATAATCTATTCAAATGAACAACAGCAACAAGATTATCATTGACATAATTAACATAACAATTTAATTGAACCAAATCTTTTAAAAACAAAAAAGGAATTGTTTTATTTGATGTCAATATATTCTCCAAATATAAATAGGAATTTAACTCTATCAAACATAAACTTTAATTTTCAGAATTAAATTTTATTCTGTGATAGTATATATAAATAAGCTCAAGTTATTTTTAATATTAAATATACTAAAACTTCAAACTGGTCTGTAAAACACATATTATGAAAGGAGCTATTACATTCATATGCATTTAAAGAATGGAGGGAAATACAGGGAAATGTGGCAACTGATCATTTGTCATCTTGCGGATGCAATTCTAAATCTTTTTTTTTATTTTGTTCTTTATAATCTTTCTACTATTTGCAAATTTACTATGCTTAACCTGTATTATTTCAAAATTTTTTAAATAGCTATAATTTTTTCTGATTATGAAATAACATATTTACATTTAAAAATATAAGTCCATTGAAATTCTACCAACCATAATCATTGTTATATTTGAGGCATTCTAGATCTCTGTTTGTGTGTGTATAAATATATATTCACATACAAACACATATATACACATATGCACACAATTTTACAAAAGTACAATTACACTATTGTTTTGTGACCTCATTTTTTTCTTTAATTTTATGTCCTTTCACTTGTATATCATTTTTAATAGGTGCATCACACTCCATCACATGATATTTCATAATCTATTTAGCCCAATTACCCCTAAGCGCCCAGTGTACACATCACTTCCTTTGAGAAGCCTTCACCACCTCTCCAAGTCTGGGTTCAGCTCCCCTCAAACTGCTTCTACCATAGCCTATAGCATCAGCACTGCACTCAATGAATGTTTAGTTGACTATCTTCTTTTCTAAACTATAAGTTATATAAAGGCAGGAACCAACTAAACCTGACTAATTGTTCTAGCCCTGTACCTACTACAGTGCCCAGCAGATGTAGCACCAATAAATAGTTATTGAAATATAAATTGCTTCCTTTATAATTATAAATAACAGGATAAACATTTTTGTACATACAAATTTGTGCACTTATCCAATTATTCTAATGGGTAAATTTCTAAAGTTGAAATCACAAATACAAAGGTATGCAAATTTTGAATTTTAATACATATTGTCAAACTGCCCTCCAAGATCCCTGTAGGAATTTACATTCCCATCATAAATGGATGGATGAAAGTGTCCATTTTTTCATATCTTTGAAACACTGAGTATTGGAATCCTATTTACAAACCATTTTACAGGGTCGGGCCTGGTTAGTATTTGGATGGGAGACCACCTAGTTATACCAGGTGCTGTAGGCATAAAACACAAACACACACACACACACACACGCACTTTAAAAAACCATTTCCCAAGGTGTTATTATCACTTTATAATTCGAAAAAATAATTTTAAAAAATATTACCGATTTTGCTATCCTTAAAATTAGATAGCTATTAAGATGCAGACAAAAATACTAACCAAGTTATATTTAGAATAAAAATATAAAAAGCAAGAAAAAAAGCTAACATGAAAATAAATCAGCTGAACTAGAACACACACGAATTAACATGCAAGTTAGTTTCGGGGGGAAAACTCCAAGGTATGGAGTTTCAAAACACAAGGTAAAATTGGCAACTTAATGTAGAGGTGGTTATGTTTTGCTCTGAAATAATAAGGGTGGAAAACATTTTGTCTTCATGCTCTAGAATTGCATTTCCCAAAGTCTATTATTGCTGTCCACAGGAATAACTACTAGTACTTCAAATATGTCAAAATGATCCTCATATTCTTCCTCTTTTCCCTGTAGAACACTTAATTTTGGATCCAGGCCATGATGCAATATCTAGACCTGCACTTTCCAATATGTGAACACAGCTAATACAAATTGAAATGTGTTGTAAGTGTAAAATACCCATTCGGTTTCAAAGACTTAGTATGGAAACAGAACATAAAATATCTCATTAATAATTTTTATATTGATAACTTGTTGAACTGATACTTTGAAGATATTAGGTTGAAAATATTAAATTCACCTGTTTCTTCCCACCTCAACCTTTTCAATGTGGCTAGTAAAAATTTTATCTATGTGGCTCACTTTTGTGGCTTGCCTTATATTTCTGCTGGACAACAATGGTCTAGACCATTGAGAGTAGAGTTAGACTATGAAGTTAACATCAGTTGTTGTGTCCTAAGAATCCTCCAGAGAGGAGAAAAGAAGTGAAAAGGAAAGGAGTGAGGGAAATACTGTGAACTGCGTTTGACCTGAAGAGTCGATGAAGGGGAGCACAGGAGACAGTGTAGAAGCTGAGCAGGACCACAAACCAAAAACGAGAAAACTGTTTTAAATGCCATATTATCTTGAACTATGGCTCTCACCATGTTATCACTCTGTTGCTTTTGCCAGCTTTCAGCAGTGCCTCAGATCATTCTAACAAGGTCTGAGCTGGACAACAAGGCAGCAAACTTGATCCAAAGAGTTAAAATGGGAAAAGTGTGCTTCACACAGCCAGGAGCAACCAAAAAGAGAACCATGGAGATGATGAAATTGAAGGACAGAAATCAGCGGCCCCTCCCACCAGGAGATTCCCTTTTTTATGATAGCCTTGGAGTTCAGGGTGTTAGTGGTGAGTTTGGCTTGTATGTTTTTATTTTCATTGTGTATTTCATAGATGGCATCACTCCCTCAGGCCTCCTTTAACTCCAAACTGCCCTAATCCCAAAGCATGCCTGAATCTCATTTGAATTCCACATGCTTTGGAATCTGTGTCTTAGGTGCCAAAGTTGTTATCAGATTCCAGCTTTATATCCATCTCCTTTATCAAAAACAGGTGACAGCCTGGCCCTAGTTACTTTTCTCATAGGCTTACCCATGGAAATCCCTTAATGCCTTGAACTCAGGCATGCTCAACTACTGGGTGTGGGAAGCTCTTGATCTCTAATCTTTTCCAACTTTATGTTACTGTAACAAAAAGACCAGAAGTTGCCTGGGGCTGGGATAGGAGGTGTTACAAAGGGGCTGAGGGCACTTTTGGGGAGTGATAGATATTTTCAGTATTTTGATTGTGGTGATGGTTTATTTCTAGTGAATAAAGAATAAAATCCTGAAAACTTCACAACCCAATATAGGCATACTCAGAGATATTGTGGACTCTATTCCAAACCACTGTAACAAAGTGAGTATTGCAATAAAGCAAGCTGTAATTTTTTGCTTGTGGAGGGTCTTGCCTTCAGATTGTAAAATACATTACATCTGTGAAGCACAAAAAAGCAAAGTGCAATAAAAAGTTTTGTCTGTACAACAGGGAAGCTCTTTGAGTTTCATAGAAGCAGACCCTGAGATGAAGATTCTTGTGTGATTTGAGGCCCTCAGATGAAAACTGTAAGGAAATAAGGTGAGAAGGACAGGGGAAGGGAAGAAGCAAGGCAAATATGTGGGTCCAGCTGCAGTCCACTCCAGCCTGATCCTACAGGGAGCTGTGGAGCATAATGACACGGCGAAGGTGTTCCCCTCTAAGATAGGAAGGCACCCTTATATCAGTCATCCTTTAGCCATAGACCACACCTGAGAGTCTTGGGGTATAACCTCCTGGGCATTTTCTGGTGAGTCAGCATCCATCTGCAAGGGCAGTTCTTGAGAGGAGGTACAGCTGTGAGCTGTTGGCGGCCGGTACTCATAGCAGCTAAAGAATGGGAGAATCTACTTACCTGAAATACTGTTTCTGCTTCCTCACCTGTAAATGGGACGAATAATAGCAGCTAGTTCATATGCTTGTCAAAACCAAATTAATGCATTCAAGTGCCCAGAATAGCACTTTACATTAAATAGTATGTGTATTTAGAATCACACATAGTAAATGCTTAATACTATAAATGTTATATCTTGTTGCTGTTATTGTGTCTCAGAGGTACCCACTCCAGGTGTGTCATTGCCCAAATGCAATCCAGATCGCCTACACAGCTGGACACCAAGAGTGAGATTTTTGCCCCAACAGAGTAGTCTAAAGATTCCACATGCAGGTGACTGCCTAGATACACACATCCACTTTATCTGACATTTTCCCACACGTTCACAGTTAAGCTTTTCTGTGTTTCTCGGCATAAGCTGTTATTACTTCATTGGGAGACTCTCAATAGATGGATTCTTCATTGAGCTCTTGTTAGGAAAACCAAAACTAAAATAAAACCTCTTTCCCACCCATGTTGTGTGACCTCCAATCATGAAACCATAGTTTTCCTCAAGTAACAGAATTCCCACAAAAGTACAACCCATACTTGGAGCAATACGTAAAATCAAAGTCCCAGGGGCAAACTCTCTAAGTCTTATATTCTCCAGAAGCAAGTACAGAAAATGTTGACTTTTCCTCCAGTTTTGTCTCCTACTTTTGGAAACCAAATTGACTTCTTATAGCTGACTAAAGAAGATGAGATGGATCAGTGGCGACTAGATACAGTTCCCAGGAGAGGGAAGGCAGCGATTTTCCTGCCAAGGAATGACAGCAAATTCAAGGAGGGAACGGGCCTCGCTGCGATGGCTGGTTCCGCTGGTTCACCGTGGGTCCCGCTGCTTTTCGAAACTAGCACTTCGATGCAGTCCCTGCGGGAGGCGAACCCGACCGCTGTACACCGGGCTGGGGCAACTGTTACCTTTTCATGCGCAGGGTCAGTCCGCACACATGCGTCGGTTGCGCCCGCCTGGCACGGCCTGCGGTAGCCCTCAGGGCTTGGGACGTGGGCCACCGCCACCCCAAGCCTGCAGAGTAGCTCCGTTCCCTCCGCGGAGTTGCTTAGGGGGCGGGGCCCGGGAGGAAACGCCCCTGGTCCCGCCTCTCAGACTGAATGACCCTGTGAGTTTCCTCCGCTCCAGACTCCTCAAAATAGAACCCACACCCGATCCTGTAGTGGAGCCTGAGATAGGAAGGAGACGCAAGCCTGTCGCTGCAGCTGGAACGGAAAATGCGTGCGGGAGGTGCAGGAATTTGAACGTTTAGTATTGAAACTAATAAACTCAAGCTGTAGGGGTAGATGGAACATTGCATTCGTTTTTAAAATAATACGTAGCATTAAAATTAATTTGACGGCGGCGAGGGAGACCCCCGGGTAGCGATCTTCAGGGAGGTGCCCTTCGGGCAGGTTTGAGAAGCGTCGTGAACTACGCGGTTGCTTAGTTTTAGACAAGTGTCTGCTGCTGGACTCGTTGCACGCTGCAGCGGGTCTGGAGCTAGGAGGAGCCTGGTGCTGCGCTTGGCGTGGAGGGCCTAGCTCCCATCGAGCCCAGGAGGAGAGAGGACCGCGACCCCGCTCCCAAACTCCTTCACCCGGAAAGCTTATGACTTGCATCTGGGCCTCAGGGAGAAAACTGAAAGGATAGGGTGGAGTGGAGACAGGGGTATAAAAAGCCTTAGGAGAACTTTAGGGAACTAGAAGGTGAAAGTTAACCGCTCTGCTTTGCTTCTAGGGTAAAAAGGTAATGATGGCTCAAAAAGCCCTGGAAGTTCTTTTAAAGAAGCTGATTTATAACTTATTGATGTTCTGGTCGGAAAACAACAACAAAATAGCCTCGTTTGCTTTAAATTTCTTGGGAAATAAAGTTAAGTACACTTTAGTTATTTTTAAGTACTTACAATGTCATCAAACAAGGCCACTTAATAAAGAGTTCCTGTACAGTTCGTTCCATTAAAAATGCCTCAAAATGGAATTATGCCAGAAGTATATGGAATCTCAATGGCAATCTGCACAGTTGAGAGAAAATAGAAATGTAGAAAGTTAACTTTTTATGTTTTCTTGGAGATTAACAGTTTAACGGTTTATGAAGAGTTAGTTTCTCTTTTGGAAGACCCGTGAGTGGGAAGGGTCCTGGAACAGAAACAGTGAATTAGAAAAATCTGCAATTCTTCTGTGTCTTTCTCCTATGTTTCTCCTTTACTGCACACACAAAACACTTCACTTCTGGTCACCTAATATGGAGGTTTTCTTTCCCCAAAGGAGGCAATTCTCTGTGACACGCTGGGTGTCCTACAATTTAACATAATTTTGACACTCTCTAGCTGGAGTATATCCACCTGGAATCTCTCTGAACCCTATGCTGTTGGGATTTTTAAGGAGATTTCCTCACTAGACATGATCAATTATTAACTCCATTTCCAGCCCCTCTCCCCTCTCTGGAGATGTGGGATGTCAGGCCTGAAAATTCCAAGCTTCTAATTATGGCTGATGTTTCTGATGACTAGGGGCCATCTGGGATTCCACTCAGAAACCAGGGGCGGAGACCAACATCTATATATTTTCTATTATCTCACACACAGACTCTAGTCTATACCATATATGATGTCTCTGATAAACTTAACACTGCATTGCCTTGATTAAGGAATTTCTTCAGTGTTTTATCTTTTTAATAGTGAAGAATTAAATATTTAATTTGTACTTTTCTGTTGTCTCAGATCAGTCACTGATCATGTTAAAAACACTATGTTTTATCAGGCAAGATTATTTGAATAGACTTTTCTACCTACTTTATTTTGCCCTGGATAAAAATATTATTTTATATGCTCTTCTTTTGCCATAACAGTAGTATAGACTTTTTAGAATGTACAGTGTTGTTAAGCATATGTAAAATACATAGCTCTTAAAAATGTTTTGTATTTTATCAACTTTCAACAAGAAATTGATTATTAGAAAGTGTGGAAATCAGTTATGCAAATGAAAGATATTTTGCAAATGCTGTAAGTTCTACAAATGTTTAATGGTAGAAATTTCTTTTATATATTATGGCCTTTATTAGTTTCCACTTCAGCTACAATGCAATATCCTATTTTACATACGCTGATGGTACCTTTAATATAAAGTTAATACATGTTATTGTTTTCTCAAAGCAACTCCAGGGAAGTTTCATTCCATCTGAAAATACATGTTTATACTCAATGATGTATTTAAGAGACAATGCAGTCCTCTCTACAAAATTGTATTGTTTTGCACTTTACATTAAAAGAACATGAAGATTGAAGTTGCCAGTTTCTTTTCATGAAGTAGTATGCAGTGTCCAAGGACACAGTAGTGATTTAGTATTTTAGAATGGACATTCTGATGACCAATTTCTTCACCTGTAGATACTGTAACAGACTTTTTTTCTGAGGCTGTCCCCTTCTCAGTGAATGGCACCACTTAGTCCACTTGTCTAAGACAGATCTGAGAATCACTCTTAACTACCCACTCCTATTTCAGCCCCTTTCAAATCCTTTCTTCCTGCAGCTACCAGACTGATCCTTATAAAATGCAAATTTTTATATATGTTAAATGGAAAAAGAATCCTTATATGATTAAACCCTAAACTCTTACTAAAAATTCTTAAATGGTTCCTCACTGGCCTGAAGATAAACTTCTAACTCCCTCAGATTTTAAAGACTTTTCTGAGTTGTCCTCCTTTCCATACTTTCTTATTATGCTCTTACATTTCTTAAATGCTCTTTGTCTTTTTCTTCCCTGGAGATCCTTATTCCCGTCCCACAGTCTCTCATAACATCACATGTAACCCCACCACAGATCTTATCACAGTACTGTTAAATGTTCATTTCCCCTATTTCACCTCTGGACTAAGCTATTAATCTACGCCCAAAAAGAAGCTGCATGTGGAAAGTGCCTGAACTCTCACATCAGAGACCTGGGTTCCAAATCTAGTTGTTACAGTTATAATTTCTGTGCACTTCAACAAGTTTTCTAACTTCTCCAGGTCTTGGGTTTCTATCTATAAAGAAAGAAGATCATTGTAATTAGGAGACAATGTGTTTAAAGCATTTGCATGTATCCAGGCACTTAGGTGCTCAGTAAGTACTTATAGATGTTAACAGTTCTACTTCAAAAGTTTCTACCTACATTGGACTCCTCTCAAGAGAGTGGACACATTCTTATGAGCACCAAGTAGAGAGAGATGAAGAAAACTTTGATTTTCCTGACTCCCAAAATCTTCATTAGCTATATGTCTTTAAGATCATTCATGCCTCAGTTTCCTCATCTGAACATGTTACATGTAATTACTATAATCATAGAGTAGTAATGAAAGTATTTTGAACAAATAGCATTTTTACATGATACATTCCTTTGTTTATTATATGTTGGAATTAATGTGATATTAAAATATTGAAAAAACCTAGGAGCTAATGTAAAATATCCAACCATCACTTTTAGCCCTGACCCTATACATTTTTTTTCTGCATCCATTTTCCCAGAAAAGATAACTTATAAAACAAGATTTGGGGAATTTCACCACATTTTCTGTCCCAATCTACTATGATAGTAGTATAAATAAGCAAGTGAGCAGTTAATATAAGATGCCCCAGTAGTCAGGAAAATCTAAGGCCTTGGATAATTGAGATTAGGTATTTACAATTTAACAACCATCTTAAACTCAGACTATTAGAACTAGAAAATACAGTAGCATTCTGGAGAAAAAGAGAAGATATAGCACATATATATCTAATTTTACTCCCTCCAAATAGTACAAAAATGACAGTAAAAAAGTTTTAAAACAGCAAGGAAAAATCTTCTAGGATCTAGATGAGCAAGCCATACAACTAAGGAGAAATCTAAGAAATCATTCTACAGTGGCAGAAGGTAGGACGGGGTGAGGATGTGGGGCTGCCTAATAGGAAGTAGCTGAGTGGAACAGAGGCTGTGACAACAGCAGACACCCATTAAAGGCACTGCAACATCCATAGGTCAGGGGTTGATGTGGAGGGGAGGGGGAAAATTAAAGAGGGAGAAAAAGGGCTAAAGACCTTAGCAGACACTGACCAAAGAGAATATACAGATCACAAAGAAACATAAAAGGATGCTCCTCATCGTATGTCATCATGGAAATGCAAATTAAAACAACAATGAGATTCTACTACATACCTATTAGAATGGCCAAAATCCAGAACACTGACAATACCAAATGCTAACAAGAATGTAGAAGCAACAGGAACTCTCACATATTTTAGTAGAAATGCAAAGTGATGTAGGCACTTTGGAAGACAATTTGGCAGTTTCTTACAAAACTAAACATACTCTTACCATACAATTCAGCAATTATGCTCCTTAGTATTTACCCAGGGGAGTTAAAAATTTACATCCATATAAAAAGTTGTGTACGGCATTTATGGCTTCTTTATTCATGATTGTTAAAACTTGGAAGCAACTAAAATGTCCTTCAGTAGTTGAATAGATAAACTGTGATACGTCTAGACAATGGACTATTACTCAGAACTAAAAAGAAATAAACTCTTAAGCCTTGAAGAGACATGGAGGAATCTTAAATGCATACTACTAGGTGAAAGAAGCTAGTCTGAGAAAACTACATATGATTCCAACTACATAACATTCTGGAAAAGATAAAAATGTAAAGACAATAAAAAGATTAGTGGTTGCCAGGGATGGAGTGGGGGGAAATGAATAGGTTGACCATGAAATATTGTTAGGGCAGTGAAAATACTCTGTATTATAATAATGAAAATATGTCATTATACATTTGTCCAAACCCATAGAATGTATACCACCAAGAGTGAACCCGAAGGTAAACTATGGACTTTGGGTGATCATGATGTGTCAAGGTAAGGTCATCCTTGATTTTTTTTTAAAGTACCATTCTGGTAAGTGGTGTTGATAATAGGAAGGTTATGTATCTGTGAAAATTCTATTATAAAGGAAATCTCTGTACTTTGCTCTCAATTTTTTTTTGTTAACATAAAGCTGCTCTAAAAAATAGTCTTTTTAAAAGCAATCTTTTTGTAAAAAGAATAATATGTTCTTTTTTGGAATATTTAGGAAACCAAAAACATGTATAATAGCAGAAATTAAGACTTGGGCAGAAAAAAATGATGTAGATGATAGAGGCTCTGTTCATCCCTCCAGTGACCAAATCAAAGTTGTGACAGAAAAAGGAGCAAACAGCAAAGAAAAATCTTCTAGGATCTAGATGAACAAGCCATACAACTAAAGAGAAATCTAAGAAATCATTCTACAATGGCAGAAGGTAGGACGGGGTGAGGATATGGGGCTGCCTAATAGGAAGTAGCTGAGTGGAACAGAAGCTGTGACAACAGCAGACACCCATTAAAGGCACTGCATCTGTGGGACTTCTGCCGAGTCGGAACTGTCACTCTGAGCACCAGTGCTGGTTAGGCTGCACAGAGGGCACCAAAGACTTACAGGCGGACAGTGTGAGTTGTCAGAGTGAGGTCTGAGGTGGGACTCACTCTATAAAGAGGTGCCGGCAGTATCCATTGTTCCTCTGGTAACCCTCCCCCACTCCCAGTGTGCCAGACGCAGTGCGCAGTAGCCGTGATGTCATCAAACTGGATAACAGGTGTTCTGCCCAGAGGATCCCTGAAATCCTGCCTCTCCCAACTCAGGGCCTCACCCAAGCCACATCCAGGTGTGTTCTCAGTGAGTCATGTGCCCCTTGATGAGCAGTACCTGGACTTACACTGGAGACAGCTGCCTCAGTTTCTGGTATGGCCTTTTGAGGCAACTATGAACACAGCATCTGTGAATTGCTCACTGAATCTTAACAGGTGGCCCCAGAAGGGCACAGGCTTGGGCTAAATTTGGCCTGCAGCTGAATCACTTACAGGGCTGTGCCACTGAACACCTGCTTCACAAATCCACACTAATAAGACCGGGAGACTTAGGAACTTTGCTTATTACACAGAAACAGACACAGAAAGGTAGCTAAAATGCAAAGACAAAGAAGCAGAAACCATATGAGAGAAGAGAACAGAGATCAAGATATAATGGAGTCAAGCAATCTAACAGATGCAGAGTTCAAAACACTGGTTATAAAGATGCTCAAAGAACTTATGGGAAGTGCAGATAAATTCAGTGAGAACTTTAACAGAGATAAAAAACATAAAAATGGAAATGGAAATTATAAAAGGGAACAAGTCTGAATGAAGAACACGTTATCTAAACGGAGAAGTATATTAAATGAAATAAACAAAGTGAATAAAGAGGAAGATCAAATGAACTATATAAAGGATGGGAGAGCCAAGACAGTCAATCAGAATTACAAGAAAAAAAAAGCCAAGACTATGAAAATAATTTAAGGAGCCTATGGGACACTATTCAAGGTAAAACTATCCATGTCATAAGGGTACCTAAAGAGGAAAAATAAGAAGCTGAAGAGCTGTTTGAAGAAAAAAAATAATGATGGAAAACTTCACTAACCTGGTGAAGGAAATAGACCTAAAACTCCAGGAAGCTCAGAGAATCTCAAAACCCAGGAACTCAAAGAGGCCACACCAAGACATATCATAATTAAAATGTTAAAGTTTAAATACAAAGAGAGAATCTTAAAAGCAGCAAGAGAAAAGCAGTTAGTTACCTAAAAAAGAGCACCCATAAGACTGGCAGCTGATTTCTCAAAAGAAACTAGGCAGGACAGGCTTGGAATAAAATATTTGACGTGATGAAAACCGAGGATCTACAACCAAGGATACTTGATCCAGCAAAGTTATCACTAAGAGTAGAAGGGCAGATAAAGAGCTTCTCAGACAAAAATAAGCTAAAGAAATTTATTACCACTAAGCCAGTATTGTTGGAGAAATGTTGGAGAAACTTCTTTAAGAAGAAAAAATATGTATCAAAAACAAAAGAATGGTAATAGCTACATTCCTATCAACAAGTACCTCAAATGGAAAAGAATTAAGTACTCCAACCAAAAAATAGAATAGTTGAATGGATAAGAAAACAAGACCCCTATGTATGCTGCCTACAAGTGACTCACTTCTGATTAAAAGACACACAGACTAAAAGGAAGGGGATGGAAAAAGATATTGCCTTGATTGACCTAGAGGGTATTGCACTGAATGAAATGGCTTAGATAGAGAAAGACAAATATCACATGATTTCATGTACATGTGAAATCTAAAGAACAAAATCAACAATAACAACAAAAGCAGAAATAAACTCATAGATACAGAGAATATTTAGAGGGATACTAGATGAGAGGGGCACCGGGGGGACAAAAAAAAAAGGCAAAAGGATTAAAAGGTACAAATGAATAGTTGCAGAATAGACATGGAGATGTAGAGTGTAACATGGGAAGATGGTTAATAATGTAATAAATATGTAAGGGGGAAAAGGGATACTAGATTTAGTGGAGTGATCACTTTGCAAGTAATGTGGATCTCTGGTCACTATGCTTTACAATTGAAACTGGTATATTATTGTATCCCAACTATAAATGAAAAAAAAACTCATTGAATTATACAATGTAAGTACAAACAACTGATTGTTTATTATATTTTAATAGACAAAAAAAAATTTAATAGGTGGATTGGAAGATAAAATTAAGAAAATCATCCAGAAAGTAGAAAGCAAAAACACATAGAGTGGTCACTTCAGCAATACATATATTAAAGAATAATGATACAGAGAAGATCAGCATGGCTCCTACAAGGAAGACACAAATTCATGGATGCTTCCATATTAAAAAAGGAGGAATAACAAGTGCTGGTGAGGATGTGGAGAAATTAAGACCCTTGTTCTCTGCCGGTAGGAATGTAAAATGGTATAGCCACTCTGAAAAACAATGTGGCAGTTCTGCAAAAAATTAAACATATGATTCAACTTCACTTCTGAGTTTATATGCAAAAGAATTGAAAGCACAAACTCAAACAGATATTTTTACACCCACATTCATCACAGCTTTATTCACAATAGTGAAATGGTAGAAGCAACCCAAATGACTATCAATGGTGAATGTACAAACAAAAGTTGTATATACATAGAGTGAAATATTATTCAGCCATAAAAAGGAAAGAAATTCTGACATATACTACAACATGGATGAAACTTGAGAACATAGTGCTAAGTGAAAGATGCCAGACACAAAAGGACAAATACTGTGTGATTCCATTTATATGAAGTACCTAGAGTAGTCAGACTTATAAAGACAGAACGCATAATAGAGGCTACCAAGGCCTGGAGTAATAGGGAGTTATTATTTAATGGGTATAGGGTTTCTGTTTCAGATGATGAAAAAATTATGGAGATGATAAACAGTGATAATTGCATAACAATGTGAAAGTACTTAATTCAACTTAACTGTACACTTAAAATGGTTTAAATGGTAAATCTTATGTATATTTTAAAACTAGCAATTTTGAGTATAACTTAGAGATACAGAGGTATGTACTAAAAAAAAAGCTCTAAGATTCGGAAGTGTTTTTCTCTGAAGATGGGAAAATGGTGGGGCGGAGATGCTGTTTTCAAACAAGCTTTGTAAAACTTTATCACTATATTATATGGATGTACAATTTTGAAAATACTATAAACAAATAATCATAATAAATTTTAAATCATTTTAAATCCCTCAATTTGATAAATAACCAAATCATGAAGTGGGTAGGACCCTTGGCCAAGGTAATCCAAAACAGTAAGTGGCAGATTGAGTTGAACCAACATATTCTAAGTCAAAGTTTAGCACCTTATCACCATAACACAAAATATGCTACAGTAGCATCTTCCTGAATATCCTAAAATAAAGTTCTAGTAATTGTGCCTTAAGCCTTCTTACTTTTCTTCATGTTTTATTAAATGCTTATTAATGCAATAGATCTTTCCATTTTGCCTAGCATTATTTGTTAAAAAACAAACCTTTTTCTAATCCAAACACACTTTTGAAGTAATATGTTTTTCTTAATTTTTCTTCCCTATCCTTAAAATTCAGTTTTTGAGTACTGCATTCATTGCTCGCTAAATAATTGGAGAGTGTTTGCTACTGATGAATAAGACATTGTTCTTTATTTTTTGTGTAGAGTATTTTGTACTGAGTCTAAAAACTTAACCATGGTAACCTTTATGGCAACAGAAAGCATTTCCATTTAAGCATTTCCATTTAAGCATTTCCATTTCAATTCAACTCAAGTCACCAATTTAATATTAATTTTAATATTAATTTTTTCATTAGAAATATGACATCTTTATAAACAGCAGCTACACTAAGCAATGATATATAATTTACTATGCTTGAGACTTTAGATTAAAACCCTAAGTGGACATTGCTTCCAACAATACCCTGTTAGTTATTAGTTGAAGATATACTAACAGGCATCTATAAAATAATTTTTTAAAGATCTGTAAGGACCCACCATAAATATTTCCTACAATACTGAAAAAGTGCCTTTTCCCAAAATAATGTGCAAAATTGTCTGTCTGAAACATATATCTTAGAACTAAAAAAGTCAGCTTTGATTCTCTCCCCATTTTTAAAATAAGACAACAGAGGCTCAGATTGATAAAGAGACTAATCTGAGACCATGCCACAGCTAAGGGAAGATTGGGAACTGGGACCAGGTCTCCTGCCTCCTGGGGCAGGGCTGCTGCCTACCAACATTCTGGTTCCATGTGTTGACTAAGTCCTCGGTCTCCCATGCTCTATAAACCCAGATTTCAGACATTTCCTTATGGAACTTGCCATTTCTCTAATTACTTTCATTTGTATTTACAAATATTTCCAGTCTCTGATTTACTGATCACCCTTTACTATCCATATTAGATACAGTTTATGTACATCCTCACATTAGCCTTTTGTCAATTGCAGCTTACTCAGTGGAAAACTCTGGCCATTGCCACCATTGCCTCTCTTCTCCTTTCGAGAGGGAAGGCTAAAGGATGGCATGGCCTCCAGCAGGCCTAGCATGGCAGCTCCAACCCCAAATCAAATCTTACGAGCCCACAGAGGCTCTGTGCTACATAGCATGAGATGTGGATTTTCCATCCACTATCCAAAGGGGTCAAGTAACAACAAAAATGGGGCAAACTTTGACCAATGAGAGTCACAATGCAGGAAGGAACCAACAGATAAATTAATTTTATTTCATTTCTTTCCCGCAACGAACTGCTTCAACACGTAGTGGTTCCACATAGCCTATCTGGAAGCATCCTGTGTGACCAAGGTACCAGCTGTGTTTTTTTTTGAAGCCGTGGCCAGTGTGATAATGGTCCACCCTCCTTCTCTGCCTCACGATCCTGTCCCTCCTCACTCCTCCTGTCCTTGGATTGCAGTCCCCAATAAAACATTCACATGAAAGCTTTGTTTTGGCTCTGTTTTCTACCCAAATCATTTCATAAAAGATTAAATTTTGGAGAAATAAATCCCTAAAAAATTAAAAACATCCTTTCACAGCTCAATCAGCAATTGTTGTGCATGGACCTTCTTTTCTGAGATCCCCTGTGTCCCGGCAATGAAAAGAGGGTGACATACAGGAAAGGGGACAGAAGAGGTAAAATATAACTATAATGTTCATCACAGATCTATTTTTCTCTTCAGTTTAAAAATCAGTTTAACATCTCCCCTATCAGCAGATATTTGATGTATTAATGAACATAAAATGCAGAAGAGAAGGTCTTCAAGTGAGATGAGGAGATGAATGTGTATATTTTTCTAGGATACCTGGAATATCTAGGCAATTACTTATTGTGTGGAATCTTTGGATTGCTGTAAATCCAATGATTAGTGCCAGCAGGTCCCTCCCCTTTGAAAGATAGATATTAGTTACCCACTCTGATCCTGGAGGAAGGAAGAGGTTTAACTTATGGGAGAAAACCTCAGGAAAGCATCTGACAGCCCCCAGAACTCAGAAACACCAACCCAATTGTAGATTTCATGGTTTTTATTTTCTATATGTCGTGACATCTTGGAGGCCTTGCAGACTCAGGACAGATGGCCACTCCCAGGGTTAGCAAATTCCTGGAGATGACAAACAACTGGCCAGTGAGTATGCCTTTATGTGCAAACCAAGTAGTTCAGAGCCTATACCCGCAACCACCTCCTTAATCAATTTTCACACACTAAGCCAATATTTTTCCTGCTCTCAATCACTCCAGGGCCAAGTAACTGGGGACCACCACTACAGTCCAGAGTCTGCAGAAATTATTCAAACTAACCATTTGTAAACTGTTTAACATGTCCTACCTTGCCTTTCCCCAAAAGACCACAATAAAGGCTTCTGCCAATGCTTTCTCCACCTCCTCCTCTTTCCTGACCCACACCAGTACTTCTCTATGTGGTCCTGCATGAAATGCTGTGCCTCATGTTTCTAGAGACTCTATGAGTATAAACTTCTTCTTTCCTGAAAATAATTTCTGTGTCTGCATGTTTACCATGTCTGATTATAAACAATCCCAGGTACATTTTCAAGACACAAGCTGAATAGCAATCTTCCTCAGAGACCTGAATGTCAGCTCCACAAAGTCCCTCCTCTCAGCCTCTAAGTTTTAATGATTTTGACCTCTTTCTTTTGTTTTTTAAGTCCTGGGGAGTGGGAGTTGCTACATAAATGGCATAGAGTTCTTCTTTTGCTTTTCAGATAAAAATTCTTCATACCTAGTCAGCAATTCTTCATATTCAATTTTCTCTGTCACAATCGCTATTGTGTTTTCTGCCTCTTGACAGTATGCCCTGATGAATACACCATTTTAGGGTTAATTCTGGCACAGTGTTTGCAACAAAGCTTAATAATTTATCAATAGCTCATGAGATATTGCCAAAGTGGGGAGGGGGGTTATAGAATAATCTCAGCCAGTAAAAATTCTGGGAAACCAAAGAGATTCAGATCAACTTACAATGTGTCATTCTCAATAAAATAATGCTAAACTCCTCATACCTTCCAATTCCTCAATTTATGCAGCAATAATATTCTAAATCTTCATCTTTTATTAAATCAATACTGGAGATATAGCCAAATATCTGTTGTAAATAAAGGTCACGATACTTATCTAATCTTATGAAAATCAAGAGGGTTTCAAAATATATATCTTTGTCAGTTTGGGCCACAACACAACATAAACTGAATGGCTTATTTCTCACAGTTCTGGAGGCTGGAAGTCTGAGATCGGGGTGTCAGCATGGTCAGTTTCTGGGGAGAGCCCTGTTTTGAGTTGCAGACTGTTGACTTCCTTTTGTATCCCGACGTGGAGAAAAGAGAGTCAGCTAACTCTCTAGCCCCTTCTTATAAGAGTACTAATTCCATCATGAAAATTCTATCCTCATGACCTAATCACCTCCCTAAGGCCACACCTCCTAGTATCATCACATTGGGGGTTAGGATTTAACATGTGAATTTTGGAGGGACATAAGAGTCCACAACAATGTATATAATAGAGAATAAGATTTTGCCCCATAAGAAACTTCTCAGTGATATCTTCCTAGCACATAAGAACCACTCAGTTATACTAGCTATTATTGCAGTGGGAAATACTCTGGAGTAGGTGGTAAAACACTTGGGTTCTAATCTAGCTATATTACCTAACACTAATTTGGTGACCTTGAGAAAAGCATTAACTTCTTGAAGCCTCAATTGCTTAATCTGTCAAATGGGATTATTAATATTCCTTATTCTACCTACCTTAAAGGCTTACTCAATTCACTAAATATTTATAGATCACCTAAGGACAAGACTTTGCGTTAGGTATTCCAGGATATACAAAGAGGTGTAAAAAGTGGTCCATGCCCTCAATGAGTTTATAATCCACCATTTTTCCATATATTCAACAAACAGTTATGGAGCACTTCTTATCAGGCACTGTTTTAGGAGATAAAAATACAGAGATGTCTAAAATATAGTTCTTTTAAAAAATAAAAAATAAAATACAGTTATTTCTTTCAAGGGCTTGCACTCTAATAGATAAAACAAGAGCACAGAAAACTAGAACAAGAAGTAGAGTATGCAATGAAAAGTTGAAACAAATTAGTGTGACAGTTGAAGAAACAGAAAGCTTACACTTAGTTGAGAAGGTCAGGAGAGGCTGTGAGGATCTGGTGCCATTTGAACCTGAAACAAGGGACGTAAATGGATTGACCAGAAATGTGAGCCGGGGTAGGTATTATTATAGCCTAAAGTGAACTGGAGTTGGTAGAAATCAGAAAGAAGGAATGAATATAGGCGATATTAGATGAACAATGCTTAGAAATCCATGTGGGACAATTATAATAGTAACTGAGTTACTAATAAGGATACAATGGTGAATAAAGCAGTTGTAACCTCTATTTTTCAGGAAGCTTTAGATTAGCTGAAACTAGGAAAATATTGTAAAGTTTCCCTGATATAGTCTCTATTCTAAAGTATAGTGTAGAATAGGAAATTGGAGGTTCAGTAAGGCCCACACAGATCAGGAGACAGAATGAAGCCATTGCAAAGATGGTTTGTTATACTCACAGATCTCCAGAAGAGGGGGTGTGCCATGCCATACCATGAGGGACAAGTCAGGGAAGCACCAGGGTCTGTCGGGAGGCTGAAGAAGAGGGGAAATCATGAACAAAAGCCTTGTTTATGTGGTTTCCATGGGAAGGAATGGGTAACACTGGGTAGGCATATTTAGGATTGGCTAGTTTGAATGATATCAGTGGGCTCTGGGACTTAAGGGCTGTCCCTAGAAGTCTAGTACTTAACTCTAGAGTTATGACAGGTGGCTGGGGTGTGAGAGCCTGATAAGGAAGATAATGGGGGTAAGGTCTGGAATGATTCGTTTGCATTTGAAAGATGCACTCACAGGTGAGTTGTTCAGTATCTCTAGGAATTAGCTAAACCTGGGAGAAGTCTCTCCAGAGGCATCAAGGGCCCCATATGTCAAAGCCTCAGCATACTACTGAAAATATAACACATGCTTAATACAATCTCCTTAAAAGTAGGGGATTTTATTTGGTTTTGTACTTCTAGCACCCACTACAATACTTCATACACAATAAGGAAAGAGTTAGCTTTTGGTGAATGACCAGGTTAGTATAACATGTTAATGTTAAGCAAATAAATAAATAAATCTTAAAAAAAAACAAACCCTTTTAACTCTTGTGAAGTTGGACAAATCTAACATGTCCTTCTGCATCAGCTTGGTGGTCTTTTTCTTAGGGAGGCCCTCTTCTGATTCTTCAGACTAGGTTAGAGAGGACAATGCAGTGTGTCACCCCAATCCTATTCAGTGAAGGAGGGCTGACAGCAGACTGCCTTCAGAGATTGCCTTGAGGAAGTTACAAATAAAAGTTAAATAAATAAATAATGCTTTGAAAAGTTAAAGATACTATTAAAACCAAAAATGAAAAGTAAAAAAGAGTGACTACTTCTTTTGTGGCAAAATTATATCATAATTAGTGTTCTTTCAGTTTCAAGAGACAGAAATTCAACTGAAACTTGCTTAAGAAAAAAAAAGAATTTATTGGTAATATGAGTGGAAAATGGTTTTTGGGCATAGCTGAATCTAAGGGGTCAAATGATATCATCAGAATTTTCTCCATCTTCATTTGACTCTCACATCTATTTCTCTCTGTGCATGATCTCATCTTTTTTTTTTTTTTTTAACTTAAAATAGCCTCTCTGTGATTGGGGACAATGGCCTTAAGCAGCTCCAGCCTATTTTATGCTGTTGATCCAATAAAAAGAGAGAAGTTTATTCTTTACCTAGAATCTCTATGTAAAATTTCAGAGAGGAAACTGATAGACCTTATGTCAGTCAGGATCCAGTCTGAAGACAGAAACCACACTGGTTATTTAAACAGGGAAAATTTAACATAAACAATTTTTAACTAGAACAGTAGAAGGTAGTTTATTTAAAATTAACCCTCTTTTAAAAATAGAAGTTATTAAAAAAAAACAAAAACAAAAAAGAGTCTAAGGAGTTCAGAAATAGCAAGTATACAACAGCAGCTACTAACTTGAGACTAAGGATGAATAAACAAGAAAAGACTAAGGACAAAAGAAGCCCCCTTCCCCTTGAGGATGCAATTCAGGTCTCTTTGAAAGGAGTATGGCTTGTACAGAAGCCTGCTAACTAACTAGCTTGCCATGGACACCAGTCAAGACTAGTCGTTAGAAACAGCTTGCTATTGTGGGAGGGTGTGCACAAGCTGCAACTGGTCTACAGAAGCAGTCAGCCCTTGCCAGAGGGTATGGGTGGCCACAACGGGGAGAGCACACCCTGAGGGCACAGGTGGAATCTCCCTGTGCAGCTGAGAGGTCCTCACTCAAAGTAATAATAATAACAAAGAATGAGAACCTGGAAGAAAAGGATCTTCCTGCTGCTGTTAACTTGTAGGGTCACTTCATTGCCCTCTATTGAGAAAGTTTAATATTCCACTAGCAAGCAAAGGAGAAATGTTTATAGGGCCCAGCTCCAAGATCACAAAGCAAGGCACCATCCTGCTTGGATCACATGCACAGCTCTAAACCAGTCATTGTGACCAGGGGAAGGAGGACTCTCATTAGCAGAGACTGGGCCAGGGCCATGTGTTCATGTCTGCGCTATGATCAGGCAAATGGCAGGGGGAGCAGCCCTATCCCTACACTTGGAAAGGCTTTGCCATAGAAAAGATGGATCCTTCTTTCTATCTTCTAAAAAAGGAAAGAGTGCTAGGCAAAGAAAAAGAGATAGTCCTTGTATATTTTATATTGACCTTAAAGTGTCTTGGTTTCATTTGCAGGTGTGAGTATAGGAAAGAAAAAATTAAGGCCTTTCTTTAAGTCTAATAACTGCATTTTCATTTATTTAAGAGATATTAATTAAGAACCTATTATGAGAAGAGCGCATCCTTCCTAGTGCTGAACTACTGGCATCTTTGTGAACACAGGCAGAATTGAAGGTCTGAAAATAAACAGGAAATTGGGAAAAGGTTGAGACAAAATATGGTACCTCTATTTACAAATTAAAATGTCTTAAGAAATATGCCTATGACTTTGCAGGAAAGCTTTTAAGTACTCCTGGTCAAATTGGAGCAAGGCAATATGGCTTGATGGCTTGATGGTTCAGAGTACAGACTACAGAGCAAGAATGACTGCATTCAAATCTGGCTCCACCTCAGTGTGACGCTGGGCAAGTAACAGACAACTTGTGCCAAAGTTTACTTGTGAAAAATTTAAATAACAATAATACCTATCTAATAGGAATGTTGAAAACGTTAAAACTAACATCTATAAAGCTCTTAAAATAGCGCCTGCCTCATAGTAAGCATTATATGACTATTTGTGTTTATTATGAATTGGCTATTATTAGTCAGATATCAGCTATGTGACTTTTTCTCCATTAACTAATTTGAAATCCCTTTATCTCTAAAATAAGAAAACAACTTGTTTGAAAACATCTGTATATATTTTAACATGCACAAAAAAAGACCATTCTATGGAAATAACTTTATTTTCACTATCTTATAACGTTGAAGTAGCCTCTTTATGGATGTAAATCAGGTATTCAGTAAGACTAAATAGAGAAAAACAAGCAAAAACTTGTTCTTGGTGTTATTCTGTAGCATACAGAAGAAAATACAAATCTTTTCTTTATAACCTATTTTTAAATGTTTATAAAATTGTATGAAAAGACAAAATCTTCCCTGAACATAGATTTGTGTATATATTTTGTCAAAAGAATATTTTTTATGGAATACTTTTAGAATTTATATTTTCTTTTTCACTTTAAAAAAGGAACTGCTTCTGTAAATACAATGTCTTAACATGATACTAGAATATTCCGAGCAAGAAATGCACTTCATCTCTGGCTGAGTCAGAGAACCCTTTCTTAATGAGGACTCTGGCACTGACTGTGAACCACTGAAGCCTTCTACTGTGACACATTCTGCAATATTAGTGATAAACTGAAGTCTGAAATATCAAGTATCTCAGCAAGTTCTCATCCGTGAATGTTAGAATGTCAGGGAAGAGTGGTCACTATGAGAAGAAACTGCTTTGCTTCTCTTTTCAGGGACGGGGTTGTATTCTCTAATAATTTATAACAGTCAGAGTTAAGGGACCATCTAAAATATCTATAACCAGAATAAAAAATGGAAACATGAAAAAACACCTTACAAAGTACATCCATTTGAAATTTATCCTAAATCATCAAAATGTATGTGCATGCATACACCACACTGCTTTAGTCTGTTCGGGCTGATATACAGAATATCATAGACTAGTTGGCTTAAACGAACATTTAGTTCTCACGGTTCTGGAGGCTGGGAAGTCCAAGATCAAGGCACCAGCAGACTCAGTGTCTGGTGAGAGCCTGCTTCCTGATTCTTTCACTGTGTCCTCACTTGGCAGAAAGAGCGAGGGAACTCTCTGGGGTCTCTTTTATAAGGGCACTAATCCCATTCATGAGGGCTCCACTTCATGATCTAATCACTTCTCAAAGGCCACACATCCTAATGCCATCATAATGGGGGCTAGCTTTTTAACAAATGAACTTGGGGGAACACATTCAGTTTGTTGTACATATTCACCTGTATACACACACACACACACACACACACACACACACACACACACACACAATGTTCCTAACTAGAATTACTAAAGAAGTATTTTGATTAAAGAACAAATATTTCTTGAATTAAGTAAACTATGATATGATACAGTAATAAAATTTGTGTGTAATAGATAATATTTTGATGTCAATATTGTTCTGATTCCTACAAATAAAAGTTTAAGAAACACATTATAGAACTGTCATTTTTCAATGTATTATACCATCCACATAAAATGGTATCAAGTTCAGGACTCTATTACATATATCTACCTCTTAGCTTTGTTGAGATTAAATTAAACAATATGTATCTCAAAGCCAACAACAGAGCCTAGCATTGATAAGCACTGAGAAATAGTATCTTCCCTCTTCTCCTGGAGGCCACTCCAGGACATAGTGATGTGAGGGCATATACAACCAGTCTTTTTTCTTAAACAAAAGGGATTTGGAATGTGGGTCTAAAAGAAGACTCAGAAGTTAGGGCCCAGTGTCTTTTTGCAGTGTCTACCATTACCTACTTCTGCACCTACACAGCGGCTTTGATAAGAGCAGAACTTTGGTTTGACGAACTCCCAACTAGGCTAATTCTGTAATTCCAGAGAGCCAATTAACTGCCTCAGTCCAGAGCTCCGTGCAAACCCACCATTTCTATAATTTGTGAATATGCAAAAGGGTGAATCATATGCACACATTATTATCCTGTTATGTAAGGACAGGTAGGATACTTAACTTCTAGATTTTTTAAGCAAATAAATAATCCTGTGGTTGCAAGAGAATGTAAAAATTTTAAACTAGGTTGGGAAGTGATTAAAGCAAAATTCTAAACCTGAAAAATTAAAAGAAAAATAGTTCCTCAGTCTCTGAAAAAAAATGACTAAGAATAAAATAGATCTGGACTATTTGTAGACTTAGAAATTATAGTCTGCTCCTCTAGTTGTGGGTCTTTTTGAATTCAGGCTTCAGTTCCTCAGTTAATCCAAAGATTAATTAATCTATGTGTCTTATATGCAAGGAGGTCTTTTCTTCTGAGTAATATGCCTCCCTGTACACCAGCTGGGCTATATCTACATAGACACATGCTCCATTATTTTACCCATGATGGTGAACTAGCTAGACCACAATAGTGAAGCAGTGGCTATTAAAATCTCCTTCCCTATGAGAAATAAATTTGGGAGATGTTAGAGTTTTAAAAATACATGTTTCCAGAAAAATGCCATTTTTTGATGGTTTTCTCCTCATATCCATTGATTATTCTATAGCATCTCAAAAAATAGCAAGTAGACTAGCATAATCTTTGGCTATGAGGGAAGAATGTTTTAATAGCTCTATTAAATATTATAATGAATGTTTTCATAGATCTATTTGATTTTTTAATAGCCTCTTTTGTTGATATTAGTTTTCAAATGTTTAGTACGGTATTCTTTTCAAATAACAAATTAGAGTCTATAAAGATTATCCTTATTTCCACTTTTAATGAATTGTCATTTGCACTTCTAATAAAGTTGGATCCTTTGATTCTTTATAACTTAATTTTTATAAGATATAAATATAATTTTTTATACTAAAGAGCTCATTGTTTTCATTTATTACATATTCATTATAAAATTAAGCCATATAGAAAATGTATGTATTTTGAATATTAATCATGTAATATTTATATTTATAATATAACATGATATTATGGTTTATACTTAGCTACTATTTTGATAGATTGTTCTAGTAGAACTAGTTCAAACTTTAAGACATTTATTAGCATTTTAACATGAGTTTTTCCTATAATTATCAATTAAATTGATATTATAAGAATATTCAAACCAATTGGCAAATTGTTTCTGAACACAGTTAATAGCAGACATTTATTTTGGAACTTATAGATCACTGTGTCAGTTTCTGAGCCTTTAATTTCAGTGTTACTTAAGACCATACTGAAATACATAACCACTCTTAAGAACTTCCAGAGAAACCCATAGTATTTCCCCCAGAAGTGCATTTGCTATTCTCAAAACAGAAGATCATACATTCATGGCAACAAAAGGAAATGACTATTGATACAGAATAAATTATTGGTAAGACTAACAACTGTCCACTCTAGCTGTGAGGATAATAACTGCAAAATCAGCTACACACACACACACACACACACACACACACACACAAATTAAGTCATTACTAGAGTCTCTAATTCATTTAGTCTTTTAGTAAACACAAACAAATTGAGTGAATCAATAAATACAAAAATGCCTATGGTGTTCTAGGCACTGCACATCATATATCCTGAATTTATCAAAAGCAGGGAAAACATGGTTCCTGCCCTCATGAACATATAGTCTAGCAGAAGAGAAAAACATAAAAGAATCAAATATCTAATTAAATTTCAATTATGATATTGCTGACAGGTTGCTCTGATTGGCATATCAGTCTTTTTAAAAATTTTTCTCTTCATATGAAGACTAAAACATCCAGGAAATAATTTTTCATGTGTAAAAGCTAGAAATAATTTCTCTTCTGTAAACCTACCTCCTATGAGCCCATTTACTTATTCTCTAGGTAGAAATAAAACATAGTTGTGTCATACTGACTCCATCTTCCACTTTTATATTTAATTAGGTGCCACGGCTTATTGATTTTATTATCCAAACACATCTGGTATTCATCCCCTCCTCTCTATTTCTACATCCAAAAGCACAGTAAGTTCTCTGATCCTCTTATCCAAATTGTTTTTATAGACTCCTAAAATCACAAACAGAATAGAAAAATATTAAAGTAGGAAAAGACCTAGAGAGCATTTTTCAGATAAGGAACCTGAGGATCAGAAAGGTAAATGTTTCACCCAGGACCCCACAATTCAGCCTAGCTGCAGACATGCAATTAATTTTTCTTCAGACCAGCTGTGGAAGACACTATTGCATGCCTGCTTACAGTCATTCCCACCCCCACTTCTTCCTTGTTAGAAAATCCCTCGTCCCATGAAAGGAGACAAAAATGACAAATTCTTGCTTTCCTAGGGATGGCCATGCCACCCAGTTATAGCCACCAAGATGCAAAGGGAAGTCTGTTTGCTGGTTTCTGAGAAACATTTTGCTTGACAAAAAGAGAAATTAAGTAGGAACAATCCCCAGAAACCCCTTCTTCCTGTCCTTGGAGATAAACAGCAGCCTGAGGACAGAAAGCAAACAAACTTCTGAAGACAGAGGATCAAAGAATGGAAAGCACTTGGGACCCTCATCTGTGAGCCCTGGGGCCACCTCCTTGCACACCTCTTACTATAAGTGATTGTTTAAAGTCTTTCCTATTTACAATCTCATGTCACATTTCTCTTGATTGCAGCTGAGTGCACCTTGAATGGACTTGTGCTTTGTTTATTACTTTACTTTCCATCTACCCCACTAAGCACTAAGATAGCAACTTGGTCTTTTTTTTTTTTTTTTTCGTTTGCCATATTCCTAGTTCCTAGAATAGAGTCTGACACAGAGTCAGCCCTCCAAAAGTATTCGTGGAATAAATAAATGCCCAAATTCTTTACTGGCTCTTCTATGGAATAAAGTCCGAAGGATTAATCTGGCATTCAAAGCTCTTCATGATCTGGTCCCACTCTATTTTTCCAGCCTAATCTTTTACCTTCGCACATGGTACAGCTTAGAAAAATTGGGACTATTCCCTTCCTCTCAAATACTCCCTGTGCTTTACTGGTGCAGGGCTTTGTCTGACAATGTTCCTCTCACAGAACATGCTCTTCTTTCTCCACCTCAATACTTTCATCCATTCTTCAATTTTCAGCTCTTCTCACACAGAACTTTCCAGGTATAAACACCTTTTCTATGTTCTCTTCTTTTTTGTGCCATTTTCCACTTTTAAACATTTATGATAGTTATTTGTGTACTCATCTCTATTAGATTATAAACTCTCCTTGAAGATAAGAAAGTCACTCTCCTAAAAACAAATATAATGCTTTGCCCCAGTAAGTACCTAGTAAAATTTTCTTTGTGAGTAGAGGGATAAATAACATTAAAGAGAGCCCAGTTTTAAAACAGTTTAGACCAGGGATTGGTGCTGACTCTCATGAAAGCAAAGATCTGAATAAATTGTAGGAGTGGAAAAGAAAGAAGGAAAAGAGACTTGTTGGAAGTGTCAGGACAAAGATGCTTTTTCTCTTACTAATGATAGCAAAGTTCTTAATAGAAGATGATCCTAATCAATAGAGCCAGACAGCTGATTTATATAATGGAATCAAGCTGAAGTAGTGGTCTTCCTCTGAAGAGCGATGTGAAAGGGGAAAGGGCTGCTAGACTAGAATAAACAGGGGACTCCACAAGTACATGCTAGTGTTCATAAATATGTTCCCCATCAACAAACCACAGGAGAGCTCCAGAGAGCAGCCTGCCTGAGCCTGGATGCTGAAAAGTAACGGTGGGGCTAGTGCTGCTGCTGTATTTTGACTGCTGCTGCCGCTGCTGCCACTAAGCAGATACCGCAGCGAGGGGTCTGGCCGCGCAGAGTGCTCTGGGAGTCCAGGCCCGCAAGCAGCGCGAACTTAAGAGAGTGAGGGCTGGGGGGTGGGCCCAACTCATCCAGGAGCTGCAGACCAAAACGGTCAATAGAGGCAGCAAAACGAGAGAACGAGTGAGCTTGAGACAAGATATCAGGCCAAGTGGAACTGGAGAAAATGTCATCATTGGTAAAGGAGGACTTGGAGAAGAAACTGTTTAAGCCACTCTCGCAGATTCTGTACGAGTTTATTGAAATAGAGTTCTCGGTCCAGGATAGGTATTACCTCTGTGTGTCAGGTAATCTGTTCTTTCTGTTATACTTTCTAAATGTAAATAACCCTAATGCTTGACTGATAAGAGGGACGTTTTTATATTTATTTTCCTGCATAATAACAGCACATGTATCTTCTAGTGATAGAACTTAAATATGACGAGTTTAAAAATTCGGATTCTACACAAATTTTTTAAGTGCTAAAATGGAAGACAGAAAAAAAATATTGTATTAAGACTATTTGAGCTAATTGTTCAGAAATGAAACTGGGTATATCCTTTTCCTGATTTGATTGTTTTTTTTCTCCAATCTTTTATCTAATTCACTTGTGTGGCATGTAGTTTTACTGTAGAAGAGCTCATTTTTAACAATTCAACAGAGAGCTCTCCAATGTATTTAAACATTGCAGAGCTCATTATACAGAGCTCTCCTATATTTTTAAATACATTGGAGAACTGAGCTCCATTTCCAACTAATCTGGAAAACTAGAGTTCTCCCTTTCCATGTTACAAAAGAAAAAAGACCTTCAGTTTTCTTTTGAGGGCTTATTTTGAATAGAGAAATAATCTTTTAAAAATTCATTCTCTTGTAGGAAGCATGCTAACAGAAATAATACTTTAATGGTAGAAATTAGTTCATGAAGATGGAACTCTAAGGTTAAAGCATGTGCTCTAAACTATTAAACTATTAAAATATTTTTCCTCATGGTTTTAAAATTCATGAATATTGCCCGAAGGTAAAAATTGGCTTTTCCACTTAATTTTGATTTACTTAACCTGTACTTTTTTGCTAAGTTTGGACAGAAATACTTGTGACATTATCGAATTTAATATATAGCATTCCCTTTTTTCTTTCTATGCCTTTTATACTTTTCAGGGGCTTCAGAGAAAAGAGTTTAGAGACTCTTAGGATTCACTGTGGATTTTCCTTTATAAGGCATATACCTCAGCATTTTCAGAAAACAACTTGTTATAATTCCCTATGATAATGGGCTTAGAAGGACTTTCTAATAGTATCAAGAGGGAGTACTGTAAGAGAAGTAAAACATCTTTTTAAAAAAGTGCTAAGAATTCTTTAAAATTCTTTTATTCCTATTAATTATCATATTTACTCAATAATAAAAACCAGTGATGTATATCTAACACTTTTACCTAGCATATTTTGCTATATAAATAGAAAGTTTATAAATATACTTTAAAATATAAAGGATATTTAAATACAAAATATATGAATACAGTTCAGCAAGGTAAAAAGTTTAACCAGCCCAGGAAAAGGAAATAATTTAAAGTATGGAAAAAAGTCAAAACAATTTTAGAAACTATATTGTAACCTGACCATCAAATCTTAAAGTATTTTGACTTAATACATTAGAGAAGATGCTGGTTCCAATAATAACATTTAATAATTTTATACATATTGTGATCCTACTTTATAAAGCTACTTACTCATCATGTAACATTAGTATACAAGTATTTTTATAGAAAAACTTATATAAAAATAAAATAATCACAATAATATATATATAACTTATCAAAATATATCTTAACACCTTCCTTTAACTGTATAATTAACTAAATTTGTTCTAACTGGGAGAAATAAAGTTTCCTAGAATTAAATTTTTGGAATTAAATGTGATTCCTCCTCCAAATATCCTTGAGTTCTGAGAAAAATATTGTGGGCTGGGGTCACCTGCTATCTTTTCTCATAAATGATATGAATCTTTCTTTTAAACCAGTATTGGAAGGTCAATGTTGGCACTGCTAACTTGTTTGAAGGCTACCTCTATAAGTTTCAATTTTCTCATCTGGAAAATGACCAATTAAAGTAGATGATCACTTTCATTAGTAAAATTCAATGATTCTGTCATATAAGAAGCAAGGAAAAACAAGGTCCTCTCAGATGTGAGGAAAAGAAGATAATACTGTAATATTATAGACAAAAGTTAACATTATAAGTCATATTAGTTCACTGACTTTTCACACTCTCCTGTATATCACATCCATCAATTAGAAAGCACTTTCCCCAAATGTGACATCAACATCTCTTTATGACCATTCCAAATACATTAAGACAAGAACAGTAATTTAAGGTAAAATCAATGCAATGCTTGACAGTCCTAAATCTTTGACCATGCTTTACTCAGAAAATTTCCATTGATATGAATCAAACAGGTTATATCACAATTGTTGAGGCAGGTAACTCCAAATTTTGAATGCTGGTCACCTTCAGGGAGTAAAGAGATGCATAATTATAATTGCTTTTCATGTCCTATGATCTAGCAGTTCTAAATTTTTAAGAATCACAGGTCTAGAGTAGTCAAATTCCATTATGCATTTTTCAAATTAAAGAAGATGTATTTAAATAAGTTAAACTTTCTATTTATCTGATCACAATCTCTCACTTGCAGGAGTCTCGCAACCAGATGATTGTGATTTCCTGTCAATGTCAAAAAATCAAATGTCATAAACTCAATTATTCTCTCTATAGTTTGCTAGGATTTATATTGGGGGTTTCCTGGCACCTTAGTCTCCTCTCACTTCTGGGTTTGCATGGTCACTTTCCCTTGAATTATCTTCCCCTAGCCTAGAACATCATTATCCCTAGCAGTTAAAAGCAGCAGCATCTTATGAAGGAGAGAGGAGCTCTTTTATGTGTGGGCACTTGAAAGAGATAAGAGTGAAATGAATTAAAGAAATTCTGAAAGACCTGAAGTGGAATATAAATCATTAACTATAATTACATGGGAAGTAGCAAGGCATGGTGGAATGAATGGTCCTTATAAGTCTTGGAATCAGACAGATCTAGCGTAAAACCTAACTACTTTGCCCACCTGCCTGCCGTGAAATTTGGGGCAAAATAATTAATCTCTTTGACATCTCTGAAATGGAAATAATAACACCTACATCTCACATAGTGCTCTCCTGTTATGTCCTCAGTAGGAAAAAGCAAACGTGTTAAACTATATTCCAAATTAATAAAATAAAAGATAGGGTTATATTTTTAAATATACAGAAAAAAATGTATTTACTATGAAAATATATGCTGAAATATGTATGTATAAATAGTATATACTGTAAATATTTATAATAAAAATAAAATATGCAGTAAACATGAGTATGTATATTTAATATATGATAAATTGTATGTTAAATTATACATTTTATAAATAAAAATTATATACATATTCAGATACAGGTTATTTTTAAGTAATTAATGTCTATGAATGAACATTTTCCATTCATAGACATTAATTTGAAAGTAATTGGCATTTACTAGAATTAAGAAAATAGTATGCCTAATTTTTCCGTACATACTACATTTTGATGCCAGAACAGAACTACTTCTCTGTGAGCCAGAGAATCTAACAAATCATTCACACTAAGTGTTAACAATAATAGTATTAAATAAGAGTAAGTTAAGAAAAAGAAACAAAATACTGAAAATTGGGTGGCTTATAAACAACAAACATTTGTTTCTCACAATCCTGAAGGCTGGGAAGTCTAAGATCATGGCACTGGCAGTTTCCATGTCTGGATAGGACCTGCTTACTCACAAACCGCCATCTTCTTCCTGTAACCTCACATGGCAGAAAGGGCAAGGGATCTCTCTGGGGTCTTTTTATGAGGGCACTTATGCCATTCATTCATGAGGGCCCTCATGACCTGATCACCTTGGAGGTTAGGATTTCAACCTATGAATTTTGGGGGGAACATAAACATTTAATTTATAGTACCCAGTATAGCCCAAAAATTGATTTTGTAAAAATATTTCCAGAAAAAATATATGAAAATTTTTTTTGATGAAATCAATAATAGCATTGCAAAGACCTCAAGACACCATCAATACATTGAAATATTTTCAATAAAGCTTTTGTCTTTGATAACCCATAGTAACTTTTTCCTATTTTCAATTTTAGTGATTAAAACAATTTTATAGCACTAGTGTTATAAAAGAAAAGTCACTTTTTTATTTAAATCATTTTTGTGCAGCTTCCTCATGAGCTACTGTTTTTCCTCTGTTCTGCCGATTATATTTGTTCAATCAGCCAATCATCCTTCCACTTAGCCTCATGAATACTAGTGACCATTTTACCATGGTAATAGAGGTAGGTATTAATGACAATGTTTATTTTAAAATTAAAAGTGAAAATAAATAGTTGGCATGATTTAAGATAGTAATTCTGAAAATGCTAACTAAAATATTAAAACTGGAGTAGGTTCATTCTGAAATTCCCTGGGTCTGTAGATATATTCACTAAGTAAGAATTACACAACGGCACCGCTGAGGTTACTGAAACCAACTCTAACATTTTGACGACATAAACACATTTCTGTTTTAAGACAATTGATAAATCTCCACTTTGCCACTCCATTAAAGTGGATATGGTCATTTAATTTTGGCTGGTAGCACAGCTCAAGTGTGGAAATTAGGGATTGGGTTCACTCCAGCCCGAGTAGATTCTTTGACTCTTAGCTAAAGGCAATTCTTGGAGCCTCTTTGGCTCTAGAGGAGGCTATTTTGCCAAATTGTTGAGGCTAAACTGAATCTGGGCTGCGTTATTGTATCAACAGTTTAACTTCTAAAGCTCTTTTATTTTCTTAGTTTGATGTTAGTGGGACAGTGATCATTAATATAAGAAAACTTGATATCTGGTAGATCTTACCTTCTAAACATCTTTCTCCATTTCCTTCCAACAACCCATCCTTTACAGAACTGTCCCCAAAAAAACTTTCTAAAATTTATACCTCGGCCTATCTATTTATTAAAATACTTTAGTGACAACCCTCCCCCCAAACTCCCACACACACACATAACTTTCAGGATAACATTTGAACTCCTGAGCCTAACATTCCAGACTTTTCAGAAACTAGCTCCTGCTTAAACTTCTTTCCACCACCTATTCACTGTCACACTTCAGGCCAACAATACCAATGTCCAGGAGGACTCAGAAATGCCAAGTATTTCATGTTTTTGTACACATGCTGTTCCAGAACTCCCTTTACCCCTTTCTTCGTTTTGCTAATTCCCACTGCTCTTTACAGTGCAGATGACCTCATTCAAGAAGCTCTCTCTAACCCCAAATCAGATGAAGATGTCCTTTCTCCATGTTCCTAATTACCCCATCCATGTCTGATCCACAGCCCTGTGATTATATGTTTTCTTTCTTCAGAAGTCCCCACTCCCTGTGATCTCAGTGAGCACAGGAACAGTGTCTTATGGGAATTCATTTTTTTAGTGCGTAGCACAGGGCCTTTAATAAAAGGGCAATAAAAAATGTATCCAATTAATGAAATGAATCAGTGAGTCTATAGCCAATTAACCAGTCATTGAAACATGTAGATGAAGCAGTGGAACTTGCTTCAAATTACGTTTTCATTCAGGATCAAGTTATTTCTCCTCATCCTCATCTTCTCTCACCCTCTAAGGAGCAACTAAGACAGCTAGCCAGAACAAGAACATCGTAGTTCGGTTCTAGAGTAGAGCCTTTGTCTGGACAGGTACAACTGCCTTTCCCTCCCCCCTAATAATGGCCCTTTTTTAGGGCAGGAGAAGTGTACATGAGCAGAAATCTACCAACTTTTACATATAATTTCAGAACTCTGAGCCGTATTTTTTTTTACCCCTGATTAAGATCTTTTGCTCTAGGTCCCCCCACCCCCCGCCAGAACATGGCTCTCAATCACTCCCTTTTGTCCCCAAAATATGCAACCCCTCTTCTTCCAAATTCTTGTAAATCCTACCTAACCCAGGAACTGGCAGACAATATTCACTCAGTTAGTGAGTGCATGCAGGATTCCTCTGCAAGCTGCCTTCTGCCTTCACCATTCTAGAAACACTGCCCTCAAGGAAGAAATCAATGATCTTGCCCAAGTCAGATCAGTTTCAAGAATGAACTCTTACTTTACCCAACAAAGTGACTTCACAGAATTGTCTCCAAATCTTTGAAATTCTCTGTCCTCTTGACTTCTATAGTATTGCACTTCTAGGATTGTCTCTTTTCTGATGGTCCCCTCTCATCTTCTCATACCTCTCTGCCGGTATCCTTTTCTTTTCCATTCTACCTCACCTCTTTCTTGTTCTTTTCTCTACAAACCTAGTCTTGCAAACCTGTCCACTTAGAAAATTCCAAGTCCATATCTTTATTCTTAAACTATATTCTTTTATCTCCTTCTCTTCTGAGATAGATCATTATTCCACCCAACCAGCTTACCCTTCATACTTTCCTATTATGATTTCCATCAAGTGTTATTTCCAACCAGTGTTGTCAATGCCTTATTTGAATCCCACTTGGATTTGCCACTTCTGTTTTCATAGCCCACATATTATGCCTAGATTACGACAACTCTCTTAAAACAAACAAAATGAAACGTTTTAACAATTGCTATAAACCAGGCACTATCCTAAATTATTTGTATACTTTATCTTAAATCTTTACACCCTATGAGTTTGTATCTTTCTGATGTCTACTTTACAACATGAGAAAACTGAGGTTTAATCTCTCGAGGGATGAAGTAGTTTACTTAGACTACAGTGTAAGAAGCAATGTCATGATTTGAATCCAGAGTATATGAATTCAAGTCGCACTGCCTCTTCCAGGGAACTCCAGTTTTTTTTTCTTTTATTCTTCAATGTATCTTGTGCATCACTACTTCCAGAAAAATACTCCTTTAACAGGACACCACTGTATTAGTCTCCTGTTCAAGGAGGAAAGAACGCTATTGACTATGTATTATTATATGAGCTTTCACTGAACACCTGACACATCACCCTCTTCTTAGATTTGCCAACCTGCTCAGTCTTCCTCCCATATGGGATGGAACTCAGCTCCATCATCAATGTTAAGCTCAGCTGATTGCCCTAATTTCAGAATTACCTGCACCTTCAGAGGAGAATTACTCCCTTTATGAGCCCCAATTCTGGAGCCCTCACTGTCCAACCAGCTACACATCCCTCCTACCAGAGTGGGAATTCAGGCACCACAAGTCTATAGTGGTTCTGCCACTTTTCAAATCTTCTTGCCCTCATATCCTAACATTGACCAACCTATACAGTTCACTTTCTCTAATTCTACATGGTGCAGTTCAGCTCCGATGTCCACTCATTTCCCTGTGCTGTCCTTTACCCAGAAATGCCTTCAGATCATCCCTGTCTTTCCAAAAAGAACTAATTTTAAAGCTCTATCTCGAATTATATTTCTTTCATAATTCCTTCCTTAACTATTCCAATTCTCTCCCTTCCCAGAACTGTTGAACATATACAGTTATCTCCAGATTGCTTATCTACACTATGATTATATTTCAGTATAATCCTTTATATCTTCTTAACAAGGAAGGCATGCCAAGTGGTACTTTCCAAATGGCATCAACCATCTTGAAAGAACATTTAAGACACTCAATTCCAATTGTCACCTCTACATAATTATATGTATATATCATTATAATATATATTTTATGCAACTCATGTGTGTTAACTTTGTCTCCTCAACAAAACTATAACTTTCTAGAGAACAGGGACCATGTCTCATATTTTACCCTCTGCGGCATCTATAGAAGTTCTATCAGGCAAATAGCAGACACTCAGTAAATACTTCTTAATAATTCAAACTCATTGGTAATTTTTAATTCAGGAATTCTAACACCGAATGTTGATTCTTCTGATGTGTTCTTATGAGACCAAAGACAGTGATTTTATGGCCAAGAAATTATCTTCTTATTCTGTTCACACAAAATAAGCAATAATTTTCTTATACCTTTCAAAGTATAGTACTAAAACTTTTTGCCTCAGTGGCACATTTTCAATACTAGAATTTTGGAGACACACTAAAGAGGATTAAAAATCTTAAACAATACCAAACAGTAGCTGTGATGCAAGCACTTCTACATCAAAAATCTCACAGTGTACATGATAGTATTTTCTTGGTCACTCTTTAATATTGTGTTGTTGTGTGAGCAGAACTGTTTATTTCTTGACCTCAGTTTCTTATTTGTCATAAATTAAAATTCCAACTTGTTCTGGTAAATATTTTGGCACTGATTGTATGCTAACACTAAGCCTCTTATTTCCTGCCCTGAGATGAACCCCATTCCCCACCACAAATCTCGTAGCTGAAAGCACATAACTCAATGTTCTATCTGACAGACATTATGTGGTTGTATGTAACCGCAATTGTAGCAAAAATAAAGTCAACACACTGAGCAAATTTGGGGTGTACTCATGAAAGTTCAGATAAATCAGAGTTCATAAATGGGGTGCAGATATAATGTAGATTCAAGCTCAGTATATGAAAAAGAGACACATAAATACTGAAAAGTATGATGATGAATAATTATCACCTAAGAATTTATGTAAACTAAGTGTTTTTTCTGTCCTACAGTGACCAAAAGTGAAGAAGTAAAAATAATCATGGTGAAACACTACAGAATAGGTTTAGATGAAAAATATGAAGTAACAAAAAAGTGGTCTTTGAATGATCTGCAGATGATTGATGGAAAAGAAGCAGATACCGTAAGTGTTACATTTTGTAAGGGAGATGTGGGATCGATACGCTGGAGATCTTTATGTTCAATATTCTCCTTCATATATTCTTAGCATGTAACTAAGTATTAAGATGACATATTGTTCTTAAGTGGTACGGTTTAATCTACTGGGATGAACTACTGTTTTGTTGCTGTTGTTGTTCTGTTTTTATAAGTTTAAATTTGAATTTTGTCTATCAAATTTAAAAGCATTTTTTTCAAAGAGCTTCTTAACACGTTAAAAATACAATCTCTCAGTCAATTCTGAAACTTTAAATATACGATGTTTCCACCACTACTCTCTACCCACACCAATTTCCTCTATAAGGTTTGGGGATTCCTTCCTTCATCTTCTTCAAATTTTACTGTCAGTTAGTCACTCAATGCACCAGAAGGATCAATACCTCTTGGAAATTCTACAACCTTAGAGTCGAAGTGTGGGGGGAAGGGTGTATACTTCAATCTCTCCACTTGACTACGTGACAAGTAACTCTTCTAGTCTCTCCTCAAACTCTTCTACCTGTGGAAAACTCATTATCACATGAGAGAGTCCATTCCATTTCTGAATTGCCATACTTTATTTACAATTTTCCTGCTTATGTTTAACCAAAATCTGCTCATTATAACATCCACCCTTCTGTCCTAGTTTTGCCATTTGAAGTAATCTAGGACAAATCCAATCTTCCTTTCACATAGCGGCCTTTACAATATTGAGGACAATTACAATGTTCCCTCAAGTTTTTGCTCTTCTAGGCTAATGTACTCATTTCATTCTTTAAATAACTTTCATATGAAGATTATATAAGATAATATGACAGATAAACACCAACAATAAGAGATAGTAGCATTGGTTTTATTTTATCCTGTGACATTGCTTTAACACCCTTCAGTACACTATTTTCTCTCCTCTGAAATGCTTCCATGTTCTAGAATTAAATACGGTACTTTAGAATTAGTGTGACTAGTTTGTATTTCCTTTGCTCTGGATTCCTTATTTCTATAAATAATTAACTGAAACCTTGAGTCTTTTGTGTATGATTTGCCATGTAATCTAATCTGCCATACCCTTTACTTACATACAATAAAATCTAAATAAAGGCCTTGGTGATCTGGCTTCTTTATCCCTAGTCATTCACCCTTAAACTTTATACATCTGCAGTGCTTAACTACTGACTCTTGAGGCTTATTATGAGCAATCACCTCTATCTCTCACCCTATTCCCATAAGCACTTAATTCTGCCTTAATTATCTAGATTGAATACCTAAATTTTGTCCTTAAGATCTTTACTGAAGTCAATATATGCGATCTGCTATTATCTTGATATTACCTAGGAATCCTATTTTTAAGATTTGATGTGTTTGGCATGACTTCTTGGTAAAAGCATGCTAGATTTCATTGCTTTCTTTCCTAAGTACTCATATGGCATTTTTTGGGGGAATACATTCTACATAAATGTTCAACACTTAGGAAGTAGTTAAATAAATTATTGTATATCAATATGCTGGAATAAACACAGCCATTAAAAATCATGTTTCCAAAAGATACCTCAAATATCTTAGATATCTGAGATAACACAATTGTTAACCATTTAATCAGTTTTTAAAAAGTCAATAATACAAAACTTTTCTACAATAGTCTCATTTTTCATATTTAGTCTATCATATTATTGAAAACTGAAATCTGAACCTTAAATTTTAATATAAAAAATACATAGAGGTTTATATATATATGTATCTATTAAACAAAACAGTATTTTAATGATAATTATTTCTGTATGATAGGATTATACATTTTTTAATTATTATTTTCTTTCTTCTTTATACATTTATGTACTTGCCAAAATTTCTAAACTACATTAAATTTTATCAGGAATCAATGTCAAGTTCACTAATCTGTAGTTTCAAGAATTAACCATCCTTTTTTTAACCATTTTTCTTTTCTTATTTTTTTCTCAAGTTCTCAAATATTACTGATGTCATAATTATTTCTACAAGTTTGGTCAGTGTCTGAGGATGCATTCATCAAGACGGTCAACTTAGATTCATTGAAAGCAGATAGCAGTGCTCTATTTTCTCCTCACCTTCCTGGCCTTTAATTCTATAACAACAATATTTATTCTTCTCTTTTCTATTTAAAGATCATTCTCTTTACAAAAAAAAGATACAAAAAAGAAGTTGAATATTTCTATTTTCCTCATCCCTGTAGGACCTAACATATTAAATTTCCAGAAGAAAAACTATAATATCCAAAGAGTAGTTCTTTTCAATTACTTTCCCCTACAGATGAAGTAAAAATATCCCATTTGTTCTGGGAATTTCTTGGAATTGAATCCTCAGGAGTCAGCATATATTATATTTTTTCAATAGCAGTAATACAGTTTTAGTAGAGCACTTTAGATCCAGAAAATTGTCATTTTAAAATGAAGTGGATTTTAAGCTGAAGTTAATTTCTAAAGCAGAAATCAAAAGGACTGGGGATTTGAAGACTGACATGGTGCAACAGGAGAGAGGATGATACAGCAAAAAAAAAATAGTGCTGGGTTGATTGAGATCTTAGTTCTTATCTTGCCTCTGCCAATAAGTACATGTATGACCTGAGCCTCACCTCTTTGAAAACTATTATCTCAGCTATAAATAAGAGACTACTGAATGATCTGTGAGATCCCCTTTTAGCTCTAGGATTCTATTAAGAAAGAAGGAGAGAGGGAAGGGGAGAGGGTAGAAAAGAGGAAAGGAAGAAGGGAGAGAGGGAAGAAGGATCTTATATTAAAATTTTGGCATGTTTCGCACCAAGGAGAAAGGAGAAACCTTTTTTCCCTTCCAAAAGTCTGTAAGTAGGTTTATTCTTTTCTTCCATCCCTACCTATCCTCTGAAATTCATTACTCTAGGAAGGAAGGAAGGAAGGAAGGAAGGAAGGAAGGAAGGAAGGAAGGAAGGAAGGAAGGAAGGAAGGAAGGAACTTATATTCTATGTACATGCCTGCTCAGGCTTTAATTATTAGGCTAAAGGAAAAATATTAATCCTTTCCAAGTATCTCAAAAGCATAAAGGATATTTTCTACATGATAAAGAAAAAATGTTTCAATGAGGAAACCACATTAGGAGTCTGATTAGTATTTGCTGATGGAATGAGTATGATTTCCTTTTTTTGAGATTGCACAAGTGTCTTTCAAGCTGCAATTATGACAGCTAGGAAAATTTTGCAAGATATGACTAGGCAACACTGCACTTAAAATATCACGCTTGTCCATTTTTTTAAAAAAGTGTTTTGTTTTTAAAATGTGTTAATGGTATAAAGCAAGGTGGCATTAACATCAGTATCATAATCTTTGGAGGCAGATTTGGGAAAGGGAACTATCATTTATTAAGCTTCATACTATGCAGTTTATATGATTAATCTCATTTAAAAGTTATAGCAACCTTATTTAAAAAGAGGAGAAAAGTGAAGGTCAGATTACATAAGTACTTCGTCTGTAGTTACAACAGAGATTCAAAATGATTGTCTAACTTCAAACCCCACCTTCTTTTTCCTGCTTCCTGTAAGAATTTTCCTATTAAAAAAAATTTTAAATGCCTAAGTTATTTGTATATAATGTTTACACACTACATGGTAACAAATTATTCATTCTCTTTGGTCTCTCTCTGTCTCCTCATCATTTAAAGCAATGTTTACCTCCACTTCTCTTTTTGTAGGGCTACTTTAGATCAATTCAACACACACCTGTTGAGAACTTAGTAGTTGCCAAGGATAAACACTAGGAACACAAAGATAAATATTTCAAACCCTCTGCCCTCAAGGAGAGGTAGGAGTTAGGCAGATAATGAATGTGAAAGCATTTTGTAAACTGAAAAGCACTCTATAAATGCAAGGCATTGTTGTTACTGCTATTAGTAACAATAGCAAGTATTATTATTTTAACACACAGGACTTAGATCAGGTTTGATGTCTGCTTTCTCCAAACATCTCCACTAGAAGTATAAGAAGAGCCTAGAAGCAGTCTTTAGTAATTTTCAGTTTCAGTTAAATGATTTAATGAACCTTGTGATTAACTTCAAAGGTAATTCCTTGCTATTAACTTAAAACTCATCAATTTGGTGATGTGTAGTGTGTCAAAATAATTAGTCACCCTGTATTTCTCCCTCCTACCTTTGGAATAACACAAAGAACCAACCTTCTGGTAGAGAAAAGGAGAAACCTTTTCTGCCCTCCAGAAGTCTGTAAGTTAATTTATTCTCTGCTTCCATTCTTACTAATCCTCTCAAATTCACTACCCTAAGAAGAGTTGATAACTGCACATTCTGAGAAATGTTTTATTTGTATAATTGAAAAATTACAGAAGCTCCAAAAAAATTCTTATTGTTGTTCTTTTAAGAAGGAATGTGTTTGAAGCAGGTGGTTTTGAAAAGCTCATTTGTAGAAATATGTTTGGTACTAATACTTTATAATCAATAAGCATATACAAAAGAATATGAGAGAATCTAGGAAATTGAGTTACTTTCTTGACTACAGACAAAATCATGTCTCTCTTTCTCTTCTAGGACAATCCATTTTTTGATCTGCATTTCAAGAAAGTGTACAGTTTAGAAGCATATAGCTGTGCTTCTAAATATGCCTTTGCTCGAACTGTGAATAAGCTGAATCATGAATATCTTAAGAAGGATTTACAGATTGTGAACTTTGATTCTACTTACATTAATGATGATTCCATTTGGTCTTCCAACAACAAGGATTGCTTGGTTCTTATGAGAATATGCTTTTATGCTTTCAATCTAGTGTGCCTGTCCCTGTGTCCCCTGCCACTCTGAAAATATACATCTTATTCTTTCATCATTATTCTATGAAAATGGTTCCCTAAGTAATATTTATAGTCATGATTTTGTTTTTTCCCTTTGTCAATGATTGTTATTTATATGAAAATAAAGTGATGCTTCGTGAATTACAGTAGAATATGTTTTAATGTAATCATTCAACATTAAGGACTTTTGCCTGTGTGTTCCTTCGTAACTTTGGAAGGAGTCAGATGGTTTTGCCTAAATTAGTATTCCACTAAAGAAGTATCTTAAAAGGCCTAAATATCTGAAAAAATAGCCCATGTTCATGGATAAGAATACTAAATTGTTAAGATATCAGTGCTACTCAAAGCCATCCACAGGATTCAATGCAATTCCTATCAAAATTTCAATGGCTTATTTTGAAGAAATGGAAAAGCCAATCCTCAAATTCATAACCAAATAGCCAAACAATCTTGCAAAAGAAGTACAAAGTTGAAGGACTCACATCTCTAATTTCAAAACATACTACAAAGCTACAGCAATCAAAACTATGTGGTACTGGCTTAAGGATAAACATATAGGCCAATGGAATAGAATTGAGAATTCAGAAATAAGTCCATCACCTATAATGAGCTGATTTTTTTTACAAGGGTGCCAAACTTATTTAAAGGGGGAAAGAATGATCTCCTCAACAAATAGTTCTGGTACAACTAGATATCCACCTACAAAAGAATAAAATGGGACCCCAAACTTACACCATACACAAAAATCAGCTTAAATGGATTAAAGACTTGAACATAAGATCTGAAACTATAAAACTCCTAGAAGAAAACATAGGGGTAAATCTTCAAGACCTTGGATTTGGCAATGGTTTTTTATATTGTGAAACACATGAGCAACAAAAGGATAAAATAGATATACTGGACTTTACCAACATTACTTTCGCATCAAAGGACATTATCAAGAAAGTAAAAAACAACCTACAAAATGGAATAAAATAATATTTGCAAATCATATATCTGATAAGGGTTTAATACCCAGAATATATAAAGAACTCCTACAACTCAATAACAAAAAAAGACAAATAACCTAGTTAAAAAATGAACAAAGGACTTGAATAGACATTTATCCAAAGAAGATACCTAAGCACAAGAAAATATACTTAGCATCATTAGTCACTGGGGAAATGCAAACTAAAACCTCAATGAGATACCACTTCACACCTACTAGAATGACAAGCATTAGCAAAGATGTGGAGAAATTAAAACTCTCATACATTGCTTGTGGGAATGCATAATGGCACAACAACTGTAGAAAAAAAGATTTACATTTCCTCAAATAAAACTAAACTCAGAATTATCAAATGACCTAGCAATTCCACTCATGAACATATATCCAAAAGAATTGAAATCAGGGACTTGAATAGATGTTTGTACACCAGTGTTTATTGAAGCATTATTCACAAAAGCCAAAAGATGGAAGCAAATCAAGCATCCATCAATAGGTAAATGGATAAGCAAAATTTGGTATCTACACACACAGTGAAATGTTATTCTGCCATTAAAAAGCCATGAACTCCTGATACTTACTACAACATGGATGATCATTGAAAATATTCTAAGTGAAATAAGCCAGACATAAAAGAAAAAATATTGTATGATTCCACTTGTATGAAATATCAAGAATAAGCAAATTCAGAGATAGGAAGTATATTAGTTGTTACCAGGGGCTGGGAGGAGGGAGGAATGAGGAATTATTGCTGAATAGTTACAGAGCTTCTGTTTGGGATAATGGAAAAGTTTTGGAAATAGAAGGTGGTAGTTGCATAACATTGTGAATATAATTAATGGTGCTTAATTTGACATTTAAAGGTGGTTAAAATGGAAAATTTAATGTTATATATTATCATAATTTTAAAAATAATGTAATATGCTAAAATCATTGACAGACACTTTATGTGGGTGTATTGTATGGTATGCTAATTATATCCTCAATAAAGCTGTTAAAAAGAAAAGAAAAGGACAACCTAAGTCTACTAAAAGAAAACATGACTAAATTTTTTTATAAACTCAGAGTGGGGAAAACTCTTGGCTATATTTGACTAATAACTCAAATCCAAAAATAATAAAGAAAAAATGATTAACTACATAAATATAGAAGTTTTGCATTAAAAAACTATAAATAACCAATGACAAATGGTAAACTTGAAAAAAAGTGCAACTTATATAACAATAAGCTAATATCCTTCATATATTGAGTGCTCTTAAAACGAGGGATCAAAAGCTCAATAATATAATACGCTGAAAATTTAACAAAAGATTTGAGCAGACATTTCATAAAAATAAAAATTGCAAATGAACTGCACATAAACATATGACAAAAATGCTTAACTTGGCCCACAATAAGAGAAATTTAAATCTACAGGTGGTTATGTTCCTCACCTATCAGATTGGCAAAATCTAGAACTTTGACCATATGCCATTGGAAACAGGAAAACAGTCCCTCTAATTTATTGCCGTTAGAAATAAAAAGAATATAAATCCCAGAGGAAAGGAATTCGACTGTATCTTGCACAACTATATATACATCTACACTTTGACCCAGCAATTTAACTTTATTTCTAGGACTCTAGCCCAAAGATACTTTAGCGAATATACAGAATGACACATGTACAAGGATGTGACATTGTTTATAAAAGCAAAATATTTCAGTTAATAGCTCAAATATTCATCACTAGAGGATGAATTGAATAAACTAAGGAACAAATACACAACGTAGCAACATACAGCAGTACAAAGTGGAAGAGAAGGAAGACTTCAGGTGTGCACTGATCAGAGGCTGCTGTAGGTGGTCTAACTGAAAGAAGGGCATTCTATGTGATTGATTAAAAGTGACTATTTGGCTTTCTCCAGTGAGCCCTAAGTTTGAAGTGGTGGTCAATTAAGTCCTGGATGTGGATGTTTAGGGCCCATTTTTAAAGGGATTATTATTTGGCTTTCTAGACTGGTTATTGCAGATAGTAGTTTGACTTCCTGGACTGGTTATTGCACGGAGTAGGCTGGCTTCCATGGCTGGTTGCTACAGGTTTGGCATTAGTTTTATTTTTATATATAGCCTGGCCATTGTCCATTTTTATATTCAGAAATATGTTGACTATGGTGATGATTACATGACTATATACACATATCAAAATCCATCAAACCTAAAACCATATTCAGACATTTAATCATAGTACTATAATATTGGTAGTGTTATTTGGACACTATTATAAGATTATTGAGAATTGTAAGAGAAAGTATATGTTATATTAATGTCATTAGAAACCAAAAGTTTTAAGTTTAAGAGAGAGAATATACAAGTATAAAATAAGAGAAATTAAAACCCTGTAATAATAAATTTAACTGGAAACATTAATATAAACTTATTACTATAAACTCCCTTTTAAAAAATAAGCATGCACTTCTTAGATTTGTCCTGAGATATTGAAGCAAAGTCTTTGTGAGCAATGAGCATCTCAGCATGCAAGATTGTCTATAAATAACATTTCCCACTGAAAAGAATGACAATTGCTTGAAGAAATTACTGATTCTAGGTCTGAGGCAGAAAATGTACAAGATGAGCATGGAACATCTTGATGTACCAGGAAGAAAGGAAGCTATCAAAGTCAATTTAGAGTCAGCTAACGAACAAAATATCCAATTTGAAATAGCTCCACTGGCCTAAGATGGGACAATTTGAGCATTATTAAGAAAATTACTATAATAGAATGAAACACAGCAAATATATGTCTATGAATTTAATAATACTAGAAAAATATCATATGTCATCATTGGAACATCTGAAAATTGATAAAGACTCAAGCATGTATCTTGCCTTTCTTATACAAATTATCTCAAGTAATAGATGATAAGAGGAAAGTTTTAAAGAAGAATTCCAAATAATAAATGCAGTAGGAGTGACAAAATTAGAAAATTACCATTTTGCAATTTCTAATGAAATAATGGATTTAAGCAACAATTATCAATGAATGCTAAAACCGTTAGGTGAAAGGTTATGGAGAACTTTACAATAGAGAGATAAGGCCGATATTATCTAAACCCAATAAGCAATTTTAGTATCTCTAAAAGTGGGTGCCAGCCTTACATCCTCATGATATAATATAGTAAGAAGTGTACAGCACTACCAATGAAGGAGTCTTATCTAAAAAGGGAACCCAAATCTAATCAATATTTTAGCTTTAACTACTTCAAAATTCCAAAGCATCAGTACTCAGTTTCACTAACAAATCAAGCTTTAAAAAGTGTGTGTGGGCAGGAACACTTTATTATTTTCTTATTTAAGATAGAAAAGACTTGAGAAAGATAATATCCAAATACAACATGTGGACCTGGTTTGGACCCTGATTTGAATATACCAAGTATAAAAAGATGGTTTTGAAACATGAAAATCTGAATTCAGAGAGTATTAGATTTTAAAGAATGATTGTTGATTTTATTAAGTGTGATAAGGATGTGATGGGTATGTTTTATAAAAATCCTTATAAATTACATAAGATAGTTAGATACTGGGATGTTTGCTGGTGATATGGCATGAAGTGGGAATTTATTTTCAAATACTTCAGAAAAAATTAATGGAGGACAATTTTAAAAAGGGTTGGCATAATCATTACTGAAACTGGATGGTGAATCCATCGGAGTTTATTCTTTCAGTCTCTCTACTTTTGTGTATGTTTTCGATGCTTCATAATAAAACATTTAAATATCTATCATTCAGACACAAAGGCTAAAGATCATTTTGAAATATCACTCTTCTATTAAAGAAGCCAGAGTTCCTTGAGAAAGGCTGGGACAGAGAAAATAGTTAGATGAAACTAGAATCTTATAGTGCCATAATACAAGGAAGTGCTAAAAAAAAAAAAAAGAATGAGGGTAACAAGACATGGTAGACAAGATGAAATAGCTCCCAATAGCCTGAGGTGTAATAATTTGAGCTACATAACAAACAATGGAAGTATGGGAATTCAACCCAAAGAATAAAGTAAGTTCATACTGAAAGAAATGAAAGAATGAAGGGAAAAGGAACAACTCTTTCTTATGGTATAATTCCAAATAATAAAAGTAGAAAGCATGAGGAAAATTTTAAAAAGTAGAAAAAATTACAAATAGAAAATTATCATTAAAAACACAGTAATAATAGCTGAAGGCAAAATCAACAAATAAATGCAAAATTAATGAGTAAATGTTTAAGGAGAAATAGGACATTTTCATAGCCTCAAAGTGTCTTCTCTGAAGTATTTGTTGACTAAAATGGAAAAAAACAATAACTGTACAGTGGTAAACATCTATAGACAGCCCCCTAACCAGGGAATCAAGGTTAATAACACCAGTAGTAAGGGGACATATCAATATATGTGCCCCCTGATATGATGCACTGAGAAAGGTACATCACCTCTGTATTCTTATCCCAAATCTGTAACCTTAGTCTAACTATGAGAAAACATCAGACAAATTCAAATCGAGGGATATTCTGCAAGTTACAACTCTTTAACCATAACAAAATAAAAATACAACCTACTGAATGGGAGAAAATATTTGTAAATCATATTTATGATTAATGGCTAACATCTGAAATATATATAGAACTTATGCAACTCAATGGCAAAATGAACAAACAAAAACAATTTTAAAAATGGGCAGAAAATCTCAATAGACATTTTTTCAAAGAAGACATACAGATGGCCAAGAGGTATAGGAAAAGATGGTCAACAGCATTGATCATGGAATGGCAATTTAAAACCACAATGAGATACTATTTCACACCCATTAGAATAATTATTGCCAAAAAAAAAAAAAGATAACAAGAGTTGGTGACGATGTGGAAAAAAGGAAACCATCGTGTACTGTTTGTGAGAACATAAATTGGTGCAGCCACTATGGAAAACATGGAGGTTCCCCCCAAAATTAAAAATAGAGCTATTATCTGACCCAGCAATTCCAGTTCTGGGTATTTACTTGAAGAAATTGAAAAAAATAATTGAAAAAAATGTATGCATTATTCATTGCAGCATTATTTACAATAGCCAAGATATAGAAACAACCTAAGTGTTCATTGATAGACAAATAGATAAAGAAACTATGGTATATATACAATTAAATATTATTCAGCCATAAAAAGGAATGAAATGTTGCTATTTGCAAAACATGGGTAGACCTCAAAGGTATTATATACTAAGTGAAATAAGGTAAACAAAAAAAAATACTGTATGATCTCTTTTAGATGTGGAATCTAAAAAAATACTTTAAAAACCAAGTTCATAAATACAGAGAACAGATTGGTGGATGCCAAATGTGTGTGTTGGGGTGGGGGGTAGGATGCCAAATGTATGTGTTGGGGTTGGGGGTAGATGGATGAAGAGGGTCAAAAGGTAAAAAGAAAAAAAAAGAATAAAATGAAATAATTAAAAATGAAATGAATAAAATAAGATCAGTTCTGAGCCAGGCAAAGGTAAAAGAAACAAATTTTAAAAATGTTTAAGGTCTATATATTTTGTGTGATTCCCTGCCTCAATTGACTTTTTCTTTTTTTCATTTAAAATTTATTATTAATATTACTTTTAATTTAGTTTCAAATATACAGTATATTGGTTAGACATCTATATGGTTCATAAAACAATCCTCCCAGTTGTACCCTCCCTCCCCTGACCCTCCACCTAGCCAATGTATTAATGCTAACTGCATTAACGCTGTTTCCCATCCCTATGACCATCCATCAGCTACTAACTTGTACTTCTTTAACCCTTCACCCCTTTCTCCCAGCCCCTCAAAACCCCCTCCCCTCTGTCTGTCACCAAATTGTCCACTATATTTGTGAATCTGTTTTTGATTTGTTTGTTCTTTTTATTCCTTAGGTTCTGCATATAAGTGAAATCATATAGTATTTATCTTTTTCTGTCTGATTTAAATACCTTCTAGGCTCATCTAAGCAATATATTTTCCCATCCCCTTCCTGTTCATATGTAGGGGTCTCATTTTCTTATTCTTTTAGCCACTCTATCTTTTGGTTGGAACACTTAATTCTTTTCCATTTAAGGTATTTATTCATAGGAATGTAGCTGTTACCATTCTTTGGTCCTGTTTTTGATACATGTTTTTTTCTTCTTAAAGAAGTCCCTCCAACATTTCCTATAATACTGGCTTGGGAGTGATAAATTTCTTTAGCTTATTTTTGTCTGGGGAGTTCTTTATCTGTCTTTCAAGTCGAAATAATAGCTTTGCTGGATAAATTATTTTTGCTTGCAGATCCTGGGTCTTCATCCTGTCAAATATTTTGTGCCAAGCCCTTCTGTTCTGCATGGTTTCTTTTAAGAAATCAGCTGCAAGTCTTATGAGTATTTCCTTATAGGTAATTATCTGTTTTTCTCTTACTGCTTTTAATATTCTCTCTTTGTATTTAACCTTTGGCATTTTAATTATGATGTATCTTGGAGTGGGCTTTTTTAGAATTCTCTAAGCTTCCTGGGGTTTTATGGCCATTTCCTTCACCAGGTTAGGGAAGTCGTCCATCATTATTTCTTCAAACAGCTGTTCAAAATCTTGATTTTCTTCAGTTATGCCAATCAGATGGATATTTGGACCCTTAATAGTATCCATATGCTTCTTAAATTATTTTAATAGTCTTGGCATCTTTTATCTTGCCATTCCAATTGAGTGTCCTTGGCTTTCTCGTCCTCTAAATAGGGCATTTGATCCTTTTCTTTATTCACTCTGTTTATCCCTTTGTTTATTCTATTTAATATACTTCTCATCTCAGATAATATATTCTTCATTTCAGGCTGGCTCCCTTTTATAATTTTTGTTTCCATTTTTATGATTTTTATTTCTTTGTTGAAGTTCTCACTGAAATTATCTACACTTCCTAAAAGTTCAATGAGCATCTTTATAGTTAGTGTTTCGAATCCTGCATCTGTTAGATTACTTGACTCCATTATATCTGGATCTCTGTTCTGTTCTCACACGGTTTCTGCTTCTTTGTCTTTCCTTTTCGGCTGCCTTTCTGTGTCTGTTTCTATGTATTAAGCAAAGCTCCTAAGTCTCCCGTTCTTATTAGTGTGGATTTGTGAAGCAGGTGTCTGGTGACACAGTGCTAAGAGGGACTGCTGGCTAAGCTTAACCAAGCTTGTGCCCCTCTGGGGCCAGAGTCAGCATGCAATCCACAGATGCTGTACTTATAGTTGCCTCAAAAGGCCACACCAAAAACCGAGGCCAGCTGCTACCAGAGTGAATCTAGGTGCTACTCATCAAGGAGCACCTGACCCACTGATGATACACCTGGATGTGGGTTAAGTGGGGCTGAGAGTTGGGGGAGGCAGGGTTTCTGCTTCTGGGCAGAGTGACTTCTGTTATCCAGTTTAATGTCGTCAGGGCCATGGTGGCACTGTGTCTATGAACTGGGAGTGGAGAAGGCTCAACAGAGGAACAACAGAGGATACTACAGGCGCTTCTGTACAGAGCGAGTCTCTCCTTGGCCCTCTCTCTGCAATGTCTCCCTGTAAGTCCCTGGTGCCCTCTGAATGCAGCTGAATCGACACTGGTGCTCAGAGCGAGCAGGTCTGTCACTGCAAAAATCCGCTCATGAATGCAGTCCCTTTAAGAGTCATCTGCTACTGCCCTTGTCACTGCCACAGGCTCCATCTTACTCAGCCACTGGAGACCCAGCAGCCCTGGGGCCTTGCCCCTTCCTACCTCCTGCTATTGCAGGGTGATTTCTGGGACTTCTCTGTGGTTGTTTGTCTTGTTCATCTAGATCCCAGGCAATTTTTCCTTGCTGCTGCTCCCTATTACTGTTACAATTTTGACTCAGTCACCAAAGTGATGAACAGAGCCTCTATCATCTACGCCATTTTTTTCTTCTCCTTTTTCAATTATCTGGTCAAAGATGTATTCTAGATAAGAGGATTTCTCCTGTACCTACCTCAAAAGGATGCAGCAAAAATTAAATAGGAGAATCCAGAGGCAATGTTAAACACATAATAAGCCTTCTTAAGAGAGCATATTAACAGTGAGATAGGCAATAACAGCTCAGAGTGACCTCAGTAAGCATACAGTAAATGTTACTTCTTCAAATTAATAGGTGTAATAACGGTGTGGTTCCATCACCTATTAGTGGGATATCCATACCAAGTCATTAAAAAAAAGTGTGCTTGGACATGGCTCCACAGTGAAGCGGTTAGCACATCTGCTTTACATGCAGAAGATCCTGCGTTCATTCCCAGTGGAGCCACAGTCCATTGTCTACAGCCATGCCACCCTGAACAAGCCCAATGTTTGATCTCAGAAGTTAAGCAGGGTTGGGCCTGGTTAGAACTTGGATGGGAGACCACCTAGGAAGACCAGGTGCTGTAGGCATAAATAATAATGGTAATAATAGTAATAATAATAAAAGGTGTGCCAATAGCATGAAAGACAAAGAAAGATTGAATATATTCACTTCTTAGGGCTGCCATAACCAAGTACCACAAATTGGGTGGCTTAAACAACAGAAATTTATTGTCTCACAGTTCTGGAGGCTAGAAGTCCAAGATCAAGCAATCAACAATATTGGTTTCTTCTAAGAGCTATGAGGAAAAAATTAGTTTCATCTTCCCATGGCTTGTAGAAGGCCATCTTCTCCTGCTATCTTCACATCATCTTTCTTCAGTGCATGCATTTGGGTTCATGTTCTGTTTTTATGAGGACAACAGACATATTGGATTAGAGCTCACTATTCTGACCTAATTTTAACTTGATTACTTCCATAAAGACCCTATCTCCAAACAAGGTCTTATTCTGAGGTGCTGTTGGTTAGGACTTTAACATACGAATTCGCAGGGGACAGGGTGGTGGGACTTAATTCAACCCCTAAAAATGAGAACAGATTGGAGGCTTAAGGGGACATGACAACTCAATGCAATGTGGGATCTTGGATTGAAGCCTAGAACAGAAAAAGGATATTGGTAGAAAAACTGGAGAAATCTGAATAAGGTTTTTAATTTAGTTAGTGATATTGTACTAAGGTTAATTTCTTATTTTTGGTAATTGTACCATGGTCATATAAGATGTTAGCATTGGGGGAAGCTGGGTAAATAGTATATAGGAGGTCTCTATTATCTTTGCAATTGTTCTGTAGTGTTAACGTTTTTTTCTCAAACTAAGTTTTTTAGACCTATTTCAGTTGATTTCTATGAAGTAGCTAAAAGGTGAAGGCCATTATATATACAAATAATATCAAAATATAAAAAAATGAATTAGTTGCATTTCACTCCCTGTCACTGTCACCTCGTTATCTAGTTGTGTTGAAAATGAAAATGCCCTCTAATTGAAGACAAGTAAAAACACCTTTTTGTCAAAGCAGGCAGTTAAAATGATGATAGGCTAGAAAAAAACCTCATACACCCTATCAAGTCTTGTATTGCCCTTTCCAACTAATAAAACCTATCCATGTAGCTCATGTGTTTGCTTCTCACATAAAAAGTTCAGACTGTGGTTAACAAAAGTGACCACTTCCTATATTGGAGTGATGTCTTTATAAAGAAAATTAAGATGGTATCTTATTCACCTTTGGATTAAACACAGGAAGCACTCAAGATATGAGTATTTATTTTTTTGACATGTAATCCTTATAAAGGAAATCTGACTTTTTAGGTACTTATTTGAAACCCAGATCACATTAGCCTTATTTTATTTTTCTCTCCTCTCCCCTTTGCCTTCAGTGTCTTTTCCCCTTACTCTTTTTAAGTTTAACTCTATACTCTTTCCTTATGTTTTTTTTTCTTTTACTGCTCTTTTATCTTAGGTATCACAAGCAGTTTGAAATTCCTAAGGCCTAGTTGCCAAGACTGGCAGTCACTCATACAGGTATTCAGGTTGTGCGCCACACAAGAGGACCACATCTAAAGAAAAATCATTCCTATCACAGTCATAAATTAATTTAGATGACAATTTACAGGTGCAATCTTCAATTCCAGACCAGCAAGCTGATTTCTGGAGCAGTGTGAAAGAGCTCTGTAGGATTAACTCAGAACATAGCCCCTCCACGTACTTGGAAGACTGATGATGGCTACCCAGCCAGCAGCCAAGCAAAGCAGTGCACAAAGAGCTTTCAGCAGTGCCTACTCCCAAGGACGTTTCCTGATGCTCCCATCGACATTATCTGCTCCTGTAACCAAGCAGCACATCTTGCTCCTATCCATCTGAGAGGGTGACTGCTCCCCTTGTGAGATTGACCCTCCCTCTGCTTGTGGGCATAAAAAACTCTGCTTACTCTTGGTCAGTCCCAGTCTTTTCCTGCAGCTCCAACCAGATGCTGCTGAAGCTTCCCTGCCTCATGAGTAATAAACAGCATTTCTCTCTCCTCTGGTCTTCCTGGTAGTTTTTCCAGAATATCCAAATATCCAGGTGCAAGTTCCAGGCCTAGAGTTCCTGTGTAACAAGCTTGCTCCCTCATAACCCTCATCTGCACTCATGGAGAATACCTATGAATATTCTCATTCTAGCAATTGTCCACACTCTCTATTGACTATATTCTGAGCATGTCTTTGTTATCAGCTGGCTATTTTCACAATAATGCTATATAATAAACAACTATAAGTCTGAATGGCTTAAAAACAAGAATTTAGCTCTTGCTCATACATCTTTAGGTTTACTAGAATATAGCCGATCTTAGCTGGCTAGAATCCTTTTAAAATTTCAGTATGTTGAATAAAACAGCATAAAAATTATAATACATTGTGACTCTGTGGGATTTATCTCAGTGATAGGCTAACATTCTGAAGCTTGGAGCTTCAGATTTGCTTCACATCTCTCTTCCTTCTTGGACAAACAACTATCCAGAACTTTTTCTTCTTACGATCAAAAACAGGAACACAAAGGGCAAGCATATTTCAAACTTCTGCTCACATCATATCTATCCATTAGTCAAAGCAAGTCATTAGGCCAAGACCAAGTTCAAACGGCAGGGAAATACATCCACACTCCATAAGGTCATATTAAGAATGTGAAAGTGAAATAGAAATATTGAGGAAGAATAGAGACCAAAAACTCAATGTAACAAACTCCTCATGTTGCTTTTCTTGCTCACCTGCTTCTCTCAGAAATCCAGTCCTCTTGACTTTGCTTTCTCACCTAAATGGGGGTTGAGAGGATGGCTGGTAGCAAGGAATGTATTCTGCCTGCCTGGGCTCTGGAAATCTCCTTTAGGGCGAGTTACATACTACCTAAAATTTTATTTATTTATTTGTGCTTTTAAAAAGATAAAAAGGCATGCTTTATTTAAAATTCATACCAAAGCATTGCATAGACAAGGAAGTCCAGGGTGGATATTCCCAATGGTCATCACTTTCATTCCAAGATCCTTGAAGGCATAGTGAAAGGTAGTTCATCTTTGAGTTCCTCATGGCACATATTACAGTGCTTGCCACAAAAGATGTTTTATAAACATAAAAGTGAGATTTTATTTGGAAGACCAGATTTATTTTTTTGTAACAAGGACATCTAAATTTTAAAGGTATTTGTTTGATTCATAGTTGCCAAACTTCACATTTGCAAATGATACACATTTTTTTTTATCCTTAAGCAAGTAACAAATGAGTACATGATCCTGCAACTCCCTTGACTTACTATTACCCTTGACAGCTGGTTGTGGGATAAGCTTGAAAACTTTCAGTTCTTGGGTTATGAAGCCAAGTCCGGATAAAGAGAACTGATGGACACTCTGCCCACTTGTTTTCCCAGCCTCTGGAAGCATCTTATTTATGATGTGAGAGCAGCCTTTTTTCCCTTCTTGGGGAAGTTTGAACCAGGAAATTATGAATTAATATAATAATTTCCCAGATATTGTAGGGGTGCTTAAAGAGACAAACATTTTTTTTTTTTATCTCATGTAATATTTTTCAATCATCTAATTCTCTAGTGATGTTTTAGGCTGGATAATTCTTTGTTGTGGAGGGTTGTCCTGTGTATTGCGGTTTGTTTAGCAGTATCCCTATCATTTACTCAATAGATGCTTGTAGAGCCCTCCCAGTAATGAGAATCAAAAATGTCTCCAGACATTACCAAATGCCCTCTGGGGATCAAAATCACCCCAAGTTGAAAACCACTGAATGAGATTAACTCAAAAAGAATTGCAGAATTGGCCAACAAATACCAACAGGAACCAGGGGAAAATTGTGAGAGTGAATATTTAGTGTTAAACCAGAGGAATCAAGTTATAAGGCTGGATAGGGATGAACTTATGATATGATGCCATTTACCTATGATTCTGGATACCTATGTTTCGGCAAGGACATCTGGAGTCAGTCCTAATACACAGCCTTGGTGTTTCCTTAACACTTGGATATGACTTGTGCTAGATGAGACTTTAGAATAATTTTTAATGAATATTAAGAAAGAAATGAGAAGATTTAGAGAAGCAGGAATGTTAGAGTGAATTTATTATGTGAGACTAAAATCCACCATTAGAATATGTTTCCCCAAGTAAACGACTGCACAAACATATAAGCCTTTGTTTCAGCCTCTACTTTTGGGAGAATCTAGGAGGAAAGGGGAGAGAGGAGAATTTAATTTTATACATGTAAGTTTGAGATGCTTAACAGACATCCAGGTAGAAATGTTGGGGAGATAGTAGATACACAAATCTGGAATTCAGGGAAGAAGACCAAGCTTCTGAAATGCCATTCACTTCCAACTTTGAAGAGGGATGTAAACATAAAATTAAAAGCGTGTATAGGACACAATAGCACATGCGATTATCACATAAAGAATTTCCACAATAAGCATAATGGGACCAAGCAGGAAGAACCTAAGGGGTCTTTATAAAGGTAGGACTAGAAACAGATCTCTCTCTTAAAAGGGAAATTATTCAATGAAACTGAAAAGCATTCCAAGTATATTGGAATTAGAAGACTTTCTAGAGTATATTGATCTCAGTAGCAAACAGGTCCCTACTATTTCTGCTAATTTTTCCATCAAATTATATCTTTAGATAAATATTGAAAGAACCTTTGCACAGCTCATTTGTCTCTATCCACCCCTGATAGAGTGAGTTACTACCTCTTTTGCATTTCCATGGTACTTAGTCTCTTTTCTATATCTTTGTTGTTGGGCTTACCTCACTAGACTCTGATTTATCCATCTACTTAATTCTGTCTCCCCAATGAGAGTGCACACCCTTCTGAGTGGGATCCCTCTGTCTCTAGCTCCAGCACCTAACACAATGACTGGCATAGAGGTGGCACTGTTTGCCAAATAAATGAATGCATGCATGAATGGATCCCTGCTGAATCCTTGCAAAAACAAAACAAAACAAAACAAAACAAAACAGTTTGAGCAGGAGCAAAGAAATCGCTCCCTTGAATTCCCAGAACACTTAACTGTCCTGTCACATACTTTGTTTTACTTTATATGTTTTGTATATATATCTTGTTTAGCCCTACCATACTGTGAACTTCTTCATGTCTGAATCACCTCTGCACTTCCATCAAATTGCCTGCAATAAAACATATGCCAATTGGAATGAGGCATAGAGACGGAATAAGGAATAAATTAATCACTTGCTTTGCAATAAGTAACTTTGGCATCATCTGTGCTTCTCAAACTTAACTGTGCACAGGCGTCATCTTCTTAACATTTAATCGGATCTCGTCTTAAATGAGTTGCTGAAAATATCTGAATAAATAACTGTTCTAGAGAAAGTAGAATCATACAGCACCAAACCCCCAGGTCCCCAATCTGTCTCCGAGCGACGTGGGCCCGCCCCTGCCCTCCTTGACACGCCCTTAGGGCTAGACCTTGCCCCGCCTCCCCATGCCGATCCCCTCCTCCTCTTCCTCCTGTACCGGGTCGACTTCCGGCGTGGAGGTTTGTCACGTGGCCGGACGTGGGAAGTGGCGGCCGAACTGCTGCTTCCAGTTCACCGCTCAGTTGAGAGGTGCATCTTAGTAGCGGTGGCGGCCCCCGCCGCATCCCGTCTCCGTTTTGGAGGACCCGCCTCGGCACAGCCGGGCTCGGTCCGCCCTCGCGGTAAGCCCTTAGGCCGCGGCTGCACAGTAGTCCCGGTGGCGGCGGACAAGCGCCAGGGTCTGAGGCGGCTCCTCAGTTCCCCAGGCTCAGCGCCCGGGGTCGGGTACATCTTCCTCCACTGTCAGGCCTCCCTTCCTTTTCCCGCCTGTCTGGGTAAGGCACAAAGTCCGCTTGGAGCATCCCCCATCTTTTGGTTGTCCTGGGAGCTGGGAGAGCAGTCCTCACATATCCCTTAATGGATCCGCCCATAGAAACCATATTTCATTTGGCCAAGACGGCACTTATCATTTTGCTCTTTGGCATAGACCAGGAGAGGAGAGTGTGACAGTGTCTTCCCCTTTGTCCAAATCCACATTCTTTGAAATCTCTTAAGTACATTTCCCTGTATCGGAGCACAGTTTTTGTTTTTTGGTTTTTGGTTTCTTTTCTGTATGACAGTGCTCTGTGTACTGAGATGTCTTGATTACATACGCTGCCCAACCCACATGGACACGCAAGCTATTTGCCATGAATTGAATGGTCCAACTGAATTTAAAGACAAAAGAACCAATACAGAGTAGGCAGTATCTCCTCTGGAACGTGGTCAAACGTGGATTCTTAAATCTGGAAAACAGTTTTAGAGGATCTCTAGTGATGAATTCACTGACTTAACAGAAAAGTAAGGTAAATACTGTAGAGTTAATCACTTGACCCTTAGAATGTAGATGCCATGGAGGCATGAGTGGCCTTTTCTTCATGAACATATCTGTCATATTCACCACTGTAACCTAGGAGAGTGCCTCACACTTATTAGGCATCAGTATTTGCTAAATGAATGAGGGTCACATAGTGCCTTTCATTATGCCTAACTCCTTTATGAGGCATGCCTGGTCTGTTTCCTTCTCAATCTCTCTCTCTCTCTCTCTCTCTCTCTCTCTCTCTCTCTCTCTCTCTCTCTCTCTCTCTCTCTCTCTCTCTCTCTCTCTCTCTCTCTCTCTCTCTCTCTCTCTCTCTCTCTCTCTCTCTCTCTCCTCTCTCTCTCCTCTCTCAAGAAAGTTTTTGAGATCCACAAACACGATTTCATGAAGCAATTGGACAGCAGGTACTTGATTGATTAGTAAATACACTAAGTGCTATAGCAATTGAAGAGAGATCAGTTTGGATGAAGATCTTTATTGAATCAACTTCATATAAACCATGAAATGTAATTAGGGTATGGATATGGAAAAGCACCTAAGCAGAATGGATAAGAGGGCTTGGAGTGTAAGGTTTGCCTTTGGGAACATTAGTAAAACATTGAGCAAGGGCATGTGATGAAAGCTGTGTTTTGTATTCCTTGTTTGTTAGGGGTCTTGGGGTTATGGAAGCTTGCAAAGAGATAACCAGATAATGTAGTGTTAAATATAGTTGACATGAACCTGGGTTAGTGTGTGGTCAGTGGAAACAGAATGAGAGGATAAATTATGTGTAAATAAGGGGAAACAACAGAATGTGGTGGCAGGTTTTGTGTTGACAGTGGAGGAGGAGAATCAAATATGACAGATTTTAAACCTGGACATTGGCTTACAGATGTGAGAGTTGGAAAGGCGGAACCTTTGGGAAGCTGTAGCTGTTGTTTGGTACTATCATTTTGGTTAATTTATTAAATACCTGTTTTGTCTTTGCCAAGTTCTAGAATACAAAGATGAGTAAGACATGGTCCCTACAAGAAGCTACTTTAAATAGGGAGAGAATACAGCTAGTTAGGTTTATAAAGTGCTTTGTAAGCAGAGTAGAGAAGAAATGTTACAGAAGTAGAGAGAGAATTATCCTTTGTGTGTGTGTGACTACTTCACAAAAGGGGCGACATTTTAGCAGGATTTTGAGGAATTAATTGGAATTTCCCAGGGAGAAAAGAATTCCCAGAAATTGCATGAACAGAACCCAGAGATGGAAAATTAAACCTGTCAGTATCCTGTGGGGCTTGGGCATAAGATGGAGTACAGCTTTTAACACAGTGTGTGGGCCCTAGAACATATTGAGGAATTTAGTAACAAGGCCATTTTGTAATAGGCAGAATGGAGGTTAATATAGGTAATGCAGAGAGATGGAAAAGAAAGCAAATGGGGAAAATTGTACTTCATGGCTAATATATTCTCTGCAGGATAGATGGTGAAGTCATTTGCAGAGAGGGAAGGGGTGGACACCAGAGCTGGGGCTTGAAAGAAGTAAGAATTTGCAACAACACTGATGGGGAATAGGAAGAGGAATTGTCAAGGGAAATATTAAAGAATTACTGAGCAACACAAAGTCTAGCTTTGACTGGATTTAGACATTAGTACTGAACGCAGTGAAGGACATGTGGTCTTTTTAAGTGGCACATGATAGCCTAAGAGAAATGGAGAAAGAATACAGTTTATGGAGCTTTATAAATAGGATGAACTGGTCTACAAACATTAAGATAACTGAAGGGGTGGTGTGGGTGTAGAGAAGTAAACAGTGCTTCCAGCTTGGTTGGAGAAGAAATTAAGCTGGAGGCCAGGCAGACAGAATAGGAGGGAGAAGGAGGTCAGAAGACTAGATAGAGGCTGAAATGTGAAAGAGGGAGGATCTGATTTTTGTGAGAAAAGCAATTTTTTGAGTTGGAGCAGAGATAAAATTTTCACAGATTAAGTAAAACAGAGGAGATACCTAGTTTACAAAAGTGTCAGTGCGTTATAAAAATTCATTCTAAGTTATTTAAAACTCATAATTTCTTTATTTTCCTATAGAAACGGCATTTGAAGTAGAAATTAATTTCCTAGGCAAGCTCACATATATGAAATACTACATTTGCATTCTAAAGTGGTAATATATATCTACACACAAATATATACAAAAAATAAAATTAAAAAAAAACTTAAGTTGGTATTTTTAAAAAGATGTTGAATATTTGAGAAAAAGTAGAAACATTTTTGACCACAATTTTATTGAAATATAATTCATATACCATAAAATTCGCCCTTTACAAGTGTATAATTCAGTGTTTTTGAAAGTATATTCACAAGGTGACACAACCATCACTACTAATTCAAGGACATTTTCATCACCCAAGAAAGAAACCCCATACCCATTAGCAGTCACTCCCTATTTCTCTCTGCCCCCAGCCCCTGGCAATCACAAACCTTTCTGTCTCTATGGATTTATCAACTTTGGATATTTTATTTAAATGGAATTATAAAATACGTGGTCTTTTTTTTTTTAACGTGATCCTTTTTAACTGGCTTCTTTCACTTAGAATGTTTTAAGGATTCATCAGTGTTGTGGCATGTATCAGTACTTTGTTTCTGTTATGGCCAAATAATATTCCACTGTGGGCATTATATTTTATGTTGTATCATTTCATTGGTTGATAGACATTTGACTTGTTTCCGCTTTTCAGCTATTGTGAATAATTCATGTACATGTTTTTGTGTGGATGTGTTTTTAGTTCTCTTGAGTATATACCTGGGAGTGGAATTGCTGGATCATATGGTAACTCCATATTTAACTTTTTGAGGAACCACCAAATTGTTTTCGAAAGTGGCTGAACCATTTTACAATCACCATCAATTTGAGAGTTCCTTTTTCTCCGCATCTTTACTGACACTTGTCTTTTTATTTTAGCCATCCTAGTGGGTTTAAAGTGGTAGGTATTTCATTGTGGTTTTAATTTGCATTTCTCTAAGCTAATGATGTAGAGCATCTTTTCGTGTGATTATTGTCATTTGAATATCTTTGTTGAAATGTCTAGTCAAATCCTTTGCTAAGTTTTTAATTGGGATAGTTTTCTTTTTATTGTTGAGTTATAATTGAGTTGTAAGAGTCTTTTTATATAGGAACATTATATTTAAAGGTTTAGCATGGGTTTTAAATTATTTTCTTAAATCTCTTTTTTTCTTCGCATTATAATATTTGGTAGGCACTTCTGAAGATTTTAGAGTTTGATAGCACTGGTTCTCTAATTTCTATTTCAAACATACACCTTTTTATTATTATAATGTAGGTATGTTAATGTATTAAATCATTCTTCCTATGCTTGTTAGACAAAAATAAGATTATTTTTAATCATAAATGGAACAACGTAAGAATGATTTTGAGAATGAGCTTAATAGCTGTACTCTGGGCGTTTTCAGCTAAGTAAAGATGACAGCAATCAAGCATGCATTACAAAGAGACATTTTTACACCAAATGATGAACGCTTGCTGAGTATTGTCAATGTCTGCAAAGCAGGAAAAAAGAAAAAGAATTGTTTTTTGTGTGCCACAGGTGGGTATTTGGTAAGAAAAATTTGTTTGGCTTTCTTTTATTCTTTTATCCCCGAGGGGACTTTTCCTCCTCGTTTTAAATATTCTCATTGTCTCTATAAGTAGAAAAAACTGTTGGGCCAACAAATGCATTTTTTAATTGTTTTTAATTAAATATTGAGTAGATACCAAAAAAATTTCTATAATATATGTATAAGGTATGAAGATTAATCATACCATGAACACTTGTGTCCCCACCACCTAGTATAAGAAGAATATTACCATTACTTAGAAGTTTCCTGTGTGCCTTTCCCTGATCCCATTCCCTTCCCCCCCTATTTAAGAGGTAACTAGTATCCTGAATTTTGGTTTTCTATTTTCTTGCTTTTCTTTATCATTTTACCATACGTATTTGTAATTATCACATAATATATTGTTAGTTTTGCATGTCTTTGAATTTCGCATAAATTGAATCATAGTACATGTATTCATTTGTGACTTTTTCCCCTCAACATTATGTTTACGTTTGTGAGTTTTAGCTCTTTTCTTTCATATAGCCATAATTCCTTCATTTTCACTGCTATGTGGTATTCTGCTCTATGAGAGTACAGTTTATTTACCTGTCCTACTAGTGATGAACATTAGGTTTGTTTCTAGGTTTTGCTATTCAGATAGTACTTATATGACATGTTTGTCCTTGTCTCATGTATACAAGCAATAATTTTCTAGGGTCTATATTTAAGTACAGAGTTGCTGATTCACGAGCATGTGGGTTTCAACTCCGATACCAGATTATTTTCAAAAGTAGTTGTTCCGGTTTTCACTCTCACAACAGTATGTGTTTTGAATTCTTCACATCCTAGTCAAAACTTGACTTTGATACTTAGTTTTGACAGTTAATTGTTTTCAATGTGGTGGATGTAAAATAGTATTTCATTGTGATTTTAAATTGTAGTTCTTCATAATGAAATTGAGTCCCTTTTCATGAATTGATGAGCCATTTAGTTTCCTTATTTAAGAAATTGCTGTTTAAGCCTTTTGCTCATTTTCCTATTGTGTTGGTTGTCCTTTTACTGATTTTTCTAAGTTCTTTATATAAGTTGGATACTAATCCTTTATTGGTTATATGAGTCCTATTTTATGACTTATGTTTTACTTTTTATGATGACTGTTAATAAAATTTATAATTTTAATGAAATAAAATTAATGAATCTGTTCTTTTATGGCTTTCCTTTTTTATGTCTTATTTAAGATATCTTTCCCTCCCCTGAAATAATAAAAGTATTCACTTATATTATAAAAGTTTTAAAATTTTACCTTTCACATTTTAGTTCATCTATGTGCATGTTTGTAGTAGTGAGTGTGTGTTTCTGAGTTCTTATATCTGGTTTTTATTTTGTCTTGTTTTGGTATTTTATTCTTTCACCTAATTGTTAGATTCAATTTGTCAAGTTTCATTTTTTGTTGGGATTTTAATTGGAATTGTTTTGAATTGATAGTTCACTTTGGAGAGAACTTGATTTTTATGATATTGAATCTTCTAACAGTTCTGCATTTATCTAGATCTTTAATATCTTTTAGTAAGGTTTACAGTTTTAAAGGCTTTCAATAAGTTTTACAGTTTTTAAAGCTTTTGCACATGTGTTATATTTATTCCTAGATGTTTTTGATACTGTCATAATAACTCATTAGTACGTTTTTAAGATTTTACTTTTTAAGAGCGCTTTTCAGGTTTACAACACAATTGAGAGGGAGCTACAGAGATTTCTCATATGGCCTTTGTCCCCACACATAATATAGACACCCCTTTTATTAATACCACTCATAGCAGTAGTACATTTGTTACCATGAATAAACCTACATTGACACATCACAGTCAGCCAAAGTCCCTAACTTACCTTAGGGGTCACTCTTGGTATCGTATATTCTGTGCATTTGTACAAATGTATAATGACATATATTCATCACTATAATATCATACAGAGTATTTTTACTGCCCTGAAAATCCTCTGTGCAGTCTGCCTGTTCATCTCTTCCCTAACCCCTAGCAATCACTGATCTTTTTACTGTTTTCATAGTGTTGCTTTTTCCAGAATGGCATATAGGTGGAATTATACAGTATGTAGCCTTCTCAGATTGATTTCTTTCACTTAGTAATATGCATTTAAAGTTTTTGCATGTCTTGTTATGGCTCAGTAGTTCATTTGTTTTTAGTGCTGAATAACATCCCATTGTCTAGATATACCACAGTTTACTTATCCATTCACCTACTGACAGACATCTTGGTTGCTTCCAAGTTTGGGCAGTTATGAATAAAACAGCTATAAACATCCATGTTCAGGTTTTTATGAAGACATACATTTCAACTCCTTTGGGTAGATGCCAAGGAGCATGATTGCTGGATCATATGTTAAGAGTATGTTTGATTTTGTAAGAAATTGACAAACTATCTTACAAAGTGGCTGTACCATTTTCATTTCCTCTAGCAATGTATGAGAGTTCCTGTTGCTCTACATCTTCCCTAGCATTTGTTGTGTCAGTGTTCTAGATTTTGGCCATGCTAATAGGAGTGTAGCAGTATCACAGTGTTTTAATTTGCATTTTTGTTATGCTTTGTGATCTGTATATCTTTTTTGGTCTGTTAAGTTATTTGGCCCATTTTTTTAGTCAGATTTTTTTTCTTACTGTTACGTTTTAAGGGTCTTACTACTCAAGGAATCTGCCTTTGACCCTCTAGTCTGATTTGGAATCTTTCATTAGTATTCTGAGCATTGCCCAGTCATAGCATTTGTTGTGAAGTATTACTTCTTTTTTTTAGTATCGTGTACAGGCACCTGACAGCTATATTTTCAATGAGTGAATGAATGAAGGAAAGAGTAAGTGAATAATATTTCTAATGAAAATGTGTATTTTACTCAACAGTAACAACTGAACGCCCCGTGCAGGTGAAGGTGGTCAAAGTCAAGAAATCTGATAAAGGAGATTTCTACAAAAGGCAAATTGCTTGGGCCCTTCGAGACCTTGCTGTGGTAGATGCCAAGGATGCCATTAAAGTATGTTTTATTTAGTTTTTTGACCTATGTTCAAAAACTATCTTTCATTTTATACCATAGTATTATGTCTTCTAAAATGATCTATCTAACCCTTTTTTGTGTGTATAATTCACTGGTCCATCAGCTAACCAAGAATTAGTTTAAAGTACATTATTCAACCTTTAATTCCCCCACTCCCCACTCTCAGGCTACTAAAAATAAGTACATAGTATGTTTGTTTCATTTTTTATTTTGAGCTACAATTATGTTTGTGCACAAGCTACATAAACTAGAGCAAAGTTTGACTCAAACTTTTTACTTTTATTTGTTTAGATCAGGTAGTTAGGATAAAATCCATAAATTATTACAGATTTTAAAGTGCTGTGTTATGTGAGTGGTTTTTTTTAAAAAAAAAAACATTGTTCTGGTAAAACTTAGTTCAAAATCATATATAATATAATCAAAGTGAGTCTTACTTCTCACAAATTAATGTAGAATCATCAACTGAGGCAGCTCACCTTTTGAGGCCATGGTCTAATGTTTGTGGCTCAAGTAAAGAAAGTGATAGTGAATTACACACCTTATCCTAAGGAACATAAGACTATAAATTGTACACCTTTCAGTTAGGCCATATTCAAACTCCAAGAAAGTTGAATAAGATGATAATCATGTTAAAGGACCACCTTTATTCCCGACACTTCGAGGCTTTTCACATCAATACTGGTTTTTTCCCCAAAGAAATCAAGTAGAGCTTCTTAGGTTAAATCAAGTGCTTTCTCCTCCTCCTCTCTAAATCTGCCCCTTATCTTCCTCTGCAGCCCAACAGTATCTCCAGAGTGCCAAGGAATGCTTGGACCAAATCCACTTATACTGTTGATGGGGTTAATAGCAAGCCTTAGATTAATGTCATTCCGGGAGCCCTTTGATTTAACTCTGCAAGTCTCATATATTTATTAACAAGGCACAAAGGAGTAAAAACTACCTTTGTAGAGTAATGTAATAACAAAATGCTGGTTTTACCCTTACCCTGGTACAAGCCCGTGAAGAAATAAAAGCTGAACAAAATGACAGGCAGTTGAGTCAGCTGAAAAATAATTTTTAAATGAAGTAAAAATAACTTTAGGAGAGCCCTGCATATCTGTAGAATCTTTCAAATATAGAGAATGCCTTTAAGTATTTTAGGCAAAGTGAGTCTTTGCTTTATTCCTAAGGATCTCTCAATTTTTGGAAAAATGTGGAAACAAGATTTGGCAGGTGCTTTTAGTCTGTGCATGTGTATGTATTGGAAAGAATATTAAAATGGGATTTTTAGAGAACTAATTATTTAACAAATAATTTCTTTTACCATGGGAAAGGATCAAGAGTAGAGACTTTTTGGTAGGTTTCTGTTTAAGAAAAAATACTGTAAGGACATTTTAGAAAAACATCTTTATTTAAAAAAAAAAACAAACTTTTTTTCTTTAGTAGTATTGCATTTTGTAACCCTGTTGGCTTGCATTATTCTCTAACGTTGCTGAAGGCTTTCTCACAGCTAATGCCTCATTGCTGACTTGCTTAATGGATTTTTTTTTTTCATTTTAGGTAGGCACCTTGGTGTGTGTGTGTGCTATATATGGACATAAAACATAAAATTTTTATACATAGCCTAACATTAGCCATTTAGTATCACACATTGATTTGTGTGAGTGTTGCCACTGGAGCACTCATTTACTCTTATGGCATTATGGGAAATATTCCCAGGGAAGAGACCATTTCCCATCAAGTTTCATATTAACTGCCAATACTCTTAGATATTTCATAAGTAATAATGCAACTACCTTTTCTGCTTATTGAGACATAATTAAACTGTTTAGTAGTTCCATGCTACTCTAGTGTAATTGTACCACAGGTCAGGTCTTGATCCCTAAATTATCCCGAATCTTCACATTAAAAGTCTGATATAACTTCTCTTGCTTTTAAGGTCTTTATTTAAATTTTGTTCCCCGTAAATAACACTGTAAATTAATTGAGTATATTGTTAGCCTTTGATAGAATATTAAGAATATTCAAACCTATTTTTTAATTCCTTGGATGTGAAGAAAAGTATACACCCTTTTTTTCCCCTTTTTTCATTTTTTTTATATAGTTGTCAAGCATTTCTACATTCAAGAGAAAATTAGCCTGGCATGAAATTATTGCTATCATGTCACTCAAGATACATGTAGAATATAGTGCAATTCCCTCACATGACTTGAGCTTTTCCCTACTTTTAAGACACCTTTATTTGTTCTATATAGTCAGAATTAAAAACAGGAGCAGTTCCTATTTTTTACCTGATTTGTTTTTGAAAACCACTTCAGGATATAGATTATATTTTTTTTCTTATGTGTTATAATTAGAAGATATATTCTGTGTCAAGAAATTAGTATCAAATTACAGTTATGAATAATAGTACCTTATTAAAGAAAAAGTATAACTCTAAAACCCCATAGGCAATTTAAAAAGAAAAATTAGGTCCACATCAAAACTAGAGACCATTATCATCTTATACACTAGAAAACTGAGACATCCTGTACTTTTACTCATAGACTTAAGGGGGATAAGAAGAAAATTACCAAAACGCTGTTTTTTATCCAGCTTCTTCTGGGAAGAAAACAAAGTTTTTGCTATAAATTGAATTCTTTGAGCCCTTCTCTGCAAGTCACGTAGCTGATTTTTTAATGGTGAATTTTTCAAGAAGAGCTTCAACTTTTTTTTGTTTTATTGAAATACAGATTTTACAATAATGAAAATGGGATATGCTCAAAAACAATTATCTTTTGTATGTTTTTATTTCAGGAAAATCCTGAATTTGATTTACATTTTGAAAAAATATATAAATGGGTTGCCAGCAGCACAGCTGAAAAGAATGCATTTATTTCATGCATTTGGAAATTGAATCAGCGCTATCTCCGAAAGAAAATTGATTTTGTCAATGTTAGTTCACAGCTTTTGGAAGGTAAAGTTAAATAAAAATGAACATGTAAAATCAAGTGTGTGTATAACTGAATATATAATTTGACATTATTTGAAATAATTAGAACACTATTTAAAAATAATATTTTATTGCAGGAGTGATCCATGCTTGTCATATAAAATTGATACATTAAATTAAATAAATAAAAATTATGCATAAATATAATCTTCAGAAAACTACTGTTTATATTTTGTTAGATATTCTTCTAATCTTTTCTATATGCATACTTTTTTAAATAAAGAAATCTACGTTGTTTCCTACTATACTTTTTCATATCATGTATTGTGAACATTTTTTATGTTATTATATACTTATGCAACATTATTTTTAACAGCACTATAGTATTCCATTGTGTGGATATACTGTAATTTATTTAATCACATTTTTCATTTTCAAACCTTTGCTTATTTTGTAAAACTCTGAGATGAGTATCTTTGTAGCTATTTTTTTGTGCAGAATATAGCTATAGCAGTTAAAAACACAACTGGAGTGCAGCTGCCTGTGTTCAAATCCTGGCTTTGTCACTTACTAGCTTTGTGACTTTGAGTTATTCTATATTTTAGTTTTCCTTACCTCAGAAATAGAGATAATAATAGAATCCACCCTGTAGGATTGTCCTGAGGGTTAAGTTAATATATGAACATGATGAGAACAATACTAGATACATAGTAAGTACTCAAATATTATTATCGGGATAAAATCCTTAGACATGAAGTTAATTAAGATAATTTTGATCCATATATCTTTAGAAATGTTACTAAGGATTCTTTTGTAGTACAAAATAAAAACTCTACTGTTAATTATTGAAAATAAGGGATTTTTTTCTTTTAAAATTTCTTTCATAAAGACATAATCATTGTAAGAAAATGGTTCGGTATGCCTTATGGATGCAATTTGTGTTGTATTCTTGATCTCAAAGTGGGCAATTGAAATGACAGTATGCAAGTAAACATAGTTGTTCCTCTGTTGAGGAAAAAAAAACTTAGATTTATCCTAAATTATGTAGTTTTTGAAAGAAAACTTAAGTTTGTCCTAAGTTGTATATTAACGTTTCAATTAGAAGCTTTTATTTTGTCAGGTTGAAACATCTGAAATTGCCAGTATTCTACCATTCGGACCAATAAAATTGGCATGCTTCAGACTATTCCTATACTTAGTCACTTGCTTCTGTCTTTTCTCTATTTTGTTTCACTTATTCCTTTTCTGTTTGGCCATGGATCTTTCTCTCTTTAAATGTAGTATTCTTTCTCATCGTATATAAATTAGTGATTCCATTATGGTTTCAGGCTTAATCCTTGGAACTGGCAGAGACAAGTCACATCTGTCAGGTCCTGTGCTCCTCCCCACAGTGAGGCTGGCCTTGTGTATGAGCCCTCAGGGTTGCCCAATCACCAACATTGGACCCCAATGTCTTGGTGATTGAGTGTGTTGAGAGAATGACCTTCAAGAAATTTATGGTAATTTGTCATGCCTTGAATAGTAGTTTAATTTATTTTATTAATTTGTTTTATTTTATTTTATCATTTTGGGGTTGAGAATTCTGTTAAGTGAATTTAAAAGCTTGCTATTCTGTTTTCAAATATTACATACCTCCAGATGTTATTTATTGCCTTTAGAGATATTTTAAACTAATATATTTTATTAAGTCAACAATCTCAGAACATGCCTGTATTTACCTCATTAAGAAATATCAAAATCAATGAGAAGAATATTGCTATTTTTGAGAATGAAGTGTCTAACTTAAAAAAAATTTTTTTTCAAAGCCTAAAACTGAGGTGTAGACATTTTCATTTTTCTAAACATTAACTCCAATTAAGATTAATTTTAAGAATACTGAGAAGATTCTTAAGGATCTCATTTTGAAAATTACTTTTTATAAATCAAATAACCATTGCTTTGGTTTAGTAGAGTTCAGGGAGTAGCTTTCTTAATGTCTACAAGCTTGTTTTAATGTTTTACTGACTTTAAAATCATGGCTGGTAATTACCACTTAAAAAAATTAGATTGTCTCTAAGCTTTAGAAAACAAATTATCACCATCTCTTTTTAAGAGATAAATAATCATACAAGTAAGTAAGACTGTTCATTGTGAATGTTAGCAGTGGTGACTTCAGTATTTTTTATTGATGACAATGGAATGTTCATGCTATTAATTGGGGTTTCTTAGTAGAATATGGTTTCTAAAAGAGGACTTCGTTAGCAATTGGAGTAAAGTTTTCATTTGGCCTTTTGTTCATTCTGGTAACTAAATTTTTAAAAATCTTTGACTTGTATCCTTAAATGCCGGTTTTAACTGGAATCTTGTGTGTTCTTTTAATTGCTTCAATTTTGTCCTTTCTGACTGTTTTATGACTAATCCATCGTGAGGGTGTGTCTAGATAAAGGTTTGGGGCTTTGAGTGAAAATAACTAGATTAAATGCATGAGTCACAGCTGACCTAAAAATAATCCCCAGGAAGTGATCTATTTCCCACTTTTCTCCTCCAAGTACTAGTCAGTACTGTTTCTGAAAAGACTAAGAGAAAATAGAAAGATAAATGTATTTTTAGTAACTGTTAGAAAATAAATAAGAAAAAGAAACTCTTGAAATTTAGCTTCTTATGGATCTTCCCACTTTGTAGTTTATATTGACATTGTCTTTAAACCTTGATTTAGCATGAAGTTGAAATAAATATGGGTAGTATTTTAAAAATTTAAACCTGTATAATTTTCTACCCAGCTAATCTTCTTTGCTTACTTTCCTCTGCTTTTTTCATACCTTTTTATTCTCCAGAACTGCCTAAAGTTACAGAAGGTGCGTAACACCTTTCCTTCTTTTTCTATTCTGTATATTTTTATTACTTGACATTGTTATGTACTGTTGGTTGCATATTTTATGAAATTGTGTTCAGGGACAAATTTATTACTAGAAAATCCATATGGTGATAAAATTAATGATAGTATTAATTATTAATGTCCAAGGACTGTTTCATGGGAGAGAAAATACTTCTGAAGCAGTTAAGATCATTTAAAATATTTGTTTATTTTAAATATCTACTCATGTAAAGAGCTGTACTGAATGTTTTGGTCAGTCCCTGCTCCCTAGTGGCTAATACGCTGTCACACACATGACAGTTTAACATTTCCACCGTGAACTAAAATGGACTTACTCAAAGGGCAAAGAGCTTGGGGATGCTGCTTTAAAAACTTATATACTGTAACATACAATTGCCTGTACCAAAAGTTTTAAGTCTCATTTTTTTTCTGGGACATTATCTAAATTTGCCTAATTATCATTCTTCAGAGTAAGTTCTTTGTTAATTTGAATTAGCTGGTTTTTGTTGTAGGACAAAATAAGGTATGTCAAGTCATGTTGAATGTAAATATTCATTGTTTTCGAGAAAACAATGAATATTTTAAGTATCCAGAGTTTGTGATTTAAATTTTGTCCCATTATTTGATAAATCTGTAACTTTAATTATAGGTTTTTTTAGGGGGTAAAAATTATTTTTTTCATTTTTCCTCTCTTAACCTCAGTTTTATATAAAATCTCTCAAATTGAACTGGCACATTTATCTAGAAAGCACCTCAAATTTGACCTCTTGGTCTTTTATTATGAAGCACGAAGACCTCATATATTTTGTAATTTCAAACAGCCCTGTTGCTGTTGCTCTTTTTATCACGGAGTTATTGAGAATGCTCCTATCGCTGACCTTTAGAAATTTTATCAGTCTGTGTGTAATTTGTTTAAACAAAGAAATGGAAAATTCAGTTAATACTTTCAGTGCCCAAAATAAATTGTGACTTGTAGATGCATTTTTCATTTCAATTAAAAATTACTTGAAAAAATGTTACAAAGACAAAAATAACAGAAGAAAAATGTTACCTGGGGAAAAAAGGAAAGCAAATTGTTTTCATGTGTTCTGAATTCATAATCCTTGTTTTGTTAGAGCAGCAATCACCTCAGGTAGGAATGAAGGGCTAGGCTTCTTTCCATGTGTTTGTTTTGTTTTGTATTTGTCTTTTATTTTAATTGTGTTTGGGAAATTGTGACTAAAGCCTGTTTTAACATTTGTAAGTCAGTGAAGTAGACTGCATGCTTTTTATTTGTTACAATACACGTTATAGTAACATACACCATTCTTTATTAAAAAAAAAAAAGGGGTTTTCATATATTTTGAATTTTATTTTTCAGCCACTAAATGTGACCTGTGCTTCTAATCGACCTTACGTATAAGGACCATGTTATTGTTTTTCTTATTTTTTTACTACTTTATTTTTAATTTTTACCTCTTTAAGAATCTGTTCCAAGTGGAGAAAATCAGAGTGTGACAGGAGGTGATGAAGAAGCAGTAGATGAATACCAAGAATTAAATGCAAGAGAAGAGCAGGATATTGAAATAATGATGGAAGGCTGTGAATGTGCAATCTCTAATGCTGAGGCCTTTGCAGAAAGGTTATCCAGAGAACTACAGGTGCTAGATGGGGTAAGACTTTCTTGTAATCTATGATTTGTGATGTGCAGTGAATTGAGAAGACTGGTGTTCACATTTTACTGCCTCATAGTGTGATTATTGCTGTCTTTTTCTATAAGAGCATTACCAGCTGCCATCAGTCTTTCAGTGTTCTTGATCATTCTTATTAGGCCAGTGAAGGCAGTTGGCTCCAGTCCTAGCTTTTGGAAGGTTCTTGATATGAAGTAATGAAACTAAAAAGTAGCCAACCAGAGGCAATTTGGGGGTTGATTCCCCAGCCTCTGAAATACCTCGGTAGGAGTAGTTCAGCACAAAAGAATAGCATTTTTGTTTTTTGAAAAAAATAAGTACAAATTAAAGAGGAATTGGGCTGAAATAAATGAATCAGTTACCTAAAGAGAGCAGAATGTGGTGAAAATAGGAGAGTCAGAGGAAAAGGATATTTGATTCTTCTGCTAAAATATTTTGGAATAGATTCTTTAATTTTTAGTTTCTGAGTCTGTAAATGCACATCTTTAAAAAGTAAAAGAGCCAAAAGTAGCAGTACTAAATGTGAAGAAATCTAAAAGGAAAATTGGGGTTTTTTGGTTTTTGTTTACACGAGGTAAGTATTTAAGAAAAACCCTCAGAGAATAGGATTTTGTTGTTGTTGTTGTTGTTGTTGTTGTTTTACAATAGAAAAGAAAAGTTTTATTAGGAGAGAGTACACTCCAGACATGGAAGTGGGCCTGAGCAAGAGAAGCGTGGCTCAAAAGGCCTGGTATCAAAGCCAGAATAAGGAATATTTTAAGACTTAAATAGTTTTGATATTTTATACATGATTGGTGCAGAAATTATGAGGTTGATATTAGGCCCAGAGATTATGTGAATAGTCAAGCTTATGAATTTACAAATGTTACTGAAAATGAAGCCTAAGAGAGACTTGCAGATGTTAAAGTGGAAATTGTCCTGGACAAATTCAAGCCCTAACTCTGCTGCCTAAGATTTCATTATGTCTGAGCCCTCCTTACTTTATAGTTTGGCTGTAGTTACAGTTCAGTTATTAGGAATATTATATAAAATAGCACTTGTGAAATTACAGCACCAACTGTACAATGATACTCTTTTAATTCTGTGTCCAAGTTTTCTCATCATACTAGGTTACTTGCCTTTTTTTTTTTTTATGGGAGATAGAACATACAATGCAAGTTACCTGCCTTCTTAATGTGGTTTTATATTTTCTTTTCTAATTAATATTGCATATATATTCCAAGTCATATTGCTTTGCAGTGTTATTTTGGATTTGACAGCTTCCATATTTCAAGGAATTTAGAATCAATACAATAATTTAAAAAACAGTGGTGAGGAGATGGTAGTTTGTTACTGCTTTGCCTGGAAAAAAGCATAGTTGCAAATGAAAGATAAAAGGACCATAGAAGGAGCTTTCTTATGGCCATATGCTCTTCCATATTCTGTTAGTGCAAATTGTACTAACATTAGTTCCATGTAACTTTTAAAGACTGGTATACCACTGCTGTCTTCTTGACCAAGGAATTACATAGGTGATTATGCTTTTATTTAGGATTTTACATGAATGTTAAGTATAAAAAATTCCTATGCCAGTAGAATTGGAAGAAATGTTAGTGATGAAGTAGTCTAATGCTCCTAAGTTTACAAAAATCAGAATACACCATTCATTACTGATGATATGTTGTAGGGCAGAACAGTACTTGTGTGGTCTGTGGAAATATAAAATATTGACGCCTGTTTCCTAACCTTGATGTAAGATTCAAGTAAATGTACTATCTCGAAATACTGTGTAAAAAGTGGAATGTAAACATAAAGTGATAAAGAATGTATAGATATACATATCAACCTTTTTTACTCTGCTGTCAACGAGATTTGGCAATATTTCATCTTTATTACTTCTTACACACATTTAAATAATACGAAGTGTTACTTTTGTTTTTAACTTTGTAGGCCAACATCCAGTCAATCATGGCCTCTGAAAAACAAGTGAACATCCTTATGAAGTTACTGGATGAGGCTTTAAAAGAGGTAGATCAGATTGAATTGAAACTGAGCAGTTATGAGGAAATGCTCCAAAGTGTGAAAGAACAAATGGATCAGATCTCTGAAAGCAATCACCTAATTCATCTTAGTAACACTAATAATGTAAAGCTCCTGTCTGAGATAGAGTTCCTTGTGGTAAGTGCGATTATAAATACCAACAATAGAAGAAAAAAATCTCATAATGATATATAAAAGCCATTTGTATACATTTTCAAATTTTCTTACGAGAGCAAGATATAAAATAATTCCAAAGACTTAGTGATAGGATTGAGTAGCCACTTACGTATAAATTTTCCTAAATTACATGTGTACCTGGTGTATTTATATATATATTCCAGAACCACATGGACTTGGCCAAAGGTCATATAAAGGCCCTTCAGGAAGGAGATCTTGCTTCTTCCAGAGGCATTGAGGCCTGTACCAATGCCGCCGATGCCCTTCTGCAGTGCATGAATGTAGCTCTCCGACCAGGTATGTTCGTTGGAGATGATAAAATCTGACCAAGAATCTGAGACTAAGGCTGTAACTTAGTATACTGCTTATGTGGGCAAGTGGTTTAGGGTTATATCATTAGCTATACAAACACATTTCACTTATTTACAAACATATTTCTATTGGCATTGAGAACTTTTTCATTTTATTTCCTTCTGACTGACCATCAGTGGCTCAAGTTAACACCATGATTTTCTTCATTACAGTCCACAGAACCTAGAACAAAGTGGATGCTTGGGTTAGACCAGAGAACATAAGGTTTTGCTGAGCCATTGGTTCCAAAACTTGATTTGGCATCGGAATCACCAGGAAAGCGTGTTAAAAAACAGATAGTCAGGCCCCACACCCAGATTCAGTAGGTCTGGGCTGAGGCTTTAGAATCCACACTTCTAACAGTTCCCAGATGTTGCTGAGTAAGGATGGCACTTTGCTATCCATTGCACTATACTATTGTTTCTGGACCTTATTTTTTTTTTAATTAATTTTATTTTTATGTTGACATTGGTTAATGCAATCTGGTAAGTTTGAGATTACTGCACATTTTAACAGGACACATATATATCTACATTGTGTGTTCACCTCCCATATTTAGATTTCTTTCTATCACTGTATATTTGACCCCATTAACCCCATCAACTTCCCTTCTAACCCCACCCTGTGATAACCACTAGTCTATTGTCCAGGTCCATGAGTCTCTGTTTGTCCTGCTCATTTGTTGCTTTTAGGTTTATATATCACATATAAGTGATATCATATAATTTTCAACTTTTTCTGTCTGGCTTATTTCACTTAGTATGATTATCTCGAGGTCCATCCAGGTTGTCACAAATGACAGTATTTCATCTCTTCTTATGGCTAAGTAATATTTCATTTTATATATGTACCACAGCTTCTTTTAGCCAATCATCTATTGTAGAACACTTTGGTTATTTCCATGTCCTGGCCACCATGAATAATGCTGCTATGAACATCAGTGTGCAAATATCTATTCGGATATGGGTTTTCAAGTCTTTAGGGTAAATAGTCAATAGAGGGATTGCTGGATCATATGGTAGATCAATTCTTAGTTTTTTTGAGAAACGTCTATTCTGTTTTCCATAGTGGCTGTACCAATTTGCAGTCCTACCAGCAGTGTATGAAGGTTCCTTTTTCTCAGAATCCTCTCCAACATTTGTTATTACTTGTCCTGTTGATTATAGCTATTCTAACAGGTGTGAGATGGTTATCTCATTGTGGTTTTGATTTGCATTTTCCTAATAGCTAGTGATGTTGAGCATCTTTTCATGTACTTGTTGACCATTTGTATGTCCTCTAGGGAGAAGTGTCTGTTCATGTTCTCTGCCCATTTTTGATTGGATTGTTTGGGGGGTTTTTTGTTGTTATTGAGTCGTATGAGTTCCTTGAGATTTTGAATATTAGGACCTTATTGGAGGCCTTGTTTGCTAATATATTTTTTCCCATTCGGATGGTTATCTCTGCCTTGTTGTCGATTTCTTTTGCTGAGCACAAGGTTTTAAATTTGATGTAGTGCCATTCATTTATTTTTGCTTTTACTTCCCTTGCCTTTGAAGTCAAATTCATAAAATCCTCTTTAGGTCCAAGGTCCTTGAGTTTAGTCCCTAAGTTTTCTTCTATGCATTTTATTGTTTCAGGACTTACAGTCAGATCTTTAATCCATTTTGAGTTAACCTTGGTGTGTGGTGATAGACAACAGTCTAGTTTCATTCTTTTGCATGTGGCTTTCCAGTTTTCCCAGCATCATTTATTGAAGAAGCTTTCCTTTCTCCACTGTATGTTTTTGGCTTTTTTATCAAAAATCATTTGCCCATACAAATACGGGTTTACTTCTGGATTCTCGATTCTGTTCCACTGGTCCATGTGTCTGCTTCTATGCCAGTTCCATGCCATTTTGATTACTGTTACTTTGTAGTATAATTTGAAATCAGGCAGTGTGATGCCTCCAACCTCATTCTTTTTTCTCAGGATAGCTTTGGCAATTCGGAATCTTTTGTGCTTCCGTACAAATCTGATCATTTTTTGTTCTTTTTCTTTGAAAAATGCCAATGGGATTTTGATGGGGAGTGCATTAAATCTGTATAATGCTTTATGTAATGAGGTTATTTTAGCTATGTTGATTCTTCCAATTGAAGAACATGGAATATCTTTATCTTATTTGATTTTTTTTAATACGATCTTATCGTTTTCATTATATAAGTCCTTCACATGTTTTGTTAGATTTATTCCTAGATATTTTATTCTTTTTGTTACAATTGCAAAAGGAATTATTTTTTCCAATTGTTTTTCTGATGCTTCATTATTAGAGTATAGGAACTCTATGGATTTTTGAACATTGATTTTGTATCCAGGAACTTTACTGTATTTTCTTATTGTTTCTAGTAGTGTTCTTGTGGAGTCTTTAGGGTTTTCTATATAGAGAATTATGTCATCTGCAAATAGTAAAAATTTGACTTCTTTTTTTCCTATTTGGATTCCTTTTATATCTTTCTCTTATCTGATTGCACTTGCTAGGACCTCCAGTGCTATATTGAATAACAGTGGTGATAGTGGACAACCTTGCCTTATTCCTGATCAAAGAGGGAAGCTTTTTAGTTTTTCACTATTAAATATAATGTTGACTGAGGGTTTGTCATAGATGGCCTTTATTATGTTAAGAAATTTTTCTTTTATACCGATTTTGTTGTGTTTTGATCATAAATGGATGCTGTATCTTATTGAAGGCTTTTTCTGCATCTATTGATATGATCATATGATTCTTATTTTTTAATTTTATTTATGTGGTGTATCACATTGATTCCTGTATGTTGAACCATCCATGTGCCTCTGGAATGAAGCCTACTTGATCATGGTGTATAATCTATTTAATATGTTGCTGTATTCAGTTCACTAGTATCTTATTTAGGATTTTTGCATCTGTATTCAATAGAAATATTGGTCTGTAGTTTTCTTTTTTTGTGTTATCGTTACCAGGTTTTAGTGTCAGGGTAATATTGGTTTCATAAAATGTGTTGGGAAGTATTGCCTCCTCTTTGATTTTTTGGAAGTTTGAGAATAGGTATTAAATCTTCTTTGAATATTTGGTAGAATTCACTGGTGAAGCTATCTGGTCCTGGACTTTTACTTTTTGGTGGGTTTTTGATGTTTGTTTCCATTTCCATACTGCTGATATGTCTCTTTAGATTTTTCCAGTTCTCTTTGATTCAGTCTAGAAAGGTTGTATCTTTTTAATAATTGTTCATTTCTTCTAGGTTATTAAATTTGGTGTTACATATTTTCGTAGTATTCTTGTATGATCCTTTGTATTTCTGTGGTGTCTGTCATAATTTCCCTTCTTTCATCCCTGATTTTATTCATTTGTGTCCTTTCTCTTTTTTCTTTAGTGAGTCTAGCCAGGTTTGTTAACTTTATTAACCTTCTCAAAGAACCAGTTTTTTGTAATTTTGATTATTTCTTTTCTTCTGCTGACTTTAGGCTTCATTTTTTCTTCCTTTTCTAGTTTTTTGAGATGAAATATTAGGTTTTTTATTTGGGCTCATTCTTGTTTTTGGAGATAGGCCTGTAATGATATGAACTTCCTCTTATTACCGCTTTTTCTGTGTCCCAAAAGTTTTGGTATGTTGTACTTTCATTATCATTCATTTCTATGTGTCTCTTATCTCTCTTTTTATTTCTTCTCTGACCCAGTTATTCTTTAGTGACATATTGTTTAATCTCCATGTATTTATGGTTCTTCCCACTTTCTTTTACAGTTGATCTCTAGTTTCAAAGTATTATGATCAGAGAATATGGTTGGTATGATTTCAACCCTCTTATAGTTGTTGAGGCTATTTCTTTGTCCCACCCAGTATGTGGTCAATTCTTGAGAATGTTCCATGTGCACTCAAGAAGAGTGTATAAGCAGCTGTTTTGGGATGGAAGGCTCTGTAAATGCCAGTTCGTCTAATGTGTCATTTAAGAATGTTATTTCCTTATTTATTTTGTTTGGATGATCTGTTCATATCTGACAGTGGGGTATTTAGGTCCTCTGCTATGATAGTGTTTTGGTCTGTTTCTTCCTTTACTTCTGTTAGTAATTGCTTTACATTTTTGGGGCTCCCTGAATCAGAGCATAGATGTTAGTAAGTTGTTATGTCTTCTTAGTGCAGGATTCCCTTTATCATTATGAAGTATCCCTTAGTATCTTTTTTTACCTTTTTGGTTATGAAGTCCATTTCATCCAATATTACTACCATTACTCCCACTTTTCTGTGAATGCCATTTACTTGAAATATCATTTTCCACCCTTTCACTTTGCATCTGTATTTGTCTTTGGATGTGTCTCCTGGAGGCAGCCTATAGTTGGGTTTTGTTTTTTGTTCCAATCTACAACTCTGTGCCTTTTTATTGGTAAATTCAGTCCATTTATATTTAGGGTGATTATTGAAATATTAGGTTTTCCTATTACCATTTTATCTTTTGCTTTCTGGTAGCTCATTGTTTCCATTGCTTCCTTGTCTTTGTGTGTGTGTGTGTGTGTGTGTGATTTTGGTTGAGTTTTGCAGGTTTTCTCTCTGGTCCTTCTTGTTTTATGTTATATACTTCAATTCTGAATCTTTGATGTGTGGTTGACATTGCGAATATGTAAAGGATAGTTATATATATACAGTCGTCCATTTTCTTCTACATGTGCCTTATTCCATTCCCCTTTGCTTATTTGGAGCTTTGAATCATACCCTTTTCTGTCATTGTTGTCTCAGTTTGTTCTTAGGTATGCTGAACGTTCATTACTATCTTGCTATAGCAATTCTCTTCTTACTGTTTAAGCTTATAATGTTCTGTTCTTAGTAAGGGTTGCACTCCTCTGCTTCTTTCTATCTGTCTGCTAGTTGCCTTACTTCTATTTTTTTTTTTTTTGTCATTTTGTTTTAGGTGAGCTGACCCCTTTCAGTATTTCCTGTAATGCAAGCCTTGTAGCAGAGAATTCCCTCAACTTTTATATGCCTGGAAAGGTCTTTATTTCTCCTTCATATTTAAAGGAGAGCTTTTCTGGATACATTATTCTAGGCTGGTAGTTCCTTTCATTTAATAGTTTGAATATTTGATTTACTCCTTTCTGGCTTATAAGGTTTGTACTGAGAAGTCCAATGATAATCTCATGGGGTTTCCTTTATAGGTTACCGTCTTCCCTGGCTGCCTGGAGAATTCTGTCTTTGTCATTGATTTTTGATAATTTTAATACCATGTGTCTTGATTAAGGCCTTTTTGGGTTGAGATAATTGGATGTTCCATTGACTTTTTGAATTCCACACTCCAGCTCATTCCTTAAATTTGGGAAATTCTCTTCAACTGTTTGTCTGAAAATGCTTTCTAATCCCTGCTCTTTTTCCTCCCCTTTGAGAATGCCCATTATTCTTATGTTTCCTCTCTGATGGTATCAGCTAGTTCTTGTATTTTTTTCATTATTTTTTATTATTAGTTTTCTCTCCTCTTTCTTCTGATTTATTTATAGATTTCTGTCTTTGATATCACTGATCTTTTCCTTCATTTTTTTGACTCTATTTCCCAAGCTTGCTATTTCACTTTTCATCTTTTGTAATGTGTTCTTTATCTCCAGAAGTTCTATTTGGTTCATTTTGGGGGTTTCAGTCTCTTTGATAAAGAACTCATTCCACTCATCTAGTTGTTTTTCCAGTTCCTGAAATTTTTGATATGAATTGTTTCAGATCTCATTGAGTTTTTTCAGAAGTACCATCCTGCATTCTCTGTCATTTAAGTAGCACATTTCTATGTCTGGAAGCTTATATTCTGGACATTTTTTTCTTTCTGAGCTGCCCTGTCACCTTGGTTGTTCATGTTGTTTAATGGACTATTTCTCCACCTGGACATTAATGGAAGTATATTCTGCTTTTTTTCCAGAAAGAAAATTTATTATATAAAGGTCTCTCCTTAGCCCGTTGCAAAGAAGACATTTTTCTTTTGGTTTCCAGTAGGTGGCATCTAAAGCCTCTTGGATCCCTGCTTTATTTAATACATTTTTTTTTCCTTATAGATGTTTAATCAAACTTGCTACCCTCAGTGGTCGGTCCCACTCAGTGTTAGTGACAGGTTCCGTAGCATTTGCTCAGATTCTCCTAGGGCTCCACAGCATTCTGTCTCTTGGAGGGTCTGGAGGGAGGGGCCCTCTGGATTGGGGGATGGGGACTGTGGCTCAGCCTCTGTTTTGCAGCCACGGCTGATAAAAATCAACTGTTGTTTTTCTGCTGTCCCTACTTCTCTGCCATTCCAACTTCTCTATCATCCCCGCTTCTCTGCTTTCCGCTCTGATAACTGGACCCTGCATGGGCCACGTGGAGCTTCCGGGTCTCCCAGTCAGGGCTGTTCAGGGAAGTCGCCACACCTTCTTCCTTCCCCCTCCTCCTACAGGGAGCTCCGCCTGAGGGAGGCAGCTTCTTTGTTTCTACCAGTCCATCGCGGGACACCCAGGGTTTTGACCTGTGGTAACTCTTATGTACAGATCCCACGCTCTGAGGTACTAGTATGCTTTTTGGGGGTGTTTTTTGTTGAGTTTTAGATGTTCAGCTTATTGTTGTCTCAAGGGGAGAGATCTGACGACGTCTCTCACTCCGCCATGTTTCTTACCCCTACTCTTTTCCTGCTAACATACTCCTTGATTTTTCTTTTAAAAAGCAAACAAACTCATAAAACTTTGGGTTCTTCAGAACTGAAATATGGATGCCGTTATAAATATACTCATTAAACATCAGCAAAATCTTTTTACCCATTAAAATAGTCAAGAAATATTCTGATTTCAGGCCACGACATGCTCCTGGCGGTCAGGCAGCAGCAGCAGCGTTTCAGCGATTTGCGAGAGCATTTTGCCCGGAGACTGGCCAGTCATCTCAACAATGTTTTTGTTCAACAGGTAATTTTATTTTTTATTAATACTAGCATGTTCCTATAGCTTTTTTAGATATTGCCTTAAACACGAATTCCCACAAAAAATTTTTAATGTATTTGATTAAAATCCCAGCATATTTCTTCACGTATTTATTTGATTTTAAGAATTTTAAATAAGTGCATATTTGCTCATAGATGGTTTTGGGCCCCAACTGCCTTCTTAGGTCGACAGTCTAGTTCCTTTCAGCTAAATTTCTCAGATTCTAGAAATCACAAATAACTATGCTTACTTATTGCATATACCATTTAGACCTACTTATTTATAAAAAGTCCAAACTTGTAACATGTTTGATGTTTGGCCTGTTTTATTTTTCAGTATTTTAGGTAAAAACTAGGACTTGATCCAATGTTTTACATATTTTACTGGCTCCATATACGTTTATATGCATGAGAAAAATGACTGTAGTTCAGTTGTAAATTCCAGTTGATTTAATTTTACATAAAGCCTTTTTCTGCATTTTTATGTAGAAAGGGATGTTATAATTAAAGTTGTGGCAAAAATATTAGTAATATTAAGAGTACCTCAGAGGGTTTTGAATAGAAGGCATTTTAATATCTGATGTCATAAATTAGTTTTCTTATGTTTTTCATCTCTGTTATTAGAATTTTTGGGCATAAAAAATGAGGGAAATTTTGTTCATCAAGAAATGCTCTCTGAAACATTGAATTCTAATTTTGTTTTTATTTTACAATATTCGAAAACAATTGTATTTACTATATTTTATTTCTGATTAGTTTACTCAGGCCCTCCTTCAACTCTATAACAGGTCCTACTTTCTTTCGGTGCCTGTGAGTACATCAAATTTGGCTCAAGCTTCTCTTATTTTTATTTTCTCTAAAGTTTGCTAAACTTAACAGCAGCAAAATCTTTATAGATTATAACTTACTGATGTAAACTACCTGTTAACCATATTTGTAGGTTTTTCAGTGTCCCATAGAGAAAGTTTATTTTGGCCAAAAAAGGCATTTAATCTTATTCTGCTTGTCTTTCTTCTTGTCATTCTGTTACTTACTTGCTTACTCGTTCATTTATTTAGAAATTATTTTCCAGGTGATTCAGACATGTACCAGACATTTACTTGGGATAGATGAGCAGCTGATTCTGCTCTTGAGTAGATTACAGTCTAGGGGAGGGAGATGAACACATACTCAGGAAGGGTAAATGTGATAGTGGTACTATGGGAGCATAAAGGAAGACCGCCTAAATAAGCATATGAGGGGAAAATGGGGGAAGAATCTCTTAACATTTCACTTGACTGGAAATGTTAAGAAAAAAGTAAACCTAGAAGTCACATTAGAAATACTAATTCACATTTTTCTTACAATATTATTTCAATATCTATTTCTACACAATTACTTAGTTTTTTTAAATGATACTATTAACAGTAACATTATCTCCATTCATAGATGGTATTGAAAAGACCAGTCATTAGCCCTTTTTGTACTTTGTTATAACATGCAGTTATTTATTATTTTGCTTCATTGCCTTATAAACTAATGGCTTTGTTTAAAATGAATGCTTCCTTATTCTGAAAATCTAATATGTATTGTTACATGTGAATGATGCATGTTAAAAAACAGAATGTTGCAACACCCTGGAATGTGTTGAAGAAGCTACACTAGGCTGTCCCAAGTACAGTGTGTTGAATTCAGTGCATCAGGTCACTTAGCAAGAGTTGGGAAACATGGGTATTTCTATTTCTGGTTGTAAGACAAACTAGCTGGGAAAATTTGATTACCATATATGGTACATCTCTTTGTCAATCACCAAATTTTGTTGTGTTCCTATTATGAACTTGTCCATGTGTAAGAATAAGAAATGACTTCCACCCTCAAAATGTACTCAAAGCTCTATAGCAGTGTAAATATTAAATTTGCTGACTATATAACTATGTATACATAGTACACATACGTATAAGTGCTAACAGGTATAATGGAAAGTGAGTTTACTAAGGATCTAAGTAGTCAGATATGGCATCACAGATGGCACAAGAATAGAGTCCATGCAATGCAATTAATAGCAAATGTATATATATAATTTATAACTACTGTACAGAAGAATCCAGTGTAAGTAATATGTTGATCGCAACACAATAGTAATTTAAGAGCAGTAATTCCCAGTCTTTTTAAATTCACACATTAGTAATTAAAAAATAAAATTTGGAGACCAAGTCACCAATTTTTTATTTACCAAAAAAAAAACTTTTAAAAAGAAATGCTGCCATCTACTTTCACTATCTTTTTATTTTTAAAATAATGTTTTGTCACTGAAAAAAAAAAAAAAGAACCTAATTTCAGACTTCTAAAATTAATACATTTCCCTCTATGAGAAACTTAACTCCCATCATTTTTTTTGTTTTATTCCTGTAGGCCAGTAAAACATCTTCACATTTGGGAATCACTGATCCAGAGCATGCTATTTGTGATAGAACTTTCATGTTAATACTTCTACATAATTACATTTTAATGAAACCTGAAATACATTTTTATTTAATATTCACTTTTTACTGTAATGTGAGAATAATATTTTAAATAATTGAAAGATTCTTGGAGCTCTTTTAGATCTTATACATTTGGATTCCATTGAAATTATAGACTCTTATAATTTTTTACATTTACTAGGGATTCAAGTTACCTTTAAAGATAGTCAGAAGAAGGTCAGTTACACTAATTAGGATTTTGATGGAAATCAGGCAGTGAAATTAAGACTAATAAGATTGAGGAAATATTTGCATAAAGAACATGTCCTTTTAAAAATACTTTTAGTTGTTTTTTTGAAAGATTTGCCTTAAAAGGATAACTGTCCTCTGCCCTTCTTTTTTTCCCTCTCTTTGGTTCTAAAGAGACCTCATGATTCTGTACTTTGCCTTTAGCGATATGATGAAACTGATTATGCATGGAACTAAAACTACAACCAGGTAAAAAGTGAAGGTGTAGGGTTTTTTTGCTAACATGCTTAAATTCAGAAACTTTTCTTTCAATATGTGTTTATAGAAACATCATATATTAAAACAAAACCTATGTAATAGACCACCAATATTTAGTTCATGTCACAAAAATTGTTTCCTTAAGCACAGAGGTTTTACAGTTTTCTAAACAGGTTAATGATCTATGGTTCAAAACTTAAAAAGAATTATTCAGATCATTTTTCATGATATTTATTGGAACTTTGTTCACATTTTCTTTTTTCTTTAAGAAAAAAATTTAAAATGCTATAACATAAAAAGAAAGAGTTCCAGAATCTTGAAGATTTATTCAACATTCCACGTGATCGTGTAATTTGTTAGTCAGAATAGCACAGTATTTAAGAGTGCAGACCCTGGAGCCAAACTTCCTGTATTCAAAATCCTTACTCTACTGCCACCTGGCTGGGTGACTCTGGGCAGGTTAATTACTTCTGTATGCCTTATCTAAAAATGGGGTAATAAAAATAACTACCTCAGAGTGGTTATGAGTATTAGCATAATAAATGTTCAGCACTTAGAACAGTACTTTATTATAGCAAACTGTTTAATATTAGCTCATTTTATTATAAATTCTAGTACTGATATACTAATACAAATTTATGATTCACCAAGTTTTTGGAAAATGAATTTGTCTTGGATTAATTTGGACAAAACCTAACATATTATTTTTAAATTATGTTCATAAAGTTTTAATTTTATTTTTAATGAGAAAAAAGTACTCTGCAAGGTTATTGTGAAGATTATAATTTATGTATATAAAGTATCTTCTCTAGAATGATAGTGGGTTTCATTAAATTGTTAGTATTAGTACTTTATTATTATTTATATTAAACTTTAAACAATGTCTTAATTTAAAAAATATATAAAGAATAAAATTCTTCCCACATTGGAGTTCTACATGTGATCATTATATTATTGATTAAACAATTTAAGGATTTAATTTTCCTATTTTCTGTGGTTATTTTAGAACCATTTTTTCTAAAATTAAGTCTTTTTGTTAACACCAATAACATTTAATCTGTCTTAATAGTAATGATTTGAAGGTAACCGTGTTCTTCATATCAGAAGTAAGTTTTCCAGGTGATGGTGAGCTTAAGAAGCTGTTTGTGGAAGTAAGATTTGAATAGTAATATATTATAAACTGTAAAATTCATTTTCAGAAGAGAAAAAGGTTTTTAATTGAAGAGCTTTCCTGACACTAAATTAAATAATATAATTTAACATGTAATGGCTTCAGTAAATAATTATAGAATATAAATAATAATGTTGAATTTTGAATCATTTTTTGAGAAAAATTAATGAGGAAGATTGTTTTAGATAATGAAAGAGACCTAACATTGTTATTAATGAAGACTGAATATTTAGAAAGTATTTAAAAGCCTATAACAAGTCAGTCAAATATTCTTTAATCAGTATAACCAATTAAGATACACAATTTGGAGACATTGGTAGATCTAAAACTTATGTTTATACTTAGTTTCTCATACCTGTGATTTAATGGAATCCCAGTGATCCTTCTAATGTGGTCATGAAAAAACATTTCTGTAAACTAATATTTGTATTGACCTTTGGTGACTATAATTAGAGATCAGTGGCAATACTGGTGTGTTTTACTTAATAGTTTTAATTTTGTTCATATTTATTGTTAGTCTTCACTTCACAAAAAAGATGTAGGCACCTAGGCATTTTGAATATACAGAATAGTTCCATTTTCAACATGGTATCTCTTAGTGCTGGATGATTTTATTGGAAAATGTGATTGTTTTATATTCAGCCAGCCATCTAGAAAAGAATGTTCATGCAAGTGTATGCTTCCTTATTCAAAACTTTTGGAGTTAGCTGTGTTTTTAGAATTTTTCAGATTTTAGAAAAATAATAGAGTACATATACTATATATTATTATATTATATAACCAATTCAGCAGGGTCTGGAGCAGAGCCCCATAATCAAGCACATAATTGTTCCGACAGCAAAAAAAAAAAAAAAAAAAAAAGTCACTCTAAACACTTTAAATAAATAGCCTCGTGTCATTTTAGGTCTACTTTTGCATTCAGAATAGTTTTGGAATCAAACTGAGTTTTCAGAGCTTTTTGGATTTTAGAATTACAGAAAGGAATTGTGGACCTTATATATATCATATACCTTGTATATTACATCTATAATAGTGTGAATTTCTGTTGCCTCTGCCATCTGGTTCTGGTTGTTTTGAATCAGTCTTCTCATACTTTTCTGCTATCTCTGATTCGGTTTCCCAAATTAACCTAAGTAGATATCAGTAAGATTAATCTTAAAAATATATTGGTTCTACACAGTTTTATACATAATTTGAATATAATGGGTCTTTATTTTTAAAATTTTTCATTTTAAATTAGGAATATAGTGTTATAAGGAGAAAATTCTCCAGCACACTTTTTTGTAAACTTTACTGAGAAAGGAGCTCAGATAATTATAATTTTAGTATTGGTGTATCTTGTACTGTCATCTTTCTTACTCTTTATCTCCCTAGGCCAGGAATTTTTTCTTTCTAGATACTCTGTATTTAAAAGAAATTGTTTCTAAATATTTATTACCACTACATTCTTATTTTGTATATGTAATAAAGTATATAAATTAGAAGAAAGAATTTAAATTCAAGATATTTATAAGCTAATGTGTATCAGCTAGTATAGTACATATTAATTAGCTTTAGTTTTACCAGGAAATGAATTAACAACCCAAAAGTTCCAGCAGTTTGTGTCATTTTAATACAGCATTCACAAAAAGCTAATTAATAACTTCTGACTAGGCAAATCAGATTGAGTCAGAATGACTTCAAATAAATCTGTCCTTTTTTGCCTTTTCCTTATTCTTGGGAACTTATTTTTTCAAGGGGCATCTACTCCTTTTATCTTCCAACTCCCCATTTCTTAGACACTGCCTTTGAGTTCCATGACAAATGTTAAAGAAGTAGCAGAGGAGGGGAGCTAGATTTTTTCAAAAGAAGGTTTTTATTATTTTTTATTTTTTAGATACTAGTTTTTAGTAGGCAGTTGCAATTTTTTGTCTGAATAAAATGATTTCGTTTGGCATGTTTTTAAAAGAAAACAGAAGTGAGACTCATATGACTAAGATTCCAATTCTTACTTTCCTCCTGTGTGACCTGAGCAAATCACTTACTCTGAGTTTCAGTTTGTTCTTCTAGAAAGTGAGGTTATTGGATAATCTACCAGGTCTATATTTTCTAAAACAAAAATCAAGATATATCATCTATATAAGATTATATGATAACTTAATAATTTACTTATATAAAAGTCTTATCTATGTTTAAAAATAAAATCATATAGTGATTAACAAGTTAAAAGAAAAATTAAAATTATATTATCATTAGGGATTATCCTGAAAAGCCCAGGGTATAGTCATCTGTAGTCCTTCCTAGTCCTAAAATTCTATATCCTATATATTTTTATCAGTTTTAAATATTGTAGACTCTAAGGGAAATACCATAGATTTAGACATTTATTTGCTTAGTAAACTGTAAAATCATATGGAATGGGAGAGACAAGCTTGATTAAAACATTCATTCTTAACTCCTTTAGAAGGTAAAATGAGTAGTTGGATTTATCAGAGTACCATTCTCACGTGTTTTATTATCTTATGGTAATGGTGTTCAGTTGGTATTCACAGACTGATAAAAGAAGACAAGTAAGTACTCAGTTTTTATTTTTCTATGTTCTGTTGGTTTTGCTTGGCCACATTTGGTCATTGTTTAGAATTTTCAGTTACAACAATGTTTATACTACCAATAATATTTATTTACTGATTTACTCACTCTAGGGTCATGATCAGAGTTCAACTCTTGCTCAACACTCTGTCGAATTGACTTTACCTAATCATCATCCATTTCATAGAGACTTACTCCGATATGCCAAGCTGATGGAGTGGCTAAAGAGTACAGATTATGGAAAATACGAGGGACTAACAAAGGTATGGATTTGACATCACTGAGTATAGAGCATAATCTTTTAGAAATAAAAGACCAAGTATTCAGTTCCCCAAGTGACATTTGAAATACTATAGTACATTCTTAGCAAAGCAGAAAATAATTGAATTTCTGAGTGTTCATTAACCAGGGAGAACATTTATTTGCTTGGGTAAATAAGAGTTAAATTTTGAATTTCAGTAGAATATAGTATTAGGCCATACTGTATATAGCCTGAAGCATCATTTATTTTAGTTAAATGTTGTAATTATTTCCTGAGTTTCTTTATGTGCAGTATAGAAACTAGGGAGTATGAAGGTACGTGAGTGAGGCATTTGCCCTCTGAGAATTTATGATCTATTCAGCAAGCATTTCACTATTCCAGGCACATGTGGCCTAACAAACAGGCCTCTACTTCTAAAGAACTTTAAGTCTGACTGGGAAGAACAATTATACTTAAAACAATCAGCAAAAAATTAAGTACAAAACTGGAAATAAGTTTAAATACATAGCAGTTTAGAGAAGGGAAATCCATGTCCTGAATCCATGGCGGAAAACTAGGGAAGATATTGGACTAGAATTAAGTTTAAATAATGAGTGGGGTTAGATAAGCCAAAAATAAGTGGAAGGACACTCCAGAGTTGAAGAGCAGGATGTGCAGATAAAGGTGGGAAAATAGTTCCTTTTCCCAGGACAATAAGGAGACAAGCCTGACTGAGGCAGAAATGTCGTATTCTAGAACAGGCAGAAATTGTGTTGAAAAAGATGAACCATGAGGTCTAACAGCTTTCCCCACACAGGACAAAAGACTAGATGGGGGAACTTAATTAAGAACCTAATGTAATAATTCAAATGAAGTGAAATCTTGAACCAGGAAGATGGTGCTAGGAATAGAAAGAGAATATAAACCAAAAGAGAAAATCCAAAGACCAGAGGGATAGGTCCATGCCAGATTGCCAGGCGTGGAGGTTAGAAGAGCCATGGTATATATCACAATGTCAGCAACTGGGGAAAATAAGCGTTATTTATTCATGTATTCATTCAGCAAATGAATTGAATACCTATTACATACTGAACTAACACTGTTGTAAATGCTGGAGTTATAACACTGAAAGAAACAGGCAAACGCTTGCCTTCTGAGAGGGTATATTGTGGTGGAGAAAGACTGACAAAAAAAAAAAAAGATATATGTGTTAAAAAGTGCTGCTGAGTGCTCTGGAGGAAATTAAGCAGTAATTCCAGGTCTGGGGAAAGGTTACAGTTTCAAATAGGATGGTCAGAGAAGGCATCATGAGAAGTGATATTTGAGCACAGATTTTATAAGCAGAGGCGGGTGATGGGAGTCACCTGGAGGAAGATTTCAAGGGGCAGTGTACATGCCCTAAGACAAGAGCATGCCTGTGTGCTTGAGGAGCAGTGATGGGGCCTGTGTTGTTGGAGCACAGTAAACAAGGGACAGGACCTTAGAAGGGCAGGCGAGAGAGATAAGATGAGGTGGGGCACTGCAGATCTGGAGCAGACTCTGCACCTTAAGATTTTGGCTTTTACTGTGAGGGAGATGTGGGGAAAGGGATGTTGGTGGGCTTTGAGCAGTGGAATGACATGATCTGACTTAGATTTAATAAATGGCCATTGTAGCCGGAAGCCATGGTTACAGTGTTTTTCTGACATTAATGCTGTGACCTTTTAGTATTAGAATTAACCTTGTCATTTAGGGAGCTATAGAGTTGATCTCTAACATAAATATATGAATAGCTATATTTATATATTACATGTAAGAGCAGTTTATTTAAAATCTGAAATACTGTGAATAACATGTGGAATCTTATCTGTAAGTTTTACAAATTTGGAGTTTAAAAATAAAAAACCCAAGTAATGCATAAGCAATTTTAATAACTAGTAAATTTAATTATGTGGAAAATAAGACCTTAAAAGATGTTCTTGAAATCAATAGAATTATGTGTTTTGTCTCTGTGGAGTGAGAATATTGGAATTATTAATGTAAAGGCTTTTCCCCTCCACCCATGTGCATGTGGCAAGAACTTCCTAACAAAGAATTTAGATAACATTTTATCCTACTTTTTGCTAGTCTTGCTAGCATAAATTTTTCCTAGTTTTTGCATAGTTTTATTCAGAAGGTGGAGCTGTCTTTCAGAGTGTTTTATAAGTGAAGATTATTCTCTCTCAGGCAATTAATGTTTTTATATGAACCCATTTTATCTTTATACTTATTGAAATAATTATTGTAGCTCCTATCCAGTAGCATTAGTTCATGTCTCATGAGAGGGTAGAGAACCAGTTAGGTAGAAATTTATGATAAATATGATGGTAAGAAAAAGACAGATTGTACATTCTCACCGGTGTATTAATATCAACATATTTGGCAATAGGACATTCTTATATATCAGTCTTCATGTATTGTCTCTTAAAAGTGCCTTTGCCTATTTAAAGTAAAATCTGGCTCCCTCTACTTTTAAACTGAGATCACAAGACAGAGGACATAAACCTTGGTAAAATAAATAATATTTATAAATAATAATAAAAATGCTTTTCACATCTTATCTCGCTAGCCATTTTAGATTAGATTATTTTTGTTCTTCAGACTCAGTCTTCTAAGTGTTATACAACTCTACTGTTATGTTATATTTTGTTTTGTTTTCATTCAGCAGAATTCAGATTTGGAGATGACTTAAGGAAAAATATTTACATTACTGGAATTCTTTGCCTTTTGAAGTTTTAGGAAGATTAATATTTTGAATAATTAAACATTATTATATCTCCTTAAGAGTTTTGGGCCAAAAAGTGCCTTGTCCCCTAGTGAATATTCAAATAAGTAATCAATAAGCTTTTTGCCTAATTGTGTTCTCAGTGAGTATTATTGCCTTATCTTTATATATAATGCAGTATTCATAAATGTAATTTAAAGTGAAGAAACAAGACTATAGCCAACCTAGTGATGATTTATGGAATCATTCTTTGCTGACAGTATATTTTGGATTGACAATATTAATCAGATTTTTTAAATTAAGTCGATTTATTTCCCAAGAATGTTACTTGATCCTGTGGTTTGAACTTTTGACAGACTATGTATTTTACCTCATAATCTAATTTGTTTGTTGAAGTGTTGTTAAAAACAGGAAGTTAATTAAAAAGGTTGAAGGAAGAAAGGAATGAAAGAACAAAAGGACACATGCAATCAAAAGTTTCTTTAGTAAAAAATAATAGTAATAATTAAATCCAAATACTATTTGCATTTGGTTGGGTGTACACACTTTTTTCTGGGAACTGGAAAAGGCTGTCTCAAATTCTTTTGATAAGAGTCATTAAGCACTGCCCCAGCTCTGTTTGGAATCTAAGGAAAGCACTGAGTTGGGGTATACATAAATAGAGACTATGGGAAATAGGGGTGGCTTGGTCATGTAATGAGCTCAGCTGCCCACATTCCCTCCTCCCCAAGACTACAACTCCTATGTTTGGATTATGCAGGGGTTATACAGATAGGGGAGTTAATAACAGAGGCAGTCCATCTCTGCCTGTGTAGGAAATGAGCTTTCCTCTCCTCATTACCTCCTGAGGTTGACAGTCAGTCTTGAAGATTTCTCAGACATCTTCCCTCACCCACAGGCCTACATTTGTGGAATTTGCCATTTTGTTTAAAGAAAAAGTAAAATTTAGAGGTCTTCATAAGACTCTGTATAATCAGCACAAAATAAAGTTGAAAGGACTGCCTGAGATAATATTTAAATTCATGATAGTTAAATTTTAAGTTAGGTGCTGTATACAAGGTGCTAAGAGGAATACTATGAGAGACATCTTTCAGAATTTGGAAAATGAATGAACTGGTACTCACTGGTATTCACACCTGTCTATGGCATTTCCCACCAGTGAGTTCTATTGAGCACCTGGGAAAAAATCATCCAGTAATTTGAATCTCATTGAAAAAGGTCTGCTCATTGAAAATAGTTCGCTCAGTTGACTGTTTTCTAGATACAAAAATAGCTATTTTGAAACTGTTTATTTTGTTTGTTTATTAAATTTATTGGGATGACATTGGTAAATAAAATTATATAGGTTTCAGGTGTACAGTTCAGTAATATGTCCTATGTATATTGTATTGCGTGTTCACCACCCAAAAGTAAATCTTTTTTGTCACCATATATTTAACTCCTCTCCTCCCCCCTTCCCTCTGGTAACCACTAAACTGTTGTCTGTGTCTATGTGTTTTTGTTTGTCTTGTTTGTATGTTGCTTTAAGTTTTCTATCCCGCATATGTGTGAAATTATATGGTTCTCAACGTTTTCTGTCTGACTTATTTTGCTTAGCATGATAATCTCAAGATCCATCTATATTGTCACAAATGGCAGTAGTTCATCTTTTCTAATGGTTGAGTTATATTCCATTGTATATATGTACCACATCTTTATTCAGTCATCTGTCAAAGGGTATTTCAGTTGTTTCCATGGCTTGGCCACAGTGAATAAAGTTGCAGAACACAGGGGTGCATATATCTTTACAATAAATGTTTCAAATTTGGGGGTAGATACCAGAAGAATAATTGATGAGTCATATGGTAATTCTATTCTTAATTTTTTGAGTGGCCCTACCAGTTTACATTCTCACCAGCAGTATATGAGAGTTCCTTTTTCCCCACAACCTCTCTAGCACTTATTGTTATAGTCTTGTTAATGATAGCCATTCTAACAGGTGTGAGATGGTATCTCATTGTGGTTTTGATTTGCAATTCCCTAATAGCTAGTGAAGTTAGGCATCTATTCATATGTCTGTTGGCCATTTGTATGTCTTCTTAGGAGAAATGTCTTTTCAGGTCCTCTTCTCATTTTTTAATTGAATTGTTTAATATTTTTGTTGTTGAGTTGTATTAATTCTTTATATGTTTTGGGCATTAGCCCCTAATCGGAGGTGTATTTGCTTCTTTGTTTTGTTGATGGTTTCTTTTGCTGTGCAGAAGCTTTTTAGTTTGACATAGTCCCATTCATTTATTTTTGCTTTGACTTCCCTTGCCTTTGAGGTCAAAATCATAAAATCCTCTCTGAATTCAAGTTCCATGAGTTTAGTACTTATGTTTTCTTCTATGCAATTTATTGTTTCAGGTTTTATATTTAGGTCTTTGATCCATTTTAAGTTAATTTTGGTGTGTGGTAGGAGATAGCAGTCTAGTTTTATTCTTTTGCATGTGGCTTTCCAATTTTCCCAGCACCATTTAATAAAGAGGCCTTCTTTTCTCCATTGTATATTTTTGGCTCCTTTGTCAAAAATTATTTGCCCATGTATATGGGGTTTATTTCATGACTCCCAGTTCTGTTCCATTGGTCCATATGTCTGTTTTTCTGCCGCTACCATGCTGTTTTGATTATTGTTGCTTTGTAGTATAATTTGCAGTCAGGCAGTGTTATACTTCTAGACTTGTTCTTTTTTCTCAGGACTGCTTTGGCTATTTGGGGTCTTTTGTGATTCTGTTAACAAATCTGATGATTTTTTTTCTATTTTTTTAATGCCATTTTTATGAGAATTTAAACTTGAAAAATGAAACATTCCTAGTAAACTAGGAATTGCTTTTTGATTTTAAAACTATGCAAAGGTCATGAGGAAGAATTGCCCATTTGAGTAACTTTTCTTACAGAGACAGTGTGGGAAATGTATATTGCCTACAAATTGAAAAAGCAGAGTCTATATTATGTTTCTTCCAAATACTATTTCATAATATATATCTATAAAATAGGAAACAGTGGTGACCTATGAGTCAGTATGCAAATATTTACATAATATATCTTTTGAAAGGTACACTAGATGTTTATAACAAGGTAAACCTGTTCTAAAACTCTATGTATTAACCTGAAATAATAAAAAGTTGAAGCTTGAATCCATGATAAATTTAAAAGAAAAGCCAGATACGGTTTTTCTGCTTTGGATTTATTTATATTTAGTCAAACTATGTGTATGGCATTTAATTTAGTACTTGAAAAAATATATGGTCTCCCACTGCTGAAGAATGCTTCCTGAGGGTATAAAATATTTTTATGTGATGATAAGTAGATATGAATAAATGAATTTATGTGCTAAATAATAGATGTTTTAATTGGAGCTAAAATGAATTTTTATCTATTAAAAATAAATTACTTAATTATGAAAACTGATATGTTATCCTTATTGAAAACAACCTATTTTGGGGTGCAGTGAGACTGAATGCACTCCTTTGTTGACATTGACACCATCCATATCCATTGGTATAGTAATTTTAGAGCAACATGGCATCATGGAGGAAAAATTAGATCCCCATACTCTTTGATCCTATAAGTCCACCTTTAGGAAATTATTTCAAGGAAACAGTTTGTTAGAAATAAAAAGTTTATTGAAACATTGCCAAAAAAGAAAAAAAGAAACATTGCCTATCATAGGAAAACACTAAAACCACGTAAGTGACCTATGTTAGACGATTGGTGTACTAAATTGTGATACATCAACGATGTGCAATACTTTGCAGTCATTAAAGTGTGAGACTGGAGAAATGTGATTGCTCTGACTCATATCCTATACATGTGATTGCAACTATATTTAAAATGTGTGAAAGGTAACATAGAAAAGTGAAAATATAAGTGTGATTATGTTCCACTTCATATTTTTGTAAATCGTTAATGTTATGCCTATTTAATTTTTTTAAGACAGACAATAGCCAACTTTTTATATTCTATGAAATGCATCAATTTTTTAGACTGCAAAATTTGAAACAAGCATTAAGGATTTGGGGGGATTTAAAAATGGAAATTGTTGTATTTTATTAATGAGAAGTACATGTTACTTTTAAAAGTTTTATGAATTATTTATCGTGTTACTTTTATTTCAGAATTACATGGATTATTTATCACGACTGTATGAGAGAGAAATTAAAGATTTCTTTGAAGTTGCTAAGATCAAGATGACTGGCACAACTAAAGAAAGCAAGAAGTTTGGTAAGCTTAGGCATCTCAGTTCATTATTTTCTATTCTATATAAAAATGGTTTTATTTATGACAACTAATTCTAAGACTTTTTAAGCAAGGAGGAAGAAGATACAATGGAATTAAGGAAAGAGTAAGTCTGATGCATTGGTTTGTTTTTATAGGTATTTCACCTATAAATGTGTCTGTAAACATGTTTTTTTACTAATTAAAATTCTGCAATATGTGAATCTGACAGTAATTGTATATTTATACATTAATTAAAGTATGTATTCATAGGAAAAGCAGTTGACCAGAGAATGAAGTGCAGTGTAGTAGAGAAAGTATTAGACTTAGAGAGACATGTTGAGAGTTAGTTTCTGACTTCCTAAAAGACCTTTATTTAATAGTTGTGGGCAAATCACTGATCTCTTTCTTAAGTCATTGCTTCCTGCAGGGAAATGAAAGTGATCCCTGGCTTCTTACTTCTCACTGGCTATTTTGAATCAAAAAGAAAGTTAAGTTTTTTTCTCTCCTGCCAACAGGCTATAAAGATGTCACCAAAATTTCTCCTATGACTATACTTTATTTTTCCAAAGAGATATTTTAGAAGCATATTATTTGTTACTGCTTCTAAATATGTGAAATGGACAAACAAAGAAACAAAAACACCTGATTTGAAAGGATAACCAGTGAAAGTATCAAGTTGTGAGGAAAGTGATTTGCCAAGGCCACATTCTGCTCTTGCATGTACCCATCTCTGGAGTTCCTTTTGGATGGAGTTCTGTGCCTCTGGAGTCAAAACCTGGCCTTAAGTGGCTACAATGTGTACTCCTCAATGTGTCTGCATAGCTCCCTTTAGAATAATGAGCTTAGCATTTGCTTGTTGAAAGGAGCCTGTGCCCTAAGCAACTTCAGTAATCAGGAAACAGGAATGCAATTGATAGCTCATCTTTCCATTCTTTTCTTTAGGACAGAGAAGACTGTCTTTAGTGGGTAATTATTTTATAATTCACTGGTTGGCTGGTTTGTTTGTTGTTTTTTTTTAATATAACACTAATATATTGATTATACTAGTCTGGACTTTTTAAATGGTTTGAATCTGTGTACAAATTTGTTACAGATTTGTTAGGTAAAGATACTGATGAGGATCTTGGGACAATAGGCTTTTGGAAACAGAAATGCTAACTCATCCTAAAGGTTAATTGTTCTTAAACAGCAGTGTGTTTATATCCTTGTTAATGTTTCACTGTGGATGTGTTATGCTTTTTTTTTTAAAGTAAACAGCATATTATTCAATTCATGTTTAATGTTTTCATTTAGTATATTTGTCACCTCTTGCTAGTGGACTATTTTATTTTGAGAGAACTCTTCCACAGTATATGAAAACTGGAGGGAAAAGGGAAATCTTTCTAAAATATCTCCATAGGAGGTCATTAATCCCCATATCATGATAGTTTATCAAACCCAAGATTCACATTGAGCTAAATGACATAATAAAAATGTAATTTAAATCAAATGTTATAGTATCTTACTGGTATCATTGCATTGACCTGAAACCTAAATATTTTCTTTTCTTACCTCTTGAAAAGTTCTTAAATTATCTTGTTGAAAATATTTTCAAAATAACAAAATACAGATGTAGAAGGCACTTTTACAGTTTTAAACCTTAAAATTATATTCCTTCCATGTATCTATTAAATAATAATACTTTGTAATGGTTGATGATACCAGAAAATTATATAATTTCAGTTATTTTGATATCAACTGTAAGAGAAGAAAAACTAAATAATAAACAATTCAGAGGGTAAAAATGGTTTGGTTCATCTTTGAAGATTTGGCTTGTTAGCATTTAAAAATAAATTTCAAGTTGAATACAAGTGACTTAAGTTCTAAATGAGCTAGAATATAAATTTTTAAAAATGTAATTGTTTAAATCCGTTTTAGTAGTAATTATAATTAAAATAGAAACCTAAAATTTTAGAAATTTAACTTTTTAATGAGTCAAAATCAGTAATTATAAATAATATTTAAATGTGTTCTGTTTTTCACTTGCTCTGTAAATGCTGAGTCATAGAAGCTAATAAGAATAGAAAGTCAAATTGGATATATGTTATAAAAATAAATTGTATAGTTAGAAGTTAAGGGGACTACTCTCTTTTCGAACCACTCTGGACTCAAGGCTTTAACATCTACTTAGTTCAATAATACAAAAATAATTTAATAGATACATAAAATGCCACTAAGTATCTTTTCTTTGTGAGAAGGTCTTTATGTAGGTCATTGCCTATTTTGATTATTAGACCTTATTTTGACATCCCCAAGGTGGTTATTTTGGTGGGGTTTTTCCCCTATATATTCTGCAACTGTACATAATGATATGGCAGGCAAAGGAAATTCAGTAATTATTTTTAAAATCACCAGTTTTTTCCATCTACAGCTAAGATAACATACATACACTTATTATTTTAGTTCATTAACATATACATTTACATAATCACTGCCTCTCTCATTTAATATTCTAAAGTCTTAAAAATAGTATGCCAAAATAATTTTTTTCATTCTGTGTTTCTCTGCTAAGAAATTTTGTTCATTCCAAAGAGAGTCTTGAATAGAAGATTGAATTCACGGCTGGCTGGAAGATTCACTCACTAAATATTTATTAATTACCTATTATATAATAAGCAGTACTAGGTTCTGAGTATGCAGCAATGAGCAGAGAGACCTTACCCTCATGAAGTTTATGGTCTAGTAGGGATTATTTAAAGATATGTAAAAGTTTATGTTAATATTGTTGCTTGTTGCTGATAAATAATATAGACTTTTTATGAGCCCCAAATTACTACTGTATTCTTTATTGGCTATTGAAAAAAAAAGTATATGAAGTATCAGGCCTTGCTCTGGAACTGGTGACTTAGAATAGTGACACCTTTAGGTCACCAGAAGATACTGTTCAGATTGGCCAGCTAGTAGCACCATCCTTGTTTGCCTCTTTAATGTCCAGCCTTATATTTCATATTTCCTCAAGCTTCAGGTAGCCAAGGCTAGAAAGATACAGTGTCATTGATGTGACAAGTTAGTAGTTTATACTTGGGCTTTTGCCTGGAAGTATGGCAGTGACAGTTGATACATTGTTGTCTGTTTTTAAAATATTTCTAGGTTATGTTCTTTAATTTTCTGTTTTATTCTATAATTTCTTTGACTTTCACATCAGCTTCTAATTTGAGTACAAAATGTTTCACAAGAATATCTCTGCAATTGAATTGATCTGATATTATATAGAGAGAAGTTTTAAAATAAAAGAAATGATCCTTAGAAAGCTCAAATTCCTGTATTAAACCTATTCCCTTGGCTCTACCCTTCCATCCACTCATCTGATAGTGTTTTGATATATACCTTCTATATGTTCACAAATCAGTTACTAAATAGTACAGCTTAATATTTTGAAATAGTTTTAAAACCCACTCATAATTTTATCAGATGTAGTAGAATATTATTTAATATTATTTATCAGATGTAGTAGAATTCCTTTCAGGAGCTTTCAGGGAATAGATACATTTAATGTCTAAATCTACAGCATTAATAAATTTCCACATTAAGTATTACATTATTTGAACCGTATTTTTTTCAGAAACCAAACTTGTAGACTTTTAAATTTAAGTATACCAGCTACATAAACTTAAAACAATCCTTTAAAAGTATAGGGGTAATTTCACAAATATAGGTATTTTTATCTGAATACTTGAGTAAAATAGTACATTAAAAGACTAGTGAAGTTTTTTCTCTCATATAATTTTTCAAACAGTAGCTGACCAACTAAACATATGTTGCACCTCTTGTTACTTGATGCTCATGGTTCTTTGCATGTGCCTTTTAAACTAGAGCTTTAACTTCCTCTTGTGCATGGTTTGTGCAAATTGCAGTATATTAACTTGTCTTTGTCTTTGATGCTTGCAACCTAATCCATCACAGCTACACTTCCTCGAAAAGAAAGTGCTGTCAAACAGGAAACAGAGAGTGAGTATGCTTAGTGTATTAGTAGGTATTCTCAAGTTTGTTTAATGTCTAGAAATTAGTTTTGTCTTGAAAAAAGTGACACCAAAAATATTGATTGCTCTGAGTTGCCAGGTATTGGTGAAGGAAAACCGACATGATGGTAGTGGTATGGCTACATCAAAGAAATATATGGTGGGCATCAGAAATTTATGAAAAGTCTTAACCATTATACCTCTGTTTTCAGGCTATGGTTAGAAACTAAAAATCCTTTTACATGTGGTCAGATTTTGCAAAATGAAACCAAAGTTTATCTTTAATTGTCCTTATTATATCTTCATTTGTCCCTCTGACCATCAGCAAAAAAATATACATTAACTAAGAGACTTAAGAATAAAAAAAAATTATTTATATTTAATTCTGAATAAATGTATCACATTTTCTTATAAAAATGGAACCTTTTAATTCCTTGACATGTGTAGGATATTGTGTAGCCATATTGTTCTAATTTTTCTTCTTGGCTATGATGGATACCTATGTTTATACCTAAATACAGATATCTCGTATTAATGTAGTTAATGATGTATTATTATATTTTAGTTGTATTTTAAACATAACAAGTTTTCAGTGTGTTTTTTCCTCTTTGTTTAGTTTTTAAAGAACTGTAGTTAATCAAGTCACTTAATATAAAAGCAGAGTCTCTGCATTCAGGAAATGTATTAAGTTGAATTGTATATAATTGACTTTTTTGTAGCGCAAGAATGATGTAGTATCAGCAGTTTCATATAGTTCAACCTAATATTTTGATTTAACGTGGAGGCGAGCAATGGTGGAATATGGCAGTTTTCTTCAGAAATATAACAAAGTCATGTTACCTAGTATATCCATATTCATGTCTTTTGAATGGGAAAGATTCTCATCTACTTTAGTCTAGAGCTATCATTAAGCAACTTATGATGAGACTGGGCAGGGCATAGATTATGCGATCTTTAAGATCTCTTTCAGTCCTTTTCTATAGCTCTGTCTAGTTTCACTATACTTTACAATATGCTCAGGAATAGGACACAAATGTTACTGAAAGAAAAGAACACTACAGCCTGTCCCATGTGGTAGACTTGTGCAGTGACTAATATGAGCCCTGGAAGACCGAGACAGTGGTAGGTAGCCCTGATTTATGCTATGGGTCTTTTATTCATGAAGGTCACAACTTTCAAAGTTTTATTATTTCTTAGGTCTTCATGGAAGTTCTGGGAAATTAACTGGATCTACTTCTAGTCTAAATAAACTCAGTGTTCAGAGTTCAGGGAATCGCAGATCTCAGTCATCTTCCTTGTTGGATATGGGAAACATGTCTGCCTCTGATCTCGATGTTGCCGACAGAACCAAATTTGATAAGGTAAGATAAAATAACAGGTACTCCTTAAACATTTATATTAGTTTTTTTAGCAGCAGTTTCTTATTGCTTTAAGTATGTTCAGTGTTTCGGTCTCTCTCTTAATTAACCATGTCTTACTTTCCAATTCTGAATCTGAAAAAAATACTAGTTAAACAGTGAATCATCAATTAAATAATACTGTAGCTTTAATATAGTTTGTTATAACTCATAAAATTCTTGCATCTCAAATTTAAGTTCTTTGAGCAACTACAAAGAGGAAGTAACAGCTTTGATGAAGGTAAACTGTTCTCTGCAATGTATTAAATAAGCTACAAGTTTGTCTCTGTGTTCCTCTTTGCAGATTTCAAGTGAATAATTATTATAAGTTTTATTTTATGTATGTTCTGGCCCTGTTATGCCTTGATAATACTTCATTGTCTTGTCAATCTTGAAAGAGTTTGTTTTGGGGATTCTTTTTTGATTATGGATAAAGCATTTATGGTCCCTACATAAATTAAATGTGAATTGTTATTTTAAGTTTTTGGTGCAGTTCTTTCATTTTGGTTTTCTTCAGATCTTTGAACAGGTACTGAGTGAACTGGAGCCCTTGTGTCTAGCAGAACAGGACTTCATAAGTAAATTTTTCAAACTACAGCAACATCAAAGTATGTCTGGAACTATGGTATGCCTCATGTTTATTTATTGGCTAGTATTTATAACCTGTAGCATAATTAGCCTAATTAATGTGTTGTCACAATTTTAATATCAGAACAGAAAAAGAAAGAATTTATGATGTAAAGACTTTTAAAATCATTTTTGTTATACCACAAGATAATAAAAACAGTAATAGTTTGGGCATCTATCTTATTCCTAAACATTCTCTAAGTTATTGGGGGTGGGGGGGGTAATGTCTGAATTTACTTTGCAAAAATAAATTATTTGAAAAGCAGTTTTAGCATTATTTTATTAATCATCAAGAAAAAATATAATTTTCAAAAAAAGATGTTTGATGTTTATTATACATGATCTAGCAAAAAAAAAAGAGAGAGAGAGAAGGGAGGGAGGGAAGGAGGGAGTTAAGAAAGGAAGGAAAGGTGAGGCCTCAAATCTAAATCTTCCTATGGCTTGTTACTAATTAGCTATGAGACCTTAACCAATTATTTAATCCCCAGTTTCCTCATCTCTTCATTGGATATGATAATACCTATTTAGCATTCCTCTCAAGTGGCAAAAATATAAAAAAATGAGAGAATATTTGCTAGAATGTTTTGAAGAACTTAAAAGCACAATCCAAATAAAGTGATTTTAAAATTAAGGTAATATTTAAAAAGAGAACGTCAAAAGCAGTCATAAAATGAATGAGAAATCTCAAATGCTTGAGTGTATTATTGTAGATGGTGATAGTAGTACATTTATTTCTTAGCTTCTGTAAGAATTTTTTATAACATTTTTTAAATGCCAAAGTTTTATTAGAATGATTACTGAGATTTGCTTTAATTTTTAAAGTTCTCTGATGAAAGTTGTTTCTAGATGTTTTCTGGTTTTGTTCAGCTGCCCTCATATTCCCAACTCCCCCTCTCCCAGCCTCTTTTACCTTCTCTCCCCCCACTTTCCCCTCATGTGCACACATACAAACACAACTTCTCACTTCACAGTTATTCTTGGATAAAATCTAAGAAAGCATTTCATGAACATTCTTAAACAGCATACTAAATTATATAGTTTTATCAGTAATACTACCTTTAAAAATCGTTATTTTTCATAATGTATTCTTTCCTAGGAATTTTAAGACTGAACAGGCTTTTACTATATAAACTAGTCAAATTGTTGGTCTTTTATCATGTAAAGTACCTGAATAATTTTTGCAGACTGAAGCAGATGACCTAGATGGAGGAACATTATCACGGCAACATAATTCTGGCGCACCACTGCCTGTTTCATCTGAGTATGTGTTTATTACTCTCTGTTGCTTATTTTGGAAAAAAATAAACTTTTAAATTGAGCATAGAGAAGTGCTGCTCAATGAGGAGTCCAGATGGCTCTCAGTAACCTGACAGCACTCAGAGCACCAACATGTGTGACCAGTGTCTTACTGAACATCTTACTGAATTAAAGTTGAAAATTGGTACTGTTGTATGTCTTTGCAGTTCTCTTTTTCTCTTACTTAATCACAAAAAATGCAATCAATTTTGATGTTTACTAGTAAGAAGTAGCATTTGAATTGCCATGTATTTCTCAGAAATCACAAAGCACATTTCAAGATCCAGCTTTACAAATGACAAAGTTATTTTGAGTATAAAACTTAACTTCAAAAAAATATTTTTATATGGGAAACGATTAAAACCATGGAAATATTATTTTTAATCTTTTCGTGTATATGCAGTGGATTAAAGTTAAAGATGTATACACCTGCAGCTTGTAGTAACTTTCTATATTTTGTGTGTTTTCTGAACAGAAAAGATATGATTCGTCAAATGATGACCAAAATATTTCGCTGCATTGAGCCAGAACTGAACAACCTAATTGCATTAGGAGACAAAATTGATAGCTTTAACTCCCTTTACATGCTAGTCAAAATGAGTCATCATGTGTGGACTGCACAAAATGTGGACCCTGCTTCTTTTCTGAGTACTACTTTGGGAAATGTATTGGTGACTGTCAAAAGAAACTTTGACAAATGCATTGTAAGTTTTTTTAAAAACTTAGAATTCTAATTATTTCAAAAACTAGGGAAGTGTATTTAAATTGGGGGATTTATAGCTTTCCATTGGGGGAGCTACTGTTCACATCTCCCAAAACCTTGAGCAGGGTATGGGCTACAATATACATAAACAGAAGTAGTTGGATGGTACTATGCTAGTTAACTTTCCTTCATGGTGAATCTTGGCGAATTCTGGAGTAGGTAGCATAGAGACTCCAGCTACTTAAAAGATCCGCTAGGTAACTGAAATCTCACTTAACTGATTGGTGACCATGTTTAATGAAACAATTGAAACTATCATTTGGATTTATTGTCATTATTTTAATATAGTCTAATAAGAAAATTAATAATTGGATTATTTCCCTTGATTGTTTAAATTACTTAATTTGTTAATTTTATGTTTAATAGCTTTACTTAATCATATTGCTTAAGAATTGTTTTTATAATAACTTACAGCAATTATCACTTTCTCTTATAGAAAAAAACAAAATCTTTAACAACTTTATTTTTGTCTTTAGGTTTTGGTAAGCTTGTAGATATGAATTAGGCTGGGCCAGGTTCTAAAAAGAGGGTTTTTTTACTAAAGTATGTAGTATGTAAAAGTGGATATGTATCACAAATATTTCTCTCATGTAACTTTTAAGTTATATCCAGCTCTTGAATATCCATAGAGCAGTAGGAGATAAAAATATTAAGGGCTATTAAAATCCATATCATCTTTTATACTTTTAAGAACTAAAATTGAGTGTTTCTGCTTCCATTGTGGAAACTTATATGTCCCCTCACTAGGCTTGTTACTCCCCCTTCCCTATCAAATGATTTTACTTGCTATTTGAAATACTATGAAATTTGGCCATTTACTTATCTTCTTCCCTCCCCCACCTTCTCTAGAGGTGATGATAAACCTAGAAGGTCTGTTATAAGCTAATAGCCAAAGGAAAAGGAAGGGCTACCAAAGGCTAAGATAATGAATCCCATGTGACGTAGTGGAACACTGAATCCTAAGGACACTATACATTTCCAGAGTATGAAGACTTTGTTGCCTTTATCAGTAAAATATAACTTTATATAATACCGCTCAACTCAGTAGAACATAATTCTTAAAGGCATAAGATGTACTATCAGGTAGATGTGGATTCATATTAAGTACATAGCACGTTATCTGGCACAAAATGAGAGCATATTAACTGATAGCTTGTAATGGTGGTGGTAGTGGTGGTGATGATAGTAGTAGTAATTTAAAAGATTAAAGAATGTTCATATTACTCTCAAGACAGGGCAGTGGGCAACAAAGTAAAATTAACCTACCCAAAGGTATAAACTCACGTTTTCTTGTAAATTGCATGTATTTCTAAAGAATCTACCTTTTGTCACTAAAAGAAATGACAGTTTCTTTGGCTGCTTGTCATCTCTCTTATTTTAACTTGTATCTTCTCACAGTTTCTGGTATATTGTGCTCAGTAAGTGTTACATATTTTGGTATTTGGGACAAGATCAAGACCTAGGGCATACCTTGAAAAAGTAATGAATGAGTCTGTGTGTATTGAGCCCAAAGTATGAATGTCAGATGATTGCAGAAAATGAAAGAGATAGCACCTGAGTTTAGCTCTTTTCAACCCCAAATGGTCTGGGGTTTGTTTGTTTGTTTGTCTTTACGTTATAAGTATGCAACTTTACTTCATGAATTAAATCCCTTATAACAAATAACAGGATTAAGTCAGAATTAGAAAATACTAATATTTACTTATAAGAAAAATGAAAAAAGGAAAGCTTCAAAACTAGAATGTGCTGTCATGTTAAGAATGTCTAATGTGCAAAATATTGTAAAGCAGGCATTTTTACCAAAGGGCAATATCACTAGGACATATGGATTACAGTTATTAACATAAAACTTTGTAATATAAAGGTACTCATGGAAACATTGGCAAGGATTCAGAACAGTGAGCAGGTGCTTTTAGAGTAAGGCTTTGAGAAAGAAGGGCATTGTCCCAGGTCTTCAAAGAACAGAGCTAAGAAAGCTAGCCTAGCCTGGCTAGAGCTAAAATTAGAAAGTAACCAACACATCAGGTTCTACCAAGCCAGACTCTGCAGCCCAGTACATTTCTTAACTGTGTTTAATTTGCTTTTTGGGATTCCTCACACTATAGATATATAGACTTGCACTCAAACCAATGAGAAGGGCATGATTTAGTTAAATTGCCACAGACAAAGGATGGACAAGTAACATAATGATATGTGGCTAGCATCAAAGTTGTAGTGTTAAACACTGAATAACCTCTATGTCCTGGTGATGGCAGTATGATTTGGAAATCAGCTGGAAATTATGTGCACCTTTAGCTTGAATTTTTATTTTTGTGAGATTTAGTTCGTTGATAGCTCTTTTTTAAATGAGCCATTTACCCTACTAGTTACAAAGCCCGAGAAGACAACTGTCCTTTAGAACATCTATTAATGTTCAGGTATATTCAGTCTATAATTACATTCTGTGCATTTAAATGCCACAGAACAAAAATCTTCCCATAGCTTAATAACAGTAGTCCAGCATTCACAAATTAGTGCTTACTATGTACCAGGTACTGATCTAGCACTTTGCACACATTATTTCATCTAATCCTCACAAACCCCTCCCTCCCATACAAGGTAGACGCTCTGAGAGGTTATGTGACTTTCCCCATGTCAACAGTTAAAAAGTGAAGGAGCTGGTATTTATACCCTCTGGTTCCAGTGCCTAGAGTCTTACACTACACTCCCCAGTGCATCCATTTTTATTCCTCACAGTTATTAATACTGATGAAGGAGAATGGTAGTAAAGATAATAGGAAATGGTTAACAGTGCTCACAGAGCTTTCTTATACAATGCCTGTAGCCTAAATAATTACTTTTCTAATCTATACATCATATGGTTTTCAAGTTATACCCCCAAAATCTCAACACAATGAAATTTTAGGTAGAAGTTGAAAATGATCCAACAGTATTTGGCAGTGTGATTCTTACTAATAGATCTAGATGCCCTCAGAGGTACACAGAACCATAATTGAATTCATGGATCTTTTGAAACCAAATGTCTAGATTCTGTCTATGTAAAACATCTCTTATGTACTTTGTCACCATCATACGCAAGCACTTTGCTGAACTCATATAGAATAAGTAGTGAATAGATAATGGAAAACTATATAATGCAAATCCATAGTAGAAATGCCTGTTTACCTCTCTGTTCTCATACCCAAAAATACAGAACTTGCCTATCCAATCATTTTAAATGAATGAAAATTGAAAATGGCTATGGTTCCCAAATTTGCCCTGTGGCATACAACTAGAAGTAACTTGGAGAGATACTATGTATGTTTTCATCAGCTGTGCCCCAAAATGGGCAGTCACCTTATACTTATCTTTTATAAATGATAAAAAGTTTATTGGTTGGTTTTACTTTGAACAAAGACAAGGTTCCCAGGCCTTAATTACACCTTGTTTTAAATTGGATTTGTTTCCCTTGACTTAGTTTTTTAAAAATATATGTACTTTTTAATCTATAGAAGTAGTTTTTCTTCATTAATTCTATTGTATTAATCTTTAATTAGTAAGCATCCAAAATATTCTAGGTACTAAATGATCTTCTATGATGTATACATTTGGTTATAATTATATATGTTGCTTCTAACTATTTCTCTCCCTTGTTTTCTGCCTAACTTTAGAGTAACCAAATAAGGCAAATGGAAGAAGTAAAGATCTCAAAGAAGAGTAAAGTAGGAATTCTTCCATTTGTTGCTGAATTTGAAGAATTTGCTGGCCTTGCAGAATCAATCTTCAAAAATGCTGAGCGTCGTGGCGATCTAGATAAAGCATATACTAAACTTATCAGAGGAGTATTTGTTAATGGTAAGCTTTTGTTTGTCCTAAAGAATTTTTTGGTTGGTTGTTTTTATTATTTCTCATAACTCAGAAGTGGGGAGGCAGGTATATTCATTACTTTTCATATTCTAAAGTCTTTTTTTTTTTAAGTTTCCAGAAATTAAAGATTTCTTAAATTTGAAAAGTAAGCAGTACATAAAACCCATTCATATTCATCAAGATGCACTTATATTTTAGAGTCCATATGGGCTTATTATACAAAATTGAATTTGTTTTTAGAAACACAAAAAATGATCTCCCAGATTACATTTGCATTTTAGCAAGAGTCTTCTGGAGGTGACAGGCAGTGATGTCTGTGTGACCTTAAGCAAATCGGTTCACTTTAGGCCTCATTTTTCATATCTGTCACATGAGGTAGATTAATGCTAAAATACAATAATTCACTGTCTTCCTGCGTCAAATCCCATAATTAAGGTATAGAAACAGTGTGAACATGTCATTTAATTTGAAATAAGTGATTTGATTGCATATATTCAGGATGTTTTATTTTTTCTGTTTTGATTTAGTGGAGAAAGTAGCAAATGAAAGCCAGAAGACCCCTAGGGATGTAGTTATGATGGAAAACTTTCACCATATTTTTGCAACACTTTCTCGTTTGAAAATTTCATGTCTAGAAGCTGAAAAAAAAGAAGCCAAACAAAAATACACAGATCACCTTCAGTCTTATGTAATTTACTCTTTAGGACAACCTCTTGAAAAACTAAATGTAAGTATATTTTCATTTAGTATATTTTTCCTGGTTTTGAACACACACACACACACACACACACACACACACACACACACACATATATGTTTATATATGAATACAACAGGTATTTATCTTACATTTGCTCATGTATTGATGCAGGAGAATAATGAAGAAGGGACTCAGTTACTGAAACTGCCAGTGTGCCAAGACACTGACTGCTAAGTGCTCTATTTACATTATTTCTTTTTGTTCTTATAAACAATGATATGGGGTAAAGATAGTATTATTCCTGTTTTATAAATGAAGAAACAAGGTAAAAAAAATCTTGCTTGAAGTTTTAACTGGCAAGTAGCAAAGCTGGAGGATGAACCCTAGAACAGGCATTTCTGTTATACCAGTCTTTCTCATTTCTCACCTAACAAATGGCTAATCTTTATCCTTAGTTCAGATGAAAATTTTAAAGCTTTATTGAGATAAAATAAAAAATGTTTTGTTTATTGCCTTTTCCCTTACTCCCTTTCCTGACTTGAATCAATCCCAGAGCAAGTCCAGTCATTAAAATTAAGAAATGATACTTTTAGAAAACTTTGTAATATAGTACAGCAGGTCCTCTAATAACATTGTTTCATTCAATGTCTTTTCCTTATAACATTGGTGATATGCCAGGAACTTAACTCTATATCAATTAGACTATGGTACAATTGCTTTGTTACACATCATTTTACTTAGTCACAGAACCTACCAACGACATTAAGACTTACTGTAGATGCTTAAATGGACCCTTCTAACTTTGTCCACAATGTTATTAGACATCTTTTATAAGATTTTAATTTAAAATTAGTTAAATAAAAAATATATATCTGTTAACAATTCAAAGAAATATTTAAAAGACCTTTAGTCAAATGCAGAATCAGCTTCTTATAAAACTTAAGGACAGATATTTTAAAGTAAAAGGTCTGTCTCAATAATACAGCCTCAATAATAAACAATAATAGCAGACATTACTATTATTGTCATTGACATTTTATAGATGAGAAAATCAAACTGTACATGATATTTAATTGTAATATCAGAAGCATTCCCTTTAAAATTATATTTAAAGCAGAAATATTGTTAGATCCTTTATTATTTTACACCATTAAGAAAGTTCTAAGCAATGTAATAAGACCTAAAACATAAATAAAAGAGATATAAATGAGAGTCAAGATTATATTACTTATATATAATATTCTGAAATTGCTGGTCTCTGGTAAAGTGGTAGGATTCAAAATAAATATATCAAAAAATAATTTATTTCCTGTATGTCATAATAACCAAATAAAAGTTTATGTGAAACAAAAATTTTAAAGCCCCAGAAATAGACTTATCAAAAAATTATTATAAAATAATGAAGAACAAACACATAATACTTGCTAAGAAAATTTTAGAGAAAAGTAATAGGAGGTTTGGCTTGTAGTATCAAATCATATTGTATAGTGCTCAAATAAAGGCATGCCAATAGATAAAAATTGCATATTTAAAAGACAAATATACTTGAAAGACAAGCTGAGAAGAATATTTATAAGTCAGTATATTTAATAGAAAAGATCTTTTTTAAAATCAATAGAAAAAGCACTAATAGTGCTTTTTTCTGTTTATAAATGGGCAAGGGTTCTGAATATACTAACATACAAACGCAAGTTAACTTCTTTTGTAGCCAAAGAATTGTGAAATAAAACAACAAATAAACTTTTTCACTCATCAAAATGGCAACAATTATTTTTTATTGTGATAATGCTGTTAATGGTATGGCAAGGTAGCGGTCTCATATGCTATGGAAAGAAATATAAACTGATTGAACTTTTCTTGGAGGCAATTTGTGTATATGAAGAATCTTCAGAATATTTATAAGTATACTCCTTAACTGAAGAATTATAGTCTTAGAAATTTATGCTGGAAAGTAATCAGTAATGTGAGTAAATACTTATATACAAAAGATATTTATGACAACTGTATTTATAATAGATTTTTTTAAACTCTGAATAGATTTTGCTGCTGGAAAATAAGTGAAAAATACTAAATATCCATTACTGGAGAAATGAATAAATTGTGGTTCAGTCATTGGATGGAATATAATGCAGACATTAAAATTTATACTTTGGAAAAAAACAAATTAAATGGAAAACATGGTACATAAAATTCTAATCTCTACTATACCCACACATCAAAAGACTAGAAGGAAATTTAAAATATTAATAGTGGTTATCTCTGAATGGTATCAGAATAGGTTATTATTATTTTATCTTTTATACTTTTTCTATTGTTTTGGACTTTTACACACTGCCTGGTTTTTACCTAATGAATATATACAATTTTATAATTATTTTTTTCTTAAATTTATATGAAAATAAAAGCAATTCTTAGCCATTATTTCTTTTTATTTCTTTGAAGCATTTCTTTGAAGGAGTTGAAGCTCGTGTAGCACAGGGTATAAGAGAAGAGGAAGTAAGCTATCAACTTGCATTTAACAAACAAGAACTTCGTAAAGTTATTAAAGAGTATCCTGGAAAGGAAGTAAAGAAAGGTCTAGATAACCTCTACAAGAAAGTTGATAAACATTTATGTGAAGAGGAGAACTTACTTCAGGTATGCTTAGTTTTTTTAAGCATCCTAGATTGCACATCCTTTTGTATATTACTTTTTTCCAAAATATTCCTCTAGAAATGCTACAGATTTTCTAATTTTAGTGCAGGAGGGAAGTACAGACCAGATTAAAGAATTCTAAGGAAGAAATGAACAACATTTATATAAACTTATGTGGCTGTTTCTGCTTATTTTATATTTCTGTTTTATTGTTTTGAGGCATTAAGTTTTTCTTTTTTTTGTTTGGGGATGGGTTTTCGTGGGGGTTTTGTTTTTGTTTTTTTGATTTGAGAGGAGTAATTAAATAGCATATAGTACAGTATATTGGAGTGATTCTGATTATCAGGGTTAGAGTTAGAAATTGGTTCATAATCTGTGTCTAGATTAAGATGCATGACTTTAGGTGAGTTAGCCTCTGTGAACCTCAATTTCCTTATTTGAAAACTGGAAATAATACCTCTCATGTAGTAGACAATAATAGCAGACATTACTATTATTGTCGTTGACATTTTATAAATGGGGAAAATCAAACCTTAGAGAGGTGGAGTAATATGACCAAGACCCCAGAGCTGATGGATGGTAGAGCCAGATTTAAATCCCAGATTGAGCCATTCTTTATAAACCATACCAAAGGCACAGAGATGAATGAGAATAATTCTGGTTTCAACATCTTCAGCGGCTTCATGTGGAATATTAGATTTGTGTTAGCCTCTGAAAGTGAGATAGTAATTTAATAGATAAAGTGGGAGAAGTGGCATTCCAAGTGGAAGAAATAACCATGAGCTAAAAGTTGAAAAGCAAAAAGTGTACTATTATTTAGTTAATAGTCTTAAATTGCCTGGAATTTTGGATTTAGAGGATTTAGGATTTATAAGGAAAAATCCTGGAAGAATACATTTTCTCAACTGTCAGATAGGGATGATGATCAGAGTACCTTTCTTCACTAGGTTATAAGATTTAAATAAGATAACATATACATAAAGCACTTTGTACTGTGCTGATATAGAGTGTCAATAAATGTAACCTATTAGTATTAGCCAATATGTCAATGTGTGTATCAGATTCTATCTTGATGGTTGTCAACATACTAATTTCCACTGCTAGGTTATAAATTCCTTGGATTACAGATAATCCATCTATCTCTCTTGGTGTCCTCCATGGCATCAAGCAATGTTTTGCATATTTGATTTTAGGTAAAGAAATTTTTAAACTTTTATTTGAAATGAAATTTATGCATGAACTATTGCATTTTATCTAATCACTAGTCTTGGTTTCATACATAGCTGCGTTTCCACATTTGTGTTAGATATTGTAGTAGATATAATAATAGCTAAAATCTAGTGACTGCTTACTGTGTCAAACACTGTTCTACACACTTCATATACATTCACTCATTTAATCCTCACAAGAAACTTATGAGGAGGATATTATCCTGGTGTACAGATGAGGAATTTGAGTTACAGAGTGGCAATATCATATATCTTGTAAATAGAGGAACCAGGATACATGTTTTTAATATTACACTTGGCTAAATTCTTGAAACATGTCTTAATATTATTTCTACATACTTGATTATGTATTAATTCCATTCATAGTTTAATGAGTTTTATTTTCATTTTTATAATAGGTGGTGTGGCACTCCATGCAAGATGAATTTATACGCCAGTACAAGCACTTTGAAGGTTTGATAGCTCGCTGTTATCCTGGATCTGGTGTTACAATGGAATTCACTATTCAGGACATTCTAGATTATTGCTCCAGCATTGCACAGTCCCACTAAACCTTATGAAAGAAAAGATAAATGAAAAAATCACTCTGAGTATACCAGACACTATTAAAAAATATCAGCAATTGTTTTGAGAACCCAGATTTGAAATTTTATGTAGTATTAAATGTCAGATAAATGGATAATACAGATATTCAAGAACAAAAGTACCAACTTATGGAGCAGTTTTATTTGACCAATAGGTTGTGTACTAACTTAAAGTGTTTTTCTCATCATAAAATGCCTTTAGCATTTTTCTGTGACTGAAGAGAAAATTTTCCTTTATTGCTTAACTTCTTGTATTTGTGAGTGGTTATTCTATGAGTAATGCTTTGGAAGTTTTTCATCTTTCACTAATTCACTATTGCTTACAAATCATGTAACTACTAAAATATTGTACAAATTTTTTTCCCACTGTCTAGCTAATGTGTATGTGGATAAAGGATCTCATGATGATCACTTGTAAACTCTGATTTTGAGGCTTATGTGATTGTGTAGCAATGATTCTTAAGTAAAGAAATTTTCAAAAGTTGAAATTTGATGTTCTTAGATCTTTTATATGCTTAACAGATCAGTACACAAAAAAGTTCTTATAAAATCAATACACAAAAATTAATTACATGTCCCTTTACTATAAAACACGAAATTATAATAAGACAATAAGAAAAAGCATATATCAGCATACAAATATTTAGGATTTAGGAATAATCTATCAAAATGTGCTATGGACTGAATTATGTCCCTCTTGAAATTCATATTTGGAAGTCCCCTCAGGCGACTGTATTAGAGATAAGAGGGTGCTTAAGGTCAAATAAGGTCTTCAGGGTGGAATCCTGATCCAGTACAACTGGTGCCCTTATGAGAAGAAACAATGAGAGCTCTCTATCTGAGACACAGCAAGAAGGCAGCCACATATGAGATAGGAAGAGAGCTGCCACCACAATCCAGGATGCTGGCACCCTAATCTTAGACTTCTAGCCTCCAAAATTGAGAAAATAAATTTCTCTTGTTTAAGACATTTAGTCTATGGTATTTTGTTATGGCAGCCTGACAAGATGTGTAAGACCTTTATAGATAAAATTTAAGATATTAAAGAAGGTCTAAATAAGTGAAGGAATGTTTCATGTTTCCAGAAGAGAACACATAACACAGTACACATGACAATTATTCCCAATTTGAAAGATTCAGTGCATATTTTCAGTTTCCAGTCTAGCACAGAAACTTGGAAGTCACCTCTCCATTCTAAGTAAAAAGATGAACAAACTGAAAAATCAACTCTTAGATCTGTAAGAGAAGTGAAGTCACAAGGAAAACTGCTACAATTGGAGAGACTGACAGAACACAACCAGAACAGAAACCCACAGCTAAAATGTCCACAGTACTAAGGTAGGAAAAATTGAATAACTGTAATTGACAAACTGCTGAAGACTGTGTGTGGATGTCTGAGAAAACTCCAGGGGAACCCAGCTATTGCATGCCTGCACACACACTTTTTTGAGTTTTATCTCCTGTAGCTCTACCGGGTTCTCACAGTGAATATCAGGAGAAAAATCTGTATTTCTGGCAGTGGGGAAGCAATGGAACCATTTTGAAATATGCCAGAGTATTCTGTTCTTAACAAATCTGCCCTCAGGAGATACTGTTTAACCAGAGCTTAAATGACCTGAGAGAAGGGAAATACACAACTCCAGCTGGCTCCAGCCTTCTACATGAAGGAAGAGAAATACCCGGCCAACTTCAACCCACTCTAGTCATTCTTCCCCACCTTAAGCAGTTAGGGGGACTGAAAAGCACAGGTGAAGTTCACAGACCAGAGATTCAGGCTCATGCTCACTAAAAGAGAGTTATTTGCAGGACTATAGAATACTTCCCTTCTCATAATTTACCACACCACATTATAAAAGACCTGTTTACAGCAGTTCAGTTTGCCCAGTACATCATGTCCAGCTATCAATAAAGCATTACAAGACATAATAAAAGGCAAAGAGATCAATGTACTCGCTTTTGCAGCACATATAGTAAAGACAGCAAACACCCGAACAAGACCAGATATGGCAGGGATGTTAGAATTATCAGACAAGGAATTTAAAACAGCTATGATTAATAAATTAAACACTGTAATAGATAAAGTAGGTAGCATGCAAGAACAGGCAGTGTTAACAGAGAGATGAAAATTCTAAAACTTAAAATGCTATAGTACAGGGTGGGAAGAGAGAAAAAATATGGCATAGATGATAGAAGGTCTGTTCATCCCTCCGGCAAACACAGTTGTGACAGAAACAAGGAGCACACGGCAAGGAAAAATTACCTGGAATCTAGATGAACAAGCCATACAACTAGGGAGAAGTCTAAGAAATCACCCTGCAATGGGCAGAAGGTAGGACAGGGCGAGGACACAGGGCTGCCCAGTCCCAAACAGATGAGTGAGTCCAAGGCTGCAGCAGCGGCAGACACCTCTTAAAGGGGCCAGTCCACTAGCGGATTTTCGCAGTGACGGACCTGCTCGTTCTGAGCACCAGTGCTGAATTGGCTGCGCACAGGGGGCACCACGAACTTACAGGGAGACATTGTCAGAGTGAGGGCCGAGGAAAGAAGTGCTCTGTACAGAAGTGCCTGTGGATCCTCTGTTGTTCCTTTGTTGAGACTTCTCCACTCCCAATTCACAGACACAGTGCCACCATGGCCCTGACAACATCAAACTGGATAACAGATATATCTGCCCTCAGGATTCCCTGAAACCCCACCTCCCCCAACTCACAACCCCACTCAAGCCACATCCAAGTATGTCCTCAATGAGTTAGGTGCTCCTCGCTGAGCAGTGCCTAGACACACACTGGAGGCAGCTGGCCCCAGTTTCTGGTGTCGCCTTTTGAGGCAACTATAAGCATAGCATCTGTGGATTGCTTGCTAAATATTAACAGGTGGCTGCAGAGGGGTAGAGTCTTGGGCTAAGTCTGCCCTGCAGCTGAACCCCACTCAGGACTCTGCTACTGGACACTTACTTCACAAATCTACACTAATAAGACTGGGAGACTTAGGAGCTTTGCTTAGTACATAGAAACAGACATGGAAAGGCAGCCAAAATGGGAAGACAAAGAAGCAGAAACCATATGAGAGAAGAGAACAGAGATCCAGATATAATAGAGCCGAGTAATCTAACAGATGCTCAATGAACTTTGGGGAAGCATAGATAAATTCAGTGAACACTTCAACAAGAGATAAAAAGCATAAAAAGGAAAATGGAAATTATAAAGGGGAACCAGTCTGAAATGAAGAACACATTATCTGACATGAGAAGTATATTAAATGGAATAAATGAAGTGAATTTAAAAAAGAATTAATTGCCCTACCTAGAGGATGGGCAAACCAAGGACATGCAATCAGAATGGCAAGAGATAAGATGTCAAGACTATGAAAATAATTTAAGGAGTATATGGGACACCATTAGGGGTCCAAATATTTGTCTGATCAGCATAACTAAAGAAAATCAATATGTTGAACAGCTGTTTGAAGAAATAATGATGGGCAACTTCCCTAACCTGGTGAAGGAAATGGACATAAAGCCCTAGGAAGCTCAGAGAATTCCAAAATTCAGAGATCCAAAGAGGCCCACACCAAGACACATCATAATTAAAATGCCAAAGGTTAAATTCAAAGAAAGAATATTAAAAGCTGCAAGAGAAAAACATAGTTACTTATAAAGGAACACCCATAAGACTGGCAGCTGATTTCTCAAAAGAAACTGCAGGATAGAAGGGCCTGACAAACAATATTTGACCCAGGATCTACAGCCAAGGATAATTTATCCAGCAAAGCTATCATTTAGAGTTGAAGGACAGATAAAGAGCTTCCCAGACAATAATAAGCTAAAGAAATTTGTCACCCCAAAGCCAGTATTACAGGAAATGTTAGAGAGACTTCTTTAAGAAAAAATATGTACCAAAAACAGGACCAAAGAATGGTAACAGCTACATTTCTATCAATAAGCACTTTAAATGGAAAAGAATTAAATGCTGCAACCAAAAGATAGAGTGGATGAAAGGATAAGAAAACAAGACTCCTACATATGAAAAGGAAGGGATGGAAAAAGATATTACTTTGATGGACCTAGAAGGTATATAATTCAGACAAAAATAAATACTATATGATTTCATTTCATGAGAAATCTAAGGAATAAGAAGAACAAACTAATAAAAAATAAATTCACAAATATAGTGGACAATTTGGTGACATTCAGAGGGGAGGGGCTTTGAAGAGCTGGGAGAATGAGGCAAAGAAATACAAATTAGTAGCTGATGAATGGTCACAGAGATGGGGAGCGTGGCATAGGGAATGCAGTTAGCATTACTACATTGGCTAGGTGGAGGGAGGGAGCAATTGGAATCATTTTATGAACTGTATAGATGTCTAACCAATGTACTGTATACTTGAAACTAAAATAAATAATATTTTTAAAGTGTACCTATTCTGAATTATATTCAGTAATGCATTTGATTATTAAATATGACCTGAGGATTTTCTCAGACACTAATCAAAATAAAAAGTTTATTATTTGCAAATCATACTTTAGAATCTCAATGTACCTCTAGAAATAAGAGATCTATAACAGAGTACTGATCTATTTGTTTTCTGGAAGCAGTCTATGAAAAGAAAAAGAATATTCCATCAGCAGCAGTCTGGCTCCATTCATATGCAATTAAAAGTTAGAAGGTAAGATGTGGTAGCAGACACTCTATTGTAGATTAGATCATTTTTTTGTTTCATTAATGATTCTGTAAACTTAATTTGATAAATCAAGAGAAGTATGAAGTTATTGTTTTAACTAACTAATGAACTAGCACATTAGTTCTAAAGCCATGTATCCATTAGTTCTTTTGGACTAAGTCAAGAACAGAAGATATGCACTTATTTGGGAAGGAAAGATGAACAGAAAACTTCACTGTATTAAAATACAAATGCCCTGGTGAGCATTTTCAAGTGAGAGGGATTAGATTGGTTTCCTTTTGTCCAATATGAGGGAAAATGGTAGGAGGCTTATATTGAGGAATCACAGAAAAATATAGAATGACATGTGTACATTTATAGGAAATATGTAAAAAATAATGTATATAAACAGAGAAGTTACAATTATTTGAAATTTTAGAAGATTGGGTTTAATTTCTTTAATGGTTATATGTTACTATTAGTCTTTAGAGGTTTATATTTAACTTTATCTGCATAGTAGATTAAATATATGATGAAAAAAATTCTTACCCAAACTTTTACACTGATTTACTGGCAACATTGGTAAAGTAATTTAACATTTTTGGATCTTGAGAAGCATAATCATGATTTTTTTTTTGTATTTTGTAGATGATTTAAATAATACGTACATGGAGATTTGAGAGTCATTTGAAAGAAATTTTACATTGTTTCTTTAGGACTGAACATATCTTGTATTTGCTATACTTTTAAAAAGAGCCTTTGGTCTTAGGGTGGTTTTTCTGGTTCAATAGCTCTCATTAGTTTACCCCCTTGGCTTTGCCAAGCTGTAGGTAAGCCATTATTGATTCTCCTCAACTACTCTGAACTCAGCATTGACCAGTCAATATTACAGTACTTAGGGAAAGAGAACTTTCTGAAAGGATTTCTAAGTAATGGAATAATACAACATTTAATACAAAATACCACATGCATTCATAAGAAAGTTTGTAGGCCCTAAATTTTAATTTGAAAAAAAATCTTGAATTGGTTTGTATTAAAATTTACTTATTATAACTTTACTTGGAATTTATAAACCAAGTTTACTTTAAATATAGCTATAAATGTGCTACTTCTAACCTGTGCACATAAAAATTCGTTTCCATATTTTTTTATTCAAGAGATGTAAACTGCTGTAAGATTGATCAAACAATAAAATTTGTCACAGTGAACAGTTCTCTAAATGGGAGAAAGAGAAATGACAGTTAATGAGAGTGTAGTAGACTGAATATCTATCTGACTGTTACTGATGAAGTCTGAAGTAATGTGCCTCTTCCTAGTTCATCATCCTAAGAATTGTGATTTCTCTGTTTATTCTCAGGGTCCCTCATCTTTTAAATAATTTCCTTCCTCTTAGCCTTGCCTTTGGACCAGAGTTCCTTTTTTTTCTGCCTGAAAAATTATATTGCTTTTCATCAGATGGCATAAAATTGATCAAAATACTCCAGAATGAATAGAACAGTAGAATTATTCTGGATCCTGGTGTCTATCCATCACAGTTCCCATGCTCTGCTAGGATCAGGCAGATGATGATACTAGCTGGACCAATCAGGCTCTGCCTCTGACAAGAATCCAAATCTTGAGCAGAGTGACACTGGCTGGAATGAAGACACTTGGAGTTAAATTATTTCAATGGTCATACCAGAATGACTGTCCATAAATTTATTCTGTGAAGGTCTCCAGAGTTACTTCAGATTCTATTTTTCCCAAGGTGGCTCTGTTTTCCTTTGATTCTGTGATTCACCCCATATTCCTCCGTATATGGAATCAGGGAGTGGTAAGGAGCACTTAAGTTAGCTGAAGTTAGTTTCTGCAGCTTGCAATCAAAGATCCCTCCAACTGCTGCAGGCACAAAATATGTATATACACAAAAACCAAATAAACTACATAAGACAATAAATGATCAATGCTAAGTGAATGACACAGATAGTAAATGCTATAATAGCTCAGAAGAGCTAGATGTATCTGTGATCTGATAAAGTCAAGGAAGGCTTTGTAAAGGAAATGGGACATCATTTAGTTACTGCTGCCCACCCATTGGGCAAATCCATGAAGATCAGTAGCAGTATAGCCTTGAGCTAAAGCTCAAACTCTGAGGTCAGAGAGAACTGGCCTCAAATTGGAAGTAGTAGTACTCCTCTCATAAGTTCGTTGTAAGTATTAAATCAGATAATGTTTGTAAAATGTTTAGCATAGTGCTAATAAGCATTCAATTTTTTAAAAGAAGTGAATAAATCATGTTTCCTGGCAATAGTTGAAAAGTCAAACTTGACTCTTTAGGGTGAATGGGTCAAATGGAGCAAAATCCTTTGTCTAAGAAAATGATGATGCCCAAAAGGGATACATTCCTCACCACCCACACTACCCTCCACCACATGTGCACACATTTTCTTAGGATAGGGGGAGCCTCAAGATCTTTGAGAAGCCGTTATCCACAGTCTTTAATAACTTGCTAATGTTATTTTATTAGCCTTTGGTAACCCTGTGAGCTGAGCATTATTATCACTATTACAAATAAGAGAGGCACAATGAGTAAACTGTCTTCACTCAGATAATCCAAAGTATTACCAGAAGATTAATAAATTGATTTTTATTAATTTGAAGCCTTTCCCAATCCATAAATCTTCTGTTCCTTTGATATGTGGACAAACAAGGCTAAGAAGGCAACTATTTCAAAGATTTATTTTCATTAGGAAATCTTTCAGGATTTTTAAAAATCTACTTTAGCGTTCCTAGAAAGAAAAACTATCTACTAAAATCTAAGCTCCTTGAGGGAGATGTAGGCCGATAAGTATAATACATTAATAGGAGATTTACTAGATAAATGTATAAGAAGGAATAACTGATTCTAATTGGGATATATTAGGGAGTCTTCAAAGTCTTTTTGCTTCTACTCTATATAATCCATTCTTCTCACAAGAGTATAAATGACATTTTAAAATACAAACATCACACAAACTTTCTTGCTTGTGCCCTTTTGTCCCAGTTACTATTCTTGTTATATATCAAATGACCCCAAACTGTAGTGGGGAAAAACAGCCATTTTTTTATGCTCACAAATTTTGTGTCAGGAATTAAGGCCAAGCATAGCAAAGATGACTTGTTTCTGCTCCGTGATGTCTAGAAGCTTAGCTGGTGCACTCAGAGACTGGGCTGGAATCGTCTGAAGACACATTTTGCACCATGGCTGGCTGTTGGGAGCTTTAGCACCTCTCCACGCGGGCCATTCCAAAGGGTCTCTCTGTGAAGACTAGTTTGGACTATGTCGCAGGATGGTGGCTAGGTACCACAAGAAAGGAAAGAGGGAGGGAGGTGGGAAGGGAGGAGAGAGACTAGATTCTTTTATTTTAAGTGTTAATTTTTTTTTATTGTATTTTATTAGTTTCAAGTATACAGTACATTGGTTAGACATTTATATAGTTTATAAAACGATCCCCCTAATTGCTCTTTCTCTCCTCTGGCTCTCTACCTAGCCAATACATTAATGCTAACTGCATTCCCTATGCCATGCTCCCCATCCCTATGACTATCAACTACTAATTTGTACTTCTTTAACCCTTATCCTGACCTACCTACAAGTTCTATAGCTTCACTTCTGCCATACTTTATTGGTCAGAGAAGTGACAAGCCCAATGCCTAAACTCAAATTAAGGGAACATAGACCCCCATCTCTCAATGGGAGAGTTTCAGTCACTTTATAAGAATAGCATGTAAATGGGATATACATTGGTACAGTTACCTTTAGAAAATTCCTTTTAACGGCTCCTTGTTGCTCTTAGAAAAATTTCAGTTCCTTAACATGCATGGACCATGGGGTCCTATGAAGCCTAGATATCACCAGCTACTTCTCTGAACTCATCTCCTACCTCTCACCCTCATTTGCTGTACGCACTTGCCTTTTTTCTGTCCCATGAACTCACTAAATTAAATTCATTTCTTTTCCCTGAAATATTCTGACCCCAGATCTGCTTCCCTGTCATTCAAGTCTTAGCTCATATGCTACTCCTCAGAGAGGTCTCTCCTGATTACCCAGTGTAAAGTAGCTTCTTCATATCACCTATAATAATTTGGAGTTAAATTATTTACTTATTTTTTTACTCATTTATTTTCTGTCTCCCACCTATACTCACCGCTAGAAGATAAGCTCTTTGAGAGAATGGATCCTGCCTCTGATTCACCTCTCTATCTCCAGAGCCTAGGAAAATGAGGCCTCATAATTTCATCTCTGCTCAATTTTAACCTGATGTAATTCTATCAAGAAAACTCAAAACTAAGTAACATCTAAATAAGCTTATATTACGGTAATTTTTTCTCAAAGTTATTTCATTTGTTCTATATTATTTGATTATTCACTATTCAATCATTTATTCAGTCATCAAACATTTACCGATGGCCTTTGGGACTACAGAAACCATCTAAAAAGATCATAGTGTTATGCAAGAGATGAATAAGTAAGGAGATCCAACCATAAAATGCTTATGGTCATTATTATCTTAGGCAAAAGAGTAGAATGGGGACCAAGACAGGAAAAATATGAGAAGTTAAATGAGACTTTCACTTAGCAATCATGATAATTCTATATTGTTTGAATTCCTCTACAACCATTTACTAGTTGATAATTTTGAAATATGGTAAAATGTAAATATTAATAAAGTTAATATCTTAGAAATTATTAATACAATTTTTCTCTTTTGCTTTTCTTAGCACATATTTTACCTAGTTGGCCCAAGACCCCAACCAGTCTCAGAGAGAGATTAAGAGATTGTGGCAGAAAGAGAACATTGATTGTTTACTGGGTGCCAGGCACTTTTCTAAGCAATTTACTTGTAACAGAAAGAGAGAGGTAGAATTAACATTAAGCTTCTGACCTTAAAAATAAGATTTTGTAGCCAAATAGCCTCAAATACCAGGCTATTGAATCGGGAGGGGATTTTCTAAATTCTTTTTTATTTGATTTCATCTCCCACCCATTAGAAACCAAGCCTGGATGACCTGGTTCAGAGAGTTCTCTCCTAGGGTGAAGATGCCCCACAGAGGTGGTCTAACTGCACTGTAGTGGAAGGAAGGTGTGTTAACTAGGAAATAGGGAGAGAAGCCGGTTCTCCTCCCTGCCCCCAAGAATTGTGAGAAGGAGAGAGCAAGAGAGAAGGGTAGGTAGTCTGAAATGTCTTGACTGTGTATCAGGTGACAGGGGGAGATACCAAGGACAGAAAGTGTTTCTTCTTCCCAACTCCCCATTTGAGACTCTAAGAAGAGGATTCATTGCAGGCTGCCTCGTCTCAACCCTAGTGGGGCCAGCATGCCTAGATGAAGGGAAGTCATGAGGTTTAACTTTAGAGTCACCTATATTTACCTCATGAGGGCCTTGTGACCAAGACTGGCTGAGAATCTGGCTGAGAATCCACAGTGCTAGTGAGGTGGGTGAGGGACTGCAAGATGGGCCAGAAGGAAATGAGAGTCACAACCAGAAGTCAGAGGAGTATAATGCTGAGAGGAGCCCAGGGGAGGCAAACTAAGTCAGAGAGAGCCATCAAGAGGGGAGTGTGTGTGTGTGTGTGTGTGTGTGTGTGTGTGTGTGTGTGTGTGTGTGTTTATGGGGGGGAGGAGAGAGAGAGAGAGATTCATGCATCATAACAGTCACAGGCTTCAACTGCAATGCCAGCAATGCTGAGAACAATCAGGTAGACAAGAGGAGAAGAGGTTCTCACAGAAGGATGACAGTCTTCCCCTTGGTCACATGGTCAGACAACCCCGCACCTCCTCACATATACCCAGTTAACATCTGAGAGCTGAAAAAATAAGAGATCTGACAAACTAAGCTTTTATTTTTCTAGACAGATTAACATCGCCTAAAGGGACTGTTGAAACTATTAGATCAGATGATGTTTAAACCAGGAAGGATTTAAATGTTAATTGTTTTCACTCCTTACCAGCAGGTGGGGACTGAAGAAGAAGGCTGGATGAGTTAACAAAGGAACTAAAATTTCTCCATACTTCTGGGATTTGGTGTGAGTTAAATTCACAATGCTGCAAAATAAATTTAAAAATCAATTACAATACAGCAAATTAAATGCTATGAATAGAAGCCTAGGGTGCTATGGGAGCTCTACACAGAAAAAGTAATTGCTGTATTGGATCAGACCCATGGAGCACCCAGACCAGGATTCCGTTCTCCCAGTGCAACCTGCTCACCTTCGCAGAGGGGTGGGATGAGAGAGCACGGTTGATTTTGACTTTGCGTTTTGTCAACTAGAAAATGATTATCACCAACTTCTCATAATATCCCATTACAAATTTGGCATCCATTGATTTCTCCTACTCTTCTTGAACATTTTTATACACCTGCTGCATCTCTTTGAGCTTTTAAGTCTCTGTAGAGGATATTCCTGAAAGTTATGTTTGTTATCATCCAATTTTGGTGAATTAAAAAGAGTGAGGTGAAGTAGTTTCTGTCCATCAGAATCTTCCTCTTTTGGATGCTCTTCCCCCACTTTGAGGGGAAAAAAAAAGAGGCCCAGGATGTTCAAGGATGAGTAAGTTTGGTTTACTCACAACGGCTCAAAACATAAATTTTATTTTCTCACATCCAGTTCTACCCTTTGCTCCTGGATGATAACTCAAGCAGACTCATGACTTTTTTGGTCTCTGTGAGTAGAATAAGTCCTTGGTCAGTAATTAAAATGTCTAATTCATTGTCATAACAAAAAACTTTAAATGTGGCTTAATGGTTAAAGCTCTCACGTTCCCTAGCTTGGGCCTGCTGCATGCAGAGGGAAAGGAAAGTGGTCACTGCTTTCCCCTTTCCCAGTCCCAACTTCACTTCCTCCTCTTCCCAAATTGCTAATGGAGGAAAAGGAGGGAAAGGGGCAGGAAAGTTCTCACTTGAACTTTCACAGTGTTGCTGTGAACCAGTCCTCCTGAATGTTTAAACCTGACTCTCTTTTTAGTTGTGGGTGCTTTGGAACCAGTCCTCCCTTCCCTGAGGGTCTCTCATCTGCAGCTCACTTGCCAAGAGTAAATGCATCTCTGTTTCCAGGGATCTGTCACTACTTCCTTCACCCCTTCAGCTAGCACGATCTCCAGTTTCTCTGCAGAAGACTCCTTGTCTTCCCTGGAGGTCCTCCTACATAGGACGCTTTTCTGTGAGGGTTTAGTTGCAGGTTTAAATAAAAAGGGACTGACAACTAGGTTGTAGGAGGCTTACAAAATTGTTTGGAGGGGCTAGAAGAACAGGCTCTAGGCAAGGCTTCTAGAAACAGGTCCTGCTCCCAGGGTCACAGCTCCTTTGTAGTCAGAGCTTCCACTAATGCTACAGGATGTTCTTGATGTTATCGCTGCCACTACCCACCCGCCAAAGGTTGCCTGAAATCCTGCCCCTCTCTCTCCTTCACCTAGTCCTTAATGAGAGTCTCACATGAGAGCGAATGACAGTGGAACTTCAGGTGAAGGAATCCGTGAAACAATTCTTAACTCTCAGCCTCTTCTACAGGAAGGCACATCATGATTCTGAAGTAGATGCCACCGCACCAAACCACAGGATCTGGTACAGGAACCAAGATCTTCTCTCACATGAGGCTCATATCTAATTGTGGAAAGGATATAACAAACAAACTCTAAGATATAACGCCCGTTAACAGGATCCTCTCCTTTGCTTAAGGGATACACATTAAGTAGGCTTTTTAAACCTTTTGATTTAAGGTAAAGGGAGAAGTTCTCCAAAAATTCTTGGATCAATTTTAATGTTTATACTTGTAAATAGAGCCCAAATTTGGGTTGGAAATAAATCATAGCTGATTCAGGCCTTTTTTGGCCAGTGACTGCTCTAGAGGAGGTCATGGAACCCAGTTCTGGCCATTAAAAAGAATTCTAAGGGATTCTGGGAGACATTTTTCTCCCTGCTGAAAAAGAAACCTATGAGGCAAAACCTTTTTATTTTTCTGTCATGCAACTTTGTCCCCTGCCGTAACTTCTTACTTTGGGTGCTACTGCATGCAGACTTGTTTCTCAGAGTTGTGACAGCCATCCTATGACCATGGGCAAAAGGTTCTAGGACAAAAGCCCCCCACTGAAGAGAAAGTTTAGAAGAATGAAAATTGATCAGGTCCTCCATGGCACCATTGAACTGCAAGCTAAATTAGGATCTGTGACTGCCAGCTATTTTGTCAAGTGAGACCACAAAATGCTTTTATTACTTAACCAATTATTACCCAGGCCTTCTGATACTTGCAGGTAAATGCATGCTGACAGAAACTCTGGCTGAGTTGCCACAACCTGTGATAGAAGAGAAAGGAGAAGAGGAGAGGAGAGGGAGAGAGGGAGAGAGAGAGAGAGAGAAAGAGAGAGAGAGAGAGAGAGAGAGAGAGAGAAAGTGAGGGAGGAGAGAGGGAGAGAGAGGGAGGGAGGGTGGATGGAGAGAGGAAGGAGTGTCAGGGAGAGAACAAGAGGAATTGAGTTCATGTGTGACAGTCTGAGACTAGGAAAAAGGTTTAGATCAAGCCCAAGTCAACAGTGAGTATTTTTCTGTTTCTGCAGTTAAGAGTTTTTGAGCAAATTTTACTGGAATCCGATTTAAATTGGGAGTTAAATTATGACTATGACTGAACAAACAGTGAGAGAACTCTGGAAAGATTTACTTCCCTGGAGGTATATTTTTACGTTTAAAGGGGAGACAAAACCTGGAACCAAGGTGACATTCTAGGAACTGTAAACCAGGACTGGCTTTCCTTGTCTTCCTCCCCTGATAATTATTTACATTCCATAAGGTAAGACCTCAGGACCTTTCCTTTCTTTTCCCTGGGAAAATTAGTGTACATGGGCTGCAGATTTCTCTCCCTTTCTCTAGAGGGGAAGGGAGAGCAATCCTTTCATATGTAAACTCCCAGACTCGGAATTTCCAGGGGGGGACACTGGAGAATGTGTGACTTGGTTGCTAAAAAGGATAATGAGCTGTTCGTATACATTGCATGTGCTATGCAGATATTTCAAAGAAAATAAATATATCCTAGTGCTTAGCCCTAATCTGATGCAATCAATTCTTAAATTTCAACAAGAAAATAGAGAACCTAGAGTGTTTCTACTCCAAAGAAAGTAGCCAGATAAGAGAGATGATGGGCTTGGAGACGATCCTTTGAGAAAAAGTTGAAGGACCTGGGGTATTTCTGAAAGGGTTATGACAAGTATAAGGGAAAACTCACATTCTTTCTAATGCTTGGAACAAATTGTTCACATTCATGGAGAGGCAGATTTTAGCTTCATATGAAGAAATTTTTTTTCTAGCGAAGATTTCAGCAATGCAATGAGCTACTTTGAAGAATATCAAGTTCTCTTGTCATTGTAAGGTAGGTGGCTGCTGGGGTGGCCATCTGTTGAAGCGGTTGCACAGGGAATCTGTGTTTTATGTGGGAAGTTGGCCTAATAGATCTTTGTGGCAACTCTATGTCTCCACAAAGTTTAATTGATCATCACGTGAATATTCTCTTTATTGTCTATTGTCCTATAAAATCCCCTTCCTTGGCAGTCTGCCTAATTCAGAGTTGTTTTAACTTCCAGAGTTGAAGTCAAGGTTCTCTTTATCAGTTACCTGTAACTTCTCATAAATTACTTAATCCCATCTGTAAAATGGGGAGGCCAATACTTCCTACTTCATTGGGTTATCATGGTGATTAATGGAAATAGTACCTATAAAGCAACACTTAAACAGAACCTAACAAGCATTCAATACATAAAGGCTATCATCAGTTTTTAGTATCTTCACTTATTGTCTTTCTCCACCTTTCATTTGGCTACTTACTCATCCTTAAATTAAATTAAAACTAACGTCTCTTAGTTTAAATTACCTGTCTCTTTCAGTGAGTTTGAGTCTCTCTTCATATGGTAAAGAACTATTTGATGAATTGTATTTAAATAACTTTGTCCATTTAAAAATTACTTTCCTAATACATTCTATTATTTGATAGTCACTTCATTGTGAATTTATGAAAGCTCTTTGTATATTAGGTCTATGGTAATAATTGCAAATGTTTTCCCCAGCTTATCCTTTCTCTTTTGACCATAGAATTTTTGACATGTAGAAGGCTTTTTAAAATATATTAGTATTTATCAATCTTTCGTTTATGTAGAGCTCCTACTCTTATCCCTATTTTTACTGACTCCAAAAGGTGATTTAAAAAGGTGTATTCCTTGCACTAGCATTATGAAATGAAAATTTCTGATGTCTTTGTAGACACACAAAATATACTGCTACATCAAGATGCTTCAGCATTGTGTTTTTAAAAATAACCCTTTCCTGAGAATTATTTTTTAGTGTCTCTGCTACTAAAGAAAGCTTCCATAACATCTGATCATTTACATAGCTTGAGTGCCTTTTGTAGCCAACTCAGTGCAGAGGCTCCACTGCAAGGCTCCAGACAGACTGGAACTATCATTATCATTACCCTTATCTGCCAGTAAGAATGAGGTTGCTAGCCAAACCATACACCTGTGGCAACAGAGAAGTTGAGTCCCTGCTGCCTAAATAAAAGGACCTAAATTAACTGGCAGTAATATTGACATTTTTAGCCCTCTCTCTGGGCTAGTCACTGAAGGGAGGTAACTGCTACACTAACTGACTTGGTGTCAGAAGGCCTAGTTCATTCAATTCAGTTCAGTTCAGCTTCATTCAATTCACATCGATTCAGTTCACACTTTCTGATCTTTTATTGAGCTCCAGACACTCCGCTTAGGTTTTAGGTACTAAGAGCACCAATTAGTCTTTTGTGTACTTAAAGGAGCTCACAGTTTAAAGGGGGGAAACAAGATAATCAGTAACTACAGTAGAGTGTTAGTAACATCCAGACGTACAGAATGTTTTGAAAATGCTGAGAAAGGAAGCTAATTTATCTCTAAGTTTCTTCTACACATTACCTACATACTCCCAGCTGTTTTTTGGTGAGTTATTTTTACTCACAACATTTTTGACACCCAATGAGAGGTTTTATTTTCCCTCCTGACACCAAATACGTGGTATCTTTCAGAAAACTATTTTCCCAACTCTCTGAACATCAGCTGGTCCAGAATTCAATTCAATTCTGACACTAATTACCCAGAGTTAGTGAAAATGACACAGGTTATCACAAGACTGCCACCCACTTCAGAGGCCAATCACAAGCCCCAGGCCTCTGATTGGCTATAAATCGGAGGTTCCCATGACCCTCTCCCAGATACAATAATTTATTAGAATGGCTCACAGAACTCTAGAAGGCACCTTACTTACTATTACCTTTTTATTATAAAGGACGCAAGCCCAATGGAAGAGATGGATAGAGCAAGTGTGGAGTTTCCATGCCCTCTCCAGCTGCTCTACCCTCCCAGTTCTTCAATGTGTCAACCAACCTAGAAGCTCCCCAAATCCTGCCATTTAGTTGAGTTTTTTTTTTTTTAATGGAGGTTCAATTACATAGCATGATTGATTAAATCATTAGCCATTGGTGATGAACTCAATCTCTGTCCCCTGTCTGGAGGTTGGATGATTGGGCTGAAAGTTCCAAGCTTCTATCAAGGCTTGATCTTCCTGGTGATTAACCCCTATTCTAAAGCTATCTAGGGCTCTGCTGAAAATTGCCTCAGAAAAAAAGACCCTTCTATAACCATTATCATGAAGAAATTCCAAGGAGTTAGGAGCTCTGTACCAGGAAACAGAGACAAAGACCAAATATCTTACTTGTTATGTTACACTTGGACATTTTTGTAATATCACCTCAAGCTCCTTATATCACAGACTAAATTTATTATTTGCCCCTTGTCTCTTCTCTGCTCCAGCACACCTCAGAATGGCTTCCCGATTATACCATCCTAGGGTCTGTGTGGAAACACGTTGTTTAGTCTCTGAAGCTCAAAATGTTGATAGATACCTGGATTCTTCCCACTCTGTCACTCAAAGGCTGGTCCCTTACTACACCCCACCCATTTCTCCTTTGTAATATTTCTCACATTTCCCTCAGATCTTTATCTTATCTTATCATTAAAATAATCTTCTAACTCTTGTCTTACATTACACTGTTTTCTGCACCATTTACTATTCCATCCTCTACCACCAAAAATAATTTTTCTAAAACTAATTTCATTATGTGATTTTCCAGTTTAAAAATGTTCAGTAATTATCCATTACATAGTGGATAAAATTCAAGCACTAAAATCTAACATTTACTGAGTCCTTTAGTAATCTGATGTCACTTGTCATTTCCAATCTTGTCATCTATGCTGCTCTTTGCTCATCCCCGTCCCCATTATATTGCTGCCTTTGTTATTACTGAAGCAATCTTGCTCCCTCATTAATATCTTTCTCGTCATGTTATCTCCTTTTCTCCTTTTCTCTCCACAAATCTCTTTCTTCCTCTTCTTTATGCATCCAGGTTCTAGTTGTTTCAAAGTTCAGTTCCAAGTCCCATCTGTTCTATGAAACTTTCAGTGGTTGTTCTTGTCCTCAGAGGAATTTTTAAAATGAATTCTTGTGACATTTTTTCTGTGCCATCAACTGGCATCTAAACATATATGTTTAATTCCTATAGTTTGAAGCACCCACAAATTGGGTGCTTCAAACTATAGGAATTTATTTTCTACCAGTATTGTCTCTGTAGGCTAGAAGTCCAAGATGAAGGTGTCAGAAGGGTTAGCTTCTTCTGAGGGCTGTGAGAAGTAATCTGTTCCATGCTGTCTTAACTTTTAGTGGTTTGCTAGGAATGTTTTAAATTCCTTATAAATGGGGTTTTCCTTGTGCTTTCACAGTGTCTTCCCTCTATTTGTGTCCCTTTCTCTCCACATGGCATTCTTTTTATAAGAATGTTGGATTAGGGGACCAGGCTACTCCAATATAACTTTATCTTAACCAATTCTATCTGCAATGACCCTATTTCCAAATAAGGCCATATTTTGAGGTATCAGGGGTTAGAACATCAACATATGAATTTTAGGGAGGACACAATTCAATCCATAGCAATATATAAAGGAGTTCCATCACAAAGCATTTACTGAAACGAATTCAACAAAATGCTCTCAGCCAAGAAACATAGAAATAAGAAGGAAGGACAAACAGTCTGAATAATTTGGGCATCTTTACCCACTATTTTACTTTATATCCCCCAAGGAAATTGAGGTGGAAGATGCGAGTCTGCTGTTCACTCTGTCAACTGCAACTTCCTCTTCAGAATGCGATCTAGTGTTTAAAAATGTGAATTTGATAACATGTGATATTTGCCTTATAGGCTGGCTTTATAATTGAATTTCCAATAAGATGCTATTTCGTATTTGGCTGTGCTTATACACTTCATTGAATATCTTTCACTTTTACCTAAATAGCTTTCCTATCCCTCTCCCATCAACAGCCACAACTAAACAAATCGACAAAGATGGAAAGTTCCCGGCTTTTAACTAAAATGAAAAAGGGAAAAATGGAGGGAGAGAGGAAATGAAAAATGAAAAATCTTTATGCAAGTGTAAGGCTCTGTAGGATACATGACATGGTCTTTTGTCTTCCTGCTCACTCAGACTAAATGAAAATGTCAAGGACTAGGGGAGAGTGGTAGGTTGAATGATAGCTCCCCAAGAGATATGTCTACATCCTAACCCCCAGAATTAGCTAACATTATCTTACTTGAAAAAAGGATTTTTGGAGATCTAATCAAGGACCTTGAAGAGATCAGCTGTACTACCTTGGTGGGTCCTAAATCTAATAACAAGTGTCCTTATAAGAGACACACGGGGAAAATTTGATAGATACAAGGGAGAAGGCAATGTGGAGATGGAGGCAGAAATTAAAAAGATGTGGTCACAAGTCTAGGGAGCCAAAGAATGCTAATGGCCACCAGAAGCTGTAAGAGGCAAGGAAGGATTTTCCCTAGAGCCTCTAGAAGGAGGATGGCCCTGGCAACTGTCCAATTTCAGACTTCTGGCCATCAAAACAGTGAGAGGATACATTTCTATTATGTTAAGCACCCAGTTTGTGATAATTTATAATGGAAGCCACAGGAAACTATAGTAATACAGGGAGGAGAATGAGGGCAGGGATCTGATGGACTTAACAGAATTAGCCTTGAAGTTCAGAGCCTAGGAAATCCCTGCTTTTCACACCCACACATTGAGCAAGCAAGCCAAAGACCTCTGCAAGAAAGATTGTCTATGCAATTACATCAGCTGTGTCTAGAAGCTTTCTGATTAGTACGTTTCTCATTGCTATGTGTTTGGGACAAAGGAAAGCCAAACAGTTATTGAAACTGAATGGCTGTTGCATAGCCAATTTGCTATGATATTAATTTATTTATGGCTTCTTGTTTTTTAAAAAAATTGTTGCTCAGCAAAAAATGTGTTTAATCATACCTGTTTAAGACTGCAAAAGCTATCTACAGAACTTAACTCATTGCTTCCTAGAAATTCCATATAACATCTCATTAAGGCACGCAGGAAAACAGAAAAGGCACACAGAACCGAAACGGTCAAGCAAAACATGAATGGGTACAAAATATTCACTACCTACAGAGCAGTTACATGATAGAGAGTGTACATTTTCAGAATGTCAGGCCTATTTGGGAGAGTAATAAACATTAAGCAATTGCGTTCCTCTAAAATCATCTACAAGTTTTCGGGAAAGACAAAAAAATTCTAGGATTTGACCACGTGTGTTCTGTATATGAGCCAGTTTTCTATAACCAGTTTATTTAAATTTAATTTAATTCACAAGTGTTTATTGTGGTAGGTGCTAGAGAAACACAGCTGAGTAACATAACCTCTAGCTCAAAGAACTCACAATTGGGGCAGCAGGGAGAGATATATAAACAAATAATTATGTTTTGATGGGATGGGTTCTATAGTAGGGCAGGTCCTCAAATAACATCTTTTTGTTAAAGGTCCTTTCATTATAACGTTTATGAGGGAAAAAAATCAATTATGGCTAGGGTCACTGTCCATGTAGTTATCCTGCTCTTCCCCGTGCGTGCATGGGTTTTCTCTGGGGACTCCGTTTTCTTCCACAACCCAAAGATGCGCACATTGGGTTAACTAGGGCCTCTGTGAGTGTGAGTGAACTCTGCGAGGTAAGGGTGTCCTGTGCATGTTGGGTTCCTGCCTGGTACTGAGCTACCTGGATAAACTATGGCCACCTGCCACCCTAAGGTGGAATAAGGAGGTTAGAAAAGTAATTATCTTGTTTTTATTAATCTTTCTTAAATATATGTATAGCTCACATTTCTTTCAATGTTCAATATAAGTGTTTGGGGTTTTTTATTTAGAAGTTTAGTGGTTTTTGTGACCAAAAATATGTAGTAGTAACTTAACTCTTATTTATGTCAATTAGCCTATGATAAAATTGGTTTCATTGTATGTCCTTTGTTTAAAGTCGCAAAATTAAGTGAGGGCTTACTGTACAAGGACCTACACTGAGCCCTAAGGGGACACGGGTTTAGAGCAACAACTGTACTGGGTGACTGTCCCGGAAAGTTGCAAATGAAATGAGTGTGACATTTAGGCTGCAGTTTACTGGTGAGCAGGCCTCCACCTTGCCAGTGAAGGATAACCCCACCGGGAGCCGGGATGGGGCAGCATTCTAACTCAGCTCCGGGATGTCAACGCACCCAGCCCACAACAGGTGTTTGCTCGCCGCCTGGGGCCCCTGTCCGCGCACTCCGGGGCTCTTCCGCTTCCGGGCTCGGAGGCCCCGGCTCCGCCTTCGCCGCCGGGCGCGCCCCCGCTGCGCGCCGCGAGTCGGTCACTGCTCCCGTTACCGGGGCAACCGCGGCGCCTCCTCCGCGCCAGCTGGGATCGTCTGTCCGCGCCATTTTCAAACTGCCCCTACGCTGGAGCCGGCGTTTGGGCCGGAAGGAACCAGTGAGAGAGGCAGGCTCGAGGGCGATGCGGCCGCGGGCGGAGGGAGCCGCGGCCGGAGCTGCGGGTGAGTGCGGTCCCCCGGACGTAGGGCCGGCCGGGGCGGCGCCTTCGCTTCCCGGGAGGTCCCCGCGGCCCGGCCCGGGCACTGCCGGGAGCGGGGCCGCGCGATCGCGCGACCGCGGGAGGAAGTGGGGCCGGGTGGGGCGCGGAGACTCTCCGCCTGCTCCGCTTCCTACTCACCTTCCCCTCGAAACCCGACCGGGGAGCTGCGGCGGGAGGTCGGCCTGCTGGAGCTGCCGGATTGCCCCCTCCCCGGCTCGCCACGGGCGACTGTGCGGTCTGTGCAGACTGGCCAGCTGCTGACTGATGGGGTGATTTAAAAGTTAAAATGCCCTCTTTGTATTAGACTCATACTCATACGTGCTCTTTGTAAACACAGAAATGCCCCCAAAAGTTAGGACAAGAGCCGTTTGTTAACCTTTGTCCCGCACCTTTGAAAGCATCCTCTCCCTTCCAGTCTTTAGGGAAGGACTCCGAGACCTCAGTTAAGGTGTTTTGTTTTAGTTTTTAGCCCATGTGCGTACATACACACCGATACTTTAGTAAAATAAGATATGCTGGCTTTCAGACGTCAATCTCCCAGACTTAAGTAGGTGGGTAGTTCTAAACACCATGCGTGGGGGACCTCCAAACCTAACCTTTTATGTTGTTTTGCTAGAAGCTTTCAGTACAGTCACAGTTTTGAGTGATGGAGGTGTGGCGCATGTGTGTGTATGTGGGGGGCGGGCAGTAGTGCCATGGGTGGGGAAAGCCTAATATAAGTTTTTTGTCCTTGGGAGAATTTTAATCTTTTGCATCTATCCTGTGTCATGATGCTTTTTTGATTTATATTCATTCATCCCTCCCCCCACCTCCCGCCGCAATATGTGAGGAAGTATTATTTCTGGGTCACCCAAGTTGGTTCTTAGTTGCACAGGTGTATTTCTGATATCTCCAGAAGTTTCTCACACCCTGCATCAGCCAGGTACCTCTGTGGAAGGAACAGAGAAAGTCCAAAGGGGCGCCGCCACTCGAATAAAAGTTTAGGGAGAGTATGGGGCCGGGGTGGTGGGGGGGGGCGAAGATTTGTAGAAAGGAATAATTAAGGAGAGGTACTAACAGAAGTGATTGGTAAGTTGAGGCGGCATGGCACGGACACCAAACCAGAGCGCTGGATCACGGCTCAGGAGACCTGACTCCTCACCTCTTTTGTGGCCCTGCGGTTTTAGAAAGTTACTCTATGGCAGCCTTTGACCTTTGAATAGGGAGGGTTTCGTTGTCCTCATCTCCTTGACAGGATAGTTGTGAGGATCAAGTTCGCACGTATTCTTATGTGTTCACGGTTTATAAATTGTGAAGAACGATAGAGATGTCAAATAAAACAATAGAGATGTTTCATTTGATTTAGAGTACTAGGACTATATTTGCCTGGGAAAGGTGAGAAAAGAGCAAAGTTTCTAAAGAAGTGATCTTTGGATAACTACATTTTTGTGAAGATTGATAGACAATATATTAATATTTTAAAAGAGAAGGATTAAAACATGTACCAGAGATACTTAGGTGTTTATTTTTATAATTGAAGTAAAATTTACATGGTGAAACACAGATCATAAGTGTACTATTGGAAAAGCATTGATAAATGTATACACTGAATAACCACTACCCCAATTAAGATTATATTTTCATTACCCCAGAAAATTCCCTCTTAAACCTACCAGTCAGTAACCACCCACCAGCTACAGGTGACTTAAACTATGTTTAAGTTTAAGTTTGCCTGTTCTTAAACTTTATATAAAGGGAATCATATGATATATGTGTCTGTCTTCTGTTGCTCAAATAATGTTATTCAAATTAATCTGTGTGGTTGACATGTATCTGTAGTTCTTCCCTTTTATTCCTGAGTATTATTACATTGTGTAAATATATTATAGCTTATGCTGCTGTTGACAGATATGTAGATTGTTTCTAGTTTGGGACTATTATGAATAAAGCTGTTATGAATATTCTTGTAGAGCCTCTTAGTGGATATTTATTTTAATTTCACCTAGGAGTAGAATTACAATTATAGGGTAGAGTGTATTTAACTTTATAAAAAATTGCCAAGACATTTCCACAGTGCTTTTACAGTCTAGTCAGTAATGTAAAGATTCCAGTTGCTCCAAATCTTTGACATTTGGTATTGTACTTTTAATTTTAGCCATTCTAGTATGGGTGAAATTGTACTTCACTGTGGCTTTAAATTTTATTTCCCTGATGCCTGATGGTGTTAAGCATCTTTTCATATGATTCTTCCCATTAAGATATCTTTAAGATATCTTTTGTAAAGTGCCTGTTCAGGGCTTTAGTTCATTTTCTTACTAAGTTGTCTTTAGTAAGAATTGAATTATAAGATTATATATATATATATCTCCCATGTACAAATCCTTTGTTAGATATTATGAATATTTTCTCCCACTCTTATATTTGGCTTTTTGTTTCTTAATGGAATATTTTCATGAGCAGATATTTTTAAATTTGATTAGATCTAATTTATTAAGTTTTTCTTTTATATTTATTGCTTTTAAAAGAGGCTTCTGTAAGGATTCTCTGCTTACCTCAGGCTCTACTCTATTTTTTTCAAGAAGCCTTATTGTTTTAACTTTCACATGTAGGCTTATGAAGAGCTACTTATTTTAATGTAGCAACATGAATATCACAAGCATTCGATTTAAAGTAATCTAAATCTGCCTGAAGAGAAAAAAAGAATAATTGCTTTCTATTAAAAGACTCTTTTCTTTTTATCATAAAACAATAATAATAGCTATACTAATAGAATGATGTTTCACTCTTTTTTTTTTTAGGACTTTAATTTTTGGAAGTGAATAAAACTAGTTTTGGAAGACAAAATGACTACAGCTGCAGAAAGAAAATATATTAATATTAGAAAAAGATTGGATCAGTTGGGATACCGCCAGACTTTGACAGTGGAATGTTTACCTTTGGTAGAAAAACTTTTCAGGTAAAGATGAAAATAGATTTCTAAACCTTGTGATCCTTAATCCCATTTATCTAGTTTCTGATTGAACTTTTTGCTTTAGTAAAGAAATAGGTAGGTTTTTGAAAAGTCCTTAAATCATCTGAAGCTCATCTATTTATCCTAGATCCTGGTTCCCTGTCATCAATTCAGGGCTTACACATTGCAAAATTCTAGGGGTCACCATTCACACTATAGCTTTCAGAATAAACATTTCTGAAAGTATTCTCTGTCAGTAGACTTATAGTTTTTTTTATGTGGTTTTCTGTTATAGTTGGAAGTTCTATGTCTGCCTTACTTACTAGTCTTTAATTACTGTTAATAATGGTTCTCTAATATGTGGTAATCGGTCATTTCTTTAACTATTACGTGTTACTTTAACCAAAAGGTTCTTTGTGATTTTTGTTTTTGTTTTTTTTTCACAAGTTTTATTACTGTGATTTGAGACTGGAGCAGGGAAATTGCTTATTGAGCTTTCGCAGTAGGACCATAAGAGATGATGGAGAAGAGAGAATAGATGAAAGATATTTTGTGGGTTTTAGTATGGCCTTAAAAACCCTTCCTGATCTAGTCCCTGCAGATTCATCTCCTATGTTGAGAAGGACTTGAAACTTGCTAAATATATGTACACTCTTACCCTAGGTCTCTTCATATGCTGTAATATCTGCCTGTAAAGTTTCTTTCTTCTCTCCCTCCTCCCTTGCCCTTGTGCTTGGTCAGCTATATGGCCTGCAATACTCTGTCATGGTTGTTACATTCTACCCTACTTTCATGAACAGAAACTTTTGCTTCTCTTTAGAATCAAAGGCCATGAGACTAGAGACTGACTTTATCACTGCCATACGTAGGGCAGGCTGAACACATACTTGGCACTGAGATTTATTTCATTGAGTTTATCCCATAACTTTTTGACAAATTGTCAGTAGATTATAAGCTCCATGGACAGTGGGTTCTTTATTGTATTCCCTGCTCAATAAATATTGTTGGAGTAAATATTCCACTAGTCTGTGTTCTTAGCGGTAAGGAACTGATTCTTCTTTATCGTGTACCTGGCACTTAGGATATAGCAGGTACTCAGCATATAGCAGGTAAATATGTGCTGAAAGAACAAATATGTTTTGCAGATTCCAGGATCAACTAATTGGATGTGGGAGATGAGCCAGAGGGGAGATTCAAATAATAATTATGAAAAATTATTTCATAATTTTTAATCTTGTTTCGAGAAATTTTGGAATACTTCTGGTATCTTGAACGACTCTTAGCATTTTTATTTGTTTTTAGACTTCAGCTCACTTATCATTTACACATTTAAGCTTATTTAGAAATATATTTTTAGTTATTAGGAAGTTAATGGAAAAAAATTTTTAAGTTAAAAGAGTATTTCCTCGTATTTACATTTTCTGTTCTTTCATTTCAGTGACCTAGTTCATACAACAGAAAGTCTTCGGAAATCAAAGTTATCTTTTATGAAAGCTGAAAAAGAAAGTGCCAATTTTGATTTTGTTTTGGAACCTTATAAACTTGAAAATGCAAGATTGAGCAGGGAAAATAATGAATTATACCTGGAATTAATGAAACTGAGAGAACAATCAGCCCAACACATTAAAGGTAAAATTTTGTGATTTTAAAAATATAATATTTTTGCCCTTTTTTTTATATGTAGGAAAGGCTAATAATGTAATTTTTAAACCATTGATTAGAAAATGAAAGGGTCTACTTGCTACAGCTCATGAAATTCTGTAGGATATGTTGAAGAGTTTGCAAGAAGTAAAATAAATTTTAATTTTTTATATCTGTGTTTGTCTCCACTATATCTGGATTAAATATTTAGATTTATAATTGCTATAGAAAAGATTAAATGCTGAAACTGAGGAAATGATCTTGGAATAATTCTTTTTTTCCCTGATGGGAGAAGTAGAGGGAGTAAAGTTAGTAGAAAGCTCTATATCATTCTGATTCTTTAATATTCCATCTTTGAGCTGAAAGGTAAAATGGAATGATTTCAAAAAATACTGAGCAAAGGGTAATTATATATATATATGGCTATCTTATTATAAATTTTTATGTTCAGTAGAAAGCCCTGCCTAAAACCTAGAATTATGAATTCATAATCCTTTGGCGTTATACTCAATTTACTGGATCAAAAGCCATGGTTTATATTAGGCTCATACAGCAGAAGAAAATATAATTTCCTTTTGTGCTTAATAACTTATTTGCAACTTGTTAATAGTGATAGAAAAGATAATAGCCTTTCACACCAACCATGCGTAAGAACCAGGAAGAGCTTTTCAAACTGATGTGACTTTTTGCATTTTGTGAAATGGAAGAACTTCATGGATTTCTTGACCTCTAAAATAGTCTTTTAATCTTTTAAGAGTTGAAAACTACATTGAAGAAGTGTGCATGTGAAACAGCTGATCTGAAATTTTTGAATAACCAATATGTTCATAAACTCAAACTTTTGGAGAAAGAGAGCAAAGCTAAGAATGAACGAATTCAACAACTTCAAGAAAAGAATTTGCATGCTGTCGTACAAACTCCAAGTAAGTCTGTTTCTTCTCAGAACCAATTATACACATCTAAGGTTTTAAAGATATTAAAACCGTTAATAGGACTGAAGTAGGACTTTGGATTTTTGTGCTTAGACTTTAGTATTTGAATATCCTGGTAGTATTTTGTACACGTGCTTAGAAACTTATATAATAATAGCTTCTAAGATGTAAGAAGTCTAACTTCAATGCCCAGAGTTTTATTTCTTTCATTATTTTAAATTCTCTTTTCTATTATTATTATTATTATTATTATTATTATTATTATTATTTTAGTTATAAAAGTAATTCATTCTGAAAGAATTTGGAAATGACATACTTTCTTAATTTTACTATTTTTAGCTTTATGCTCAGTAGTTCTCAAGCACAAGAAAAGGAATGATGGGGCATATCCAAGTTGATGGTTATCCAGGCATAAGGTTGGTGGGAGAATGTCTAGTACTAGTGACAGTATCATTGAGATATCTGAACCATAGGATCATGATTATAAAAGTAAGTGAGACATAGGAAAGTGCTAGATTATGAGACTATGTAGAGACTGAGGAGTTAAAGAGCATGGTGAGGACCAATAATAATTTGGTCAGAATTGAGATTATGATCAGAAGGGAGTTGAAAATCTAGAAGCTGGCACAGTTCTGAGTGGTGACCAAGTCCAGACACAGTCATGTTGTTGTATGCTTGAAGCTGAGTGGAGAGGGCACTCATGAGAGTTGACAGCTAAGGAACTGAGAAGCCAGGGTAGGGAAGAATTAGTGGAACTCGAGAAGGGAGGAAATGAGATGGAGGGGTGGATTGTGAGGCAAAGATGGGGGAAAGTGGGAAAGATCTTGGACATAACTAGAAGATTGAGGAAAAAAGAGGATAATCAAGTTTCCTGAGAAAAGAATGACACAGATTCAAGAGAGATTCAGGAGTTGTAATCACTAGAATTTAGTGACCGAATGTGATAGACGGGAGGTAGAGGAATTCTCAGATTTCTGTTTCAAGTGAATAAGTGGGTAGATGATGATACTATTTCTTAGTGGAGAGAATGTGGGAGGTGACATGTAACACATCTTTGGGAAGTGTTGGATGTGTTACATGTACAAGATGTTCACTTTCAGATTTCTGGTATGTAATCGAATGTGTAGATCTGCTCTCAGAAGTGTGGTCCCTGATGGAGATTCAGATTTGAGAGTCATTGGGGTATCATGGCAATTGAAGCTATGGACATGGTAGGAATTATCTAGTAAGATGTAGTCTGGGAAGAGAGGAATACCAGAGCAGACTCTAGGGAAGTTGGCATTTAAGAGACTAACAGAAGAGGGTCTTTGAAAGAAACTGGTACAACCAAGGTAGAAAACCTGTAGATAAGGGAAGAAGAAAATGGTTCGTCTTGTTTAGGTGTGTAACTACAAGCAGGTCATTTAAACACTTTTTACTTGCTTATTTCACCCTCAAAATGAGAGATAAGAGTATGCAAAATGTATTAGGATTCTAATGAAGACAAAGTTGTGGGTTATTTTTTTCTTCATGAGGATCAATGAGTTTTTTAAGTACATGTCTAATCTTGGTTAGATGCTAGAAAAGGTAAATTATCCGTGTGGTTTGGACCAAAACAGGGTATATTTATTCATAAAAAATAAATTACTTCGTCTAGTTTTAAGGATAATTAAGAAAGTATTACCTACTAATTCCAGTTATAGCATGATTTTATATTACAGATGATACTTCATTGTATACTAATTTTACTGCCTAAAATTTCAGTTATCTGCTCTTTTGGCATTGCTTAATTAACATTATTAGTATTTTAGTTCTTACTGCCTTTAAGCTCCCCATTTGACAGTTTGCTGCTGATGGTGACTTCTTGAGTTCCTCATAGTGAATACCACCACAACTCACTCAGCTTTTAATCTTACCAAAGGCTGGTCTTTAGTAGAAGAACAGATTAAATCTGGGCATACATGCCAAGCATGCAGAATAAAACTTGTTTTATAACCGTGTCTTGCTGAGATTTTCAGGAAGGCATTGTTTAGTATAAGGTCAAGGTGGGTATAAATGAGGGAGAAAATATTTTGTCAATATGGAACATGAGCTAGAGACAGACTTTATAACAAAAAGGCGAACTTTCTGGAATATTTAATTCTAAAACAAGAGTTTGTTTCTTTTTAATTTTTTAAAATTGCCTTTAAAAAATTTTTTAAAATTTCCCTTTTTTAGGTGGCAAGAAAAGAAGTATTGCTTTTAGGCGCCAGCGTATGCAAATTGACGAACCAGCCCCTCCCTCCGAAGTCAGTTCCTATCCAGTTCCTCAGCCAGATGACCCTTACATTGCAGACCTCCTACAAGTTGCTGATAACAGGTGCATTAAATAATTTTTTTGTTGGCTTTAGTTAATTGATCATTTGATTAACTGAATATTTCTTGACAGTAGGGCTTTTGTAGTAACTGTTGTATCTCCAGTGACTAGGACAGAATTTGGCATGAGCACTCAGTAAATGCTTTCTGAATGTATTCTGAATATAGAATGTTTTTACTTGTTTTGGAACTTTTATTTCAGAGAGATCACATACCTGATGTTTCTGTCCATACTTGCTTTAAAACAACTTAGTGCCATCTAGAACCTATTTCAGTAGAGTTGCTTTGACATTTAGTTTTATCTCTCAAGTAAAGTTATCTTTTACAAGATTTTATTCATATTTATGTCAAATGCCAATTAACATAGATAGGTTTGTAACTAACTGGCTTTGAAATTCTTGCTTAATGATTCTCTAGCTCTATGTGTTTGCTTAATTGGAATCATATAAATTGTTTTAATTAAAACTTCATTAAGCTTTCTAGGAGAGGTGTGATATCACTGTTCTGGGGATGTAAAGATAAAAAAGATGGTATAGCTGCTTTTGAGAAGCTTACAATCCAGTGGTGAAATGAGACAAGAGAAATACACAAAATGCCATTAAGAAAATTTAAAGGGTTCAGAGAAGCAAGAGAGCACTAGCGAAAGTCTCTATTGTCATAGATGGAGAAACATTTTAAAATATGGAAACAGTGCAGATAACCTTTCATTTTATAGATTATGCAGAGACTATGGGGGAGTTTTGCTACTTTATTAATCTCAATATATCAACCTAAAGAAGTGCTTTGGGTAAAGTACTGATTAGGCTCTCATAGCTCAATTATTCTTATATAGTATTACATGTCTGTATTTATATAGCTATCTGACCTTAACCTTAAAATACTTTGTTTTTCTGTTACAGTTACAATCTAGGGCTTCTTAGACAATGTGTTAATATTATTTAAGGAAGTTTTTTGGCTGCATATGAATCATTTTCTGTCTTTTTCTTTCTCATCATTTTTCTTTTCTATCAAACCATTATAGGTACATTAGTTTCTTGGTTAACTTGTTTGTTTTAATTTGCAGAAGCACATTTGTCTTCAGTCATTCCTGCATATATATGAGTGCAGTTGCATAGGTACTCTTCTCCTAAACATAGATTAGTAGAAAATGTTGGTCCCAGTGTTAGCAGGGATGAACTGTGTCCAGCCTCACTTATTCTACCCCATGGAAAATCTCTCTTAAAGAAGACCTGGTTTCAGGCCTTATCTTTCCAGTATGAAAGTAGTTGTGTCATATGTATGTTAATACTTGGCAAAGTTGGATATCATATACATACATTTGGGCAATTGCAGAATTGAGGTGATTTGGAGAGATCTTGATTCTGTTCCAGAAAGGAGTTGCCTTTCTAGTTACTTGGAAATTTGTAATATTTCTCAGTATTTTTCTTTTCTCCAGGATTATAGAAAATACAGTTTTTTGGAAAATACAGGGTTAGTTAGGGTCAGAAAACACATTTAAGGCCTTTATATCTCTTAATATTGTTGTGAATTTTAGACAGTACCTCAATTTCTGAACGTGAGAATTACCATCATTTCAAAGAGTTGTCCTAAGGATCAAAATGCAATAGTAGGTATTTTATTGTACAATGTTTCTTAGTTTCAAATTATTTATGACTCAATTTTTTTTATCTGTTTTTATAAAACTTACAAAATGATGTACTTTATGCTTTGGCACAACACTTCATAATTCATTGAGAAACAAAGTCGAGAATATATAAAGGAATGTGTCTAGTTTCATTTCTTGTTATTTTATATTTCTTAACAAAAGTATATTGGCATTAGTTTTAAATGTGTTTCAGAATTCAAGAACTTCAGCAGGAAGTCCACCAGTTACAGGAAAAATTATCAGTGATGGAAAGTGGACTGAGAGATTATAACAAGCAGGTAGGATTTTTATTTATTTGCATAATAGGGTTTCAGTTGGGTATGCTGGGACTATAAATAGAATTTGGTTATATTCGATATTACTGATACTGAGTGTTTATATAGGTTTTATCTTTTTCATCAATTTGTTTAAATAGAGTTAATGGCTGAATGGCTTAGATGGCTTTAGAGCAATTCTACTCCATTCCCTTCATTATGCATTGAGGTAGTTTTTTGTCTTGTTATTTTTTTTTTCTTTTAGGTGAATCATCTATTTTCCCATATATAATTTTTAACCATATTACTATTTCCATGTCAGGAGGTATTTTTATTAAAGTGTGCTTTGCTTTATTATGATATGTTTATTAATTTTTTACTTTTGCAGATTTTGTCATTTTGAACATAAATTTATTTGAATGTTACTCTTTGTGTTTACAAGTACTAAGTATTTCATAAAACAGTTTTCTGAAAAAGCAGGGGAGTTAATAGATACAGTTAGATCATTACCATACAAGCTTTGTTCTTTCATACTTTCTGTTGGTTTCATAACTAAGTTCTGATTTGAGTAATTACAGTCTTTTTTTTCTTAATATACTTACTGAAGTTTACATGGGGTAACATTTTTTCATTTTCTGTATTTTTTTTTGGAGTAATGTGATCTGCACATGCAAATATAGATGTAAGTTAAATGTTGGTATAACTTATGTTTGTAAAGTATTTTGAAGATTATTTGGATAAAAATGGAGTTAAAAGAAAAGGCATCATAATAATGTCAGCCAAAAAATTCCTTAATGGACAGATGAAAATATCAGATATACACATGAGGTGAATATTTTTCAACTTATAATCACACTTCCATCACATTTTTTCTAAGTACTTTATAAACATAAACCTACCAACCTTCGCTATCTCTGTGAAGGTGGCTGAGGATTTGGAGAAAATAGTCTGACTGTTGAAATTGAAACTTCTAATTTATTGTGGTTATCAATCTTAGTTGAGTCCACTGTGTTGCCTGTCTTTTTTTTTTTTTTTGCTTGAGTTATGTTTTTCTCAGCATATATTCTAAATTTTGCTGTTCTTTTCATGCTCTTTTCACAACCTATAATTCTTCCATTTTCAGGACATTACCTCTCAACTGCTTATCTCTACCTTTATAATCAGGCTCTCAAGACTTAATGGGTAGTATTCTTTTTAAAGCTTAGTCTTTCTTGGCCCTATGTCCTCTATTTTCCTTAGGACCTTGCTTTCATTGATCATTCTTTCTTTAACAAACACTTACATGGCCACTTTATAATTATTAATTATTTTTATCTTTATAACAGTCATTTGAGAAAGAGCTATTATCGTCATCACTACCATCCTTTAAAAAAATCTCTTTTAACTACCTCTCCTTGCTACTGCTTTCTCCTCCCTCATGAAAACTTTTCTAGAGTACCTTACTCTTCTGTCTCTGCTTCTTTAATTTCTGCTCATTCCTTAACTAATTGCAGTCTGACTTCTGCCCCCAAGGACATAAGTTAGTCTAGTTAATGACACCACATACACGAATTGCTAGATCCAAAAGGATACTTTTAGTTTTTATTTTCTTGACCTGCTCCAGTATTTGACATTCATAATTTCTCCTTGAAACTCTTCCATGACCTCATTTTCTTTTGGTTTTCTTTTTTCTTTTTTTTTTTAACCTCTTGTAATTTTCTCTGCTTTTCTCCTCTGCCTGTTCCCTGAAATATTACTGTTTTCCAGGATACTGTCTTCGACCCATTCTTCTTTCCCTGTTATGTTTTCTCTGGTGGTCTCATTCATCCTCTTAATTTAAAATATTGTTTGTATGTTGATGACTCCCCAATCTCTCTTAGGCTTGAACCTCTGTGCTGAGCTCTAGACCCATATATCCAACTTAACACTGGGCATTTCTACTTGAATAAAGGCTCTTTTTATTTACATGTTTTGTACTGAACTCATTTGTCTTCTGTCTCAAATCTATTTTTCCTCTTATATTCTCTACTTTGGTTGATAACATCACCACCTACCCAAGCCAATATTCTGTAGTTTTCCCAGATTTCATTCTCTTCTCTTTAAATACCACTCACCAAGTTCTGTCAGTTCTTTTGCCTAAGTACTCCTTGAACTTATTTCTGCTCTTCTCTATTCCACTGTTTTAGGCTTAATCATCTCTCATACATTCCTGAGGTAGGTTTCCCTGCCTCTGGATTTAGTCTTACCAAATTCATTCTTGAGTTCAAAGTAATCTTATCAACAAAGTATTCATTGTTTATCATAATTAGTGCCTGCCTAATTCTTCAGACTTACCCCCAAACATTAGTTCCCTTGCACATTACAATCCAGTCATACTGAACTATTTCTAGTTCCTCAAACATACCATTTTGTTTTATCCTTCTGTGTCACTATTTGGAACATCCCCTCCCTCTTTTTATAGAATCATTTATTACCTTTTTAAACATATTTATTTGATAAGGCCTTCCCTAATTTCCACAAGTATGAACATATGGAGAGTAAAGCACTTTATTCACTTAACTACTTTGGTGCCATCTACCTATTTCCATTATTTTACCATTAAACAACTTTGTACAGAAATTATTGGCTTACTTGCTAGATTTCTTTGTAAAGCTGTGTTCCTGAAAGTCAGGAATTATGTTTTATTCGTCTTTATATACCTAGAACTGTGCTCAATAGTTGTTGAATTGAATGCTTGTTTTTTGTTTTCAATTTTTTGAGGGGAAAAAAATCTTGAAAGTTTGTGAGTTTTTCCACATTCTTGCATGTGAATAGTGTGAATTCATGATTGATAGTGATCTTTTTGTACAACCTTTATTTTCTAAATAATCATTAAATTTACTCCAGCTTCCTATTCTTTTTAATACTTAATTTCAGTAGCAATTCATTTTTTGATGTGTTATAAATTCATTTGTTTATTCTACATTTGTTTCACTAGGCACTGAAGTAGTTCAGACTCAGTTTTAGTACTCAGCAGTTTCTTTTATGTAAACACTGCCTAATCTTAGCAGAGAGGAATAAAAATCAAAAAATAAATTGGGAAGAATCTATTCAGTAGAAATACTTATGAAAGCCATGCTGACTATTCTTATGTTGACATTTTGTGGGTTTTTTTTGTATTTTTGCTATACATATATGTTTCATAATCTCATATATGTGTGAATACATAGATGAATGTTTGTTAATCTCTTGTATGTGTATATTGTGCAACATAAGAAAAATGGAAGTATATCCAAATAAATGTTTATTCAGTGTTAATCATTTTGGTTGAAAAGTAGATTTTTAAAAATGTTATCATGACTTTATGTTTTCAGATTGAATTAAGAGAACGAGAAATAGAACGACTGTCCATTGCATTGGATGGTGGCCGCTCCTCTGATATCCTCTCTCTGGAGACAAAAAATAAAACCAATGAAAAGCTTATTGCTCATTTAAATATTCAGGTAATGACTTTTATAGTTATTTCACTAACTGTATAAACTCTTAAGTGTTTATAATGGTTCCTGCGGTTGTAAAAGTGACAGTGTTGTTCACCGAAGTATTATGTAACAGTGGGAATAATTTGATAGAGCCCAAGTATTCAGATATAGAATGAAGCTATTAAAACTTTATGTTTGTTGAGAATATTGATGAGGCAGGAATATATATACCATAATGTTAAATATTTAAAAGAAGAGACTAAACTATAAACACAATGTGATCTTTTTTGCTGTTTTAAAATGTATATAAACTCAGCTAAAACAATGGAAGAAAATATATCAAAATATACTATCAGAGATTATCTTTGAGTGATGGAATATTCTTCCTTATGATTTTATTTTTAAAAATTTTGTGAACATAGATTTCTTTTACAATATAAAAAGGATTTAAAAAAATAAATATAAAAATTAAACTTGCAGTGTTTTAACTACCTATGTAATGGATTCCCTGCCATGAATTTGACCTAAAAGTGCAAGAATAGGAGAGTTTCATAAAGTATGACACATGACTTTTTCAAATTTAGACATGTCATTGTTGCCTACGCACAACCAGAATAGAGTAAGGCTCAAGTTTCAGCAATAGTTCTAGATTAGTACTGTCCAGAATAAATTGTATATGAGCCATATATATATAATTTAAAATTTTCTAGTAGCCATATTAAAAAAGTAAAAAACAGGTGAAATTAATTTTAATATATTTATCTCATCTAAAGTATTATTTCAATATGTAATTAATTTGTAAAATATTGATATATTTTACATTCTTTTAATTTTTTTGTGCTAAGTCTGAAATTCTGTGTATATTTTACATTTATAGCACATTCAGTCTGGACTAGATATTTAAAGTGCTCAGTAGCCATATGTGGATGTTAGTGGCTACTAAATTAGATAGTACAGCCTAGAGTAATATTTTCATCATAGTGATCGATATTCTTGTCATATTCTTAGAATTCTGTGTTGGGAAAATGTTCACACAAATTTATTCTTTCCTTCCATGCTTGAAAATTGAAAGTCAGTGGCTATATATTAAACCATATTGTCAGTTTTGGAAATCAAAACAGTATAAGTTTTTGAATATAAAATAATTGTGGTATTTTTTTAATGTAATATTTTGAAATATTATTTTGAAAGTTTAATATTTAGAATAATTTTTTAATTCATGTACCTAACAAATTCAATTTAGGTTGACTTTCTTCAGCAAGCTAATAAAGACCTGGAGAAGCATATACAAGAGCTTATGGAAACCAAGGATACAGTGACTACTGAAGTTGTTAACTTAAGTAACAAAAATGAAAAACTCTGCCAAGAGTTAACTGAAATAGACCAATTAGCACAACAATTGGAAAGACATAAAGAAGAGGTGCTTGAGACTGCTGATAAAGAACTTGGGGAAGCAAAAGTATGTCTAGTTGCAGGACTATTCTCTCAGAGCATAGTGAGCTCGAGCCCTTTTGATATCTGATTTCAGTCTTTTGGTTTGTTTGTTTTGCAATTCAAGTTTTTCTAAAGTATTTTTTATATGCTCTAAATGCTTGTACTGGTTGTTGGGGTATGTTTCTCTTCATGCTGTCCTATTTTCCTTTCAAATCTCCATCTCTGTCCTTTTATTCTTTGCTTTGTGAACAAGCTTTGGAAGTTTGTCCTCTTTGTTTTGTGCTCATGAGCCCCTTTAAATGTATTTTTTAAAACAGCATGTTCTTGCACATTTTTAAGTTGGTGGCTAACATTTTTCATCTTTAAGTTTAAATAGATACAAAGGATGTAATCTGGTCTACTGTAAATATCGATCTTTTTTTAATATTGATCTCTTAAAATAACACTGTCACATTATTCTTTAAATGTAGCCAATAGAATCCAAATGACCCTTTCTTGAAATTTCCACAAAATTTTATCCTATTTTAACATATTTTATGTTTGATCACTTTTCTGATCACTCTATCAGATGTCTCTGCAATAAAAAAATACATGATTGAAATGTTTTATTTTTTAAAATATTCTGAACATACGGTTAAAAGTGTTAGCATTTTCCTCTGAATAGTGTTATCATTACAATTATTAGCAATCAGTGGATTAAAGGGACACATATAGCACGGATGCTCATAAATTCTTATTAAATACAAAAGTAAAACTTTATTGGAAATGTATTTCTCAGTAAGATATAATGGGAGAAAATAGTGCCTTAATTCAAGGCTTTGGACAGTTCTAACATATCAGATAATCTTTTTGTTTGGTGCTTCAAAAATTTTTCAATATATCGAGACAGTGTGACATTAAATGTATGCCTTTCTTTTGAAAAGTGGGAGAGAGGCAATTGTGAGAGAGAAGGTGGGAAAGGAGAATTCACATAATTCCTAGACCACAAGCAAGTTCTTAGATAATTTTTAAGGACTTTATGTAAATTAAAAACCTAGATATTGTGGGGTGACTTCGTAGTATAGTGGTTAGCATGTCTGCTTTACACGCAGAAGGTCCTAGGTTGGCGCCCCAGGTAGAGCCAAGGACCATACTCCTGTACGCCGGCCCCCTGGGGTGCACCAGGACCCAGGTGCACGCTGTGAGCATGTGGGAGGAGATGCCCCGCCTTCAGAGATACAGTTCTTAAGGGGAAATGGCAACATCCATAGGTCAGGGGCGGAAGTGGGGAGTGTGGGGGAATTAAAGAGGAGGAAAAAATAAAAATTTTTAAAAGTTAAAAAAATAATATATAAAAGTAAAAACCTAGATATTGCGTCCTTAAAACCATGTGTATATGATAGTTTTACATAATACTTAGAAAGTCTTTATATTATCTCAGAAATAGGTATAACATAGTTTGAAGATTACTACTCTATCTTACATCACTGAATTAATTTTATACAGTGTCGCCTCCACTAAGAAGGAAACTACCTCAACATAACAAAGACCATTTATGAAAAGCCCACAGCTAACATCAATCTCAGTGGTAAAAAACTGAAAGCTTTTCCTTTAAGATCAAAAACAAGGCACGGATGCCCATTCTTACCACTTCTGTTCAACACAGTATTGGAAGTTGTGGCCAGAGCATTTAGGCAAGAAAAAGAAATAAAAGACATCCACGTTGGAAAGAAGTAAATTTATGTTTCCAGATGACATGAGTCTTATGTGTAGAAAACCCTAAAGATTCCGCAAAAAAAAAAACCTGATAAACAAATTCAGCAAAGTTGCAGGATATAAATGCAAGACACAAAAATCAAGTGTGTTTCAATACACTAATAATTAAAATCCAAAAAGGGAATAAATAATATAATCCCTGAAACTATCAATGGCATTTATTGGAAAAAAATCTTAAAATTCATATGGAAAGTCAAGGGATCTGGAATAGCCAAAACAGTCTTAAAGATGAAAAACATTGTTAGTGCACTTTTAATTTTGTATTTGTGGCTTTAGTTTTATCACAATACTCCTATATCTCATACCTTTCCTATTCTATCTCCTTTTACATCTGTGCTCATGCACACAACATACTGAACACAACTTCTTATGTCCCATTGGCATTGCTCAAGAATGACAACTGGCTCAAAAGATTCCCTTCTGGTTGTAGTATTTTTTTTAATTAAATTTATTGGAATGATATTGGCTAATAAAATTATGTTTCAAGTCTACAATTCAATAATATGTCATATATATATTGAATTATGTGTTCTTCTTGACATTCAGTGTTCTGAGTTGTAGTACAGAGGATCTATGTTGGTAGGAGCAGGTAGAGATAAAGCAAATAAGATAGTAAAATCAGGAAATGATGCCATAAGATGAATTTTGAAAATTGGGGTTCAAAGAAAGTCCCACAAATATATAGGCAAAAAAAATGTCAGGGGCCCTCTTGTTTCAGATGTTACAAATAGGTTCCTGTGAGCATTCAGGATACCAAGAAATTAAAGAGTAGCCTCAACTTTGCCTCCTCTTCATTGATATTGAGGCTCAGGACTAAAGCTTCAGATCCCACTGATGAGAGGGAACATGAACTACTTGAAAAATGACTTGGTCTTATTTTTAATGTGACTTAGTGATAAGTATTCTTGACTTTAAGGTGTTTGCCTAATAGGCTTTTTATTCCTAGAAAGAGATTAAAAGAAATCTCTCTGAAATGCGGAATCTTGAAGAAACGATGGCAAAACTTCAGCTGGTAAGTAGATGTCATATTGATTTGCCAGAACTTTCTGTAAGAAAATTTTTACGCTTTATTTACATATATGTATATTTTTAAATGACATACCATAATATTCAGGCTTTTAAGTGTATAATTTAGTGGTTTTGTTGTAGTCACTAAGTAGCATAGACATCACTATTATCTAATAAGAACATTTTTCTTACTCTAAAAAGAAACGTCATACACGTAAGTAGCCACTCTCCATTTTCCTCTGCTCAGCCCTTGACAGCTACTAATCTACTTTCTATTTCCATAGATTTGCCTATCCTGGACAGTTTATATAAGTGGAACCATACAACATAAGGTCTTTTGTATCTGGCTTCTCTCATTTAGCACAATGTTCTCAAGGTTCATGCTTGCTGTAGCATGTATCCAGTAGTTCCTGTTTATGGCTGAATAGTATTCCATTATATAGGTTTATTTAATTTAATTTCATTTATAATTATACAATTTTTTAATCTCATAGGTAGTAGATAGCAAAATTCAAATTTGGAAAACCTCTTAGGAATTTTGTACTTTTTTAACTACATGATTGTTCAAAACATTGGTTATAAGGATGTTCAGCGAACTTAGGGGAAGAGAAGATGAACTCAGAACTTTAACAAAGAGATAGAAAACATGAAGAACCAGTCAGAAATGAATAATACAGTAAGTTAAATGAAGAATACATTAGAGAGAATCAACAAATTAGATGAAGCAGAGGATTGAATCAGTTATTTGGAAAATAAGGTAGCAGAAAACATCCAAGTGGAACAGCAAAAACAAAAAAGAATTTAAGAAAATGAAGATAGTTTAAGTGGCCTGTGGGACAACATCAGGCATACCAACATTTGCATTATAGGAGTACCAGAAGGACATGAGAGAGAACAAGAAATTGAAAACTTATTTGAAGAAATAATGATGAAAAACTTCCCTAACTTGGTGAAGGAAATAGTCATGCAAGCCCAGGAAACTCAGAGTCACAAACAAGATGAACCCAAATAGGCCCACACCACAACACATATTTAAAATGCCAGAGGTTAAAGACAAAGACAGACTCTTAAAAGCATCAAGAGAAAAGCAATTAGTTATGTACAAGGGAGCTCCCATAAGACTGTTAACTGATTTCTTAACAGAAATTTTTGCAGGCCAGCAGTGATTGGCATGAAATATGCAATGTGATGAAAAGCAAGGACCTACAACCAAGAGTACCCAGCAAAGCTATCATTTAGATTCAAAGGACAGATAAAAGTTTCCTAGACAAAAAAAAGTTAAAGGAATTCATCACCACCAAGCCAATATTACAGGAAATGCTGGAGGGACTTCTTTAAGAAGAAAAAAATATCAAAAATATGAATAATAAAATGTCAGTAACTACATATCTATGTATGTAAATAAGTACTCCAATCAAAAGCCATAGAGTGCCTGAATGTATAAGTAAACAAGATCCTTGCATATACTGCCTACAGGAGACTCAGTTCAGATCCAAAGATGCACACAGACTAAAATTAAAGGGATGGAAAAAGATATTTCATGAAAATGAAAAAAAGCTTACTTATCCTAGACAATTCTTATACCAGACAAAATAGACTTTAAAACAAAAGCTATAACAGACAAAGGAGAACCCAGTAATCCCACTTCTGGATATTTATCCGAAAAATCCAAAATACTACTTTGAAGGGACATGTGCATCCATATGTTCATTGCAGCATTATTTACGATAATGTTGATATGGATGTAACCATATCAACTGAGAGTGTCTCTCAGTGGACAAATGTATAAAGAGGTGATATATATACAATGGAATATTGTATATATAAATCCATAAATAAGTAGAAGAATGAAATCTTGTCATCTGCAATAATATGGATATATCTAGAGAGTATTGTGCTGAGTAGAGTAAGTCAGACAGAGAAAGACAAATGCCATATGATTTCACTTACATGTGGAATCTAAGGAACAAAATAAACTCAGAGATACAGAGAATATTTTGAGGGTTGACAGATGAGAGGGGGTTGAGAGGGTTGGTTAAAGAGAGAAAGGGGTTAGAAAGTATAAACTGGTAATGACAAAATGGTCACGGAGTTGTAAAGTATAGCATAAGGAATATAATAGTAACTAAGATGGCAGATGACTACTAGATTTGTTGGGGTGATCACTTCGTAAGTTATAAATGTCTAATCACTATGTTGAAAAAGAAGAAAAAACTTTAAAAGATGAAGCCATTGTGATATGTTGACACATATTAGGTGCTTAAGTTCTTGTTTATTTTTTATGTGCTTACTATGGAAAACATATCACAATGATTTCCTTTTTATTCAACTGAAGGGATTCGATTCAATTCGGTATTGAATAGTTGAATTAGCTAAACCTACTAAATGTTAGTCCATTCTTCAGTCTCATGGATATTATAAAATGCTCTCATGTGGTCAGTAAACAGAAAAGAGACGAACATCTACATGTTTGATGATGTTTTTACATTGTAAAACAACATAAGCTCCTTGAGAGTAGGGATTTTTGTTGTTTGTTTACTACTGTTTATATGCAAAGTACAAACAATTAAATGTGATTCAAAATGCTTGTCTCATAACTCTTAGCAAGTTTTAACAGTGTTGGCTGACAGTAAAGTGTTGCTATAGTTACTTTCTGACTCATCTTTTTCCATTAGTGCCATATTTTATGTATTTTTAAGATAAGCACTAATGATATCTGTAACTAACTTTTATTAAGCACTTGCCATATTTTGGACACTGTAGAGTGCTTCACATCCATACATCCATTCTCATCAGTGCATCTTCAGTGTCCAGGGACTGGCCTTACCCTGTTGTGCAGTTGAGGCTGAGAGAATAACCACTGGAGTTATAAATACTTATGATAATGTTAGAGCACTATCTTTCTTATGCCCTCCTTTAAAAGTAAAAATATTGCACAAGTACATTTTTATTTTAAAAAAATAAGACAGTGTGCTAAACTAATTAAAAGGAAATAAAATCTAATATTACTACTCAGAAAAGAGCACTGTTAACATTTGGGTTTTATGGTGCTTTTCGCCACAACTGATTTAACTTTAGTTGAAACCATATATTTGATAACAGTGTGTTTATATATGTGAATTACTCTTTCAACATACTTATAACAATATCTATTTTAAGTTCTATAGTATTTTATAAAGTCATTGGAAATCTTAATTAAAGTATTAAAATTTGCAGGAATTAAACTTATGCCATAAAGAAAAAGAGAGACTAAATGATGAACTCCTTATAAAATCAGACCTGGAAACTGTCGTTCATCAGCTTGAACAAGAAAAGCAAAGACTTGCCAAAAAACTGGAAAGTTTTGCAGTTACAGGTAAAATGTAAAATGTTGATAACTTAAAAAGTGATTGTGATAGTCTCTTGGTGTATTATTTTTCTTAGTGGATTATACCTGTAGAGTGCTTGCTGTATGACAGAAACCATACTACACAGTGTAGAGACAGTAAAAAATCTTTCTCCCTCAAAGGCCTTACAGAATTCTTGTCATTTTGACTAGTTAGTATAGGGAACCCTACTTGAATATCTTTTAATAGAAGTATATTTTTCTTTGAGGCAGACTGATGATAGAATTAAGACTAAGAGGAAGACTGTTCTAAAATAGTGAAAAATTGTCTATGGCCATGCTACCCTGAACAAGCCTGAACACGTCTGATCTCGGAAGCTAAGTAGGGGTGGGCCTGGTTAGTACTTGGATGGGAGACCACCTAGGAAGATCAGGTGCTGTAGGCATGAAAAATAAAAAAAATAAAGGGTTGTAAGCTGACAGGGTCCTTACAATCTGTGAGGTGAACCAAGGGTTGTCTTGCCTAAGAAATAAAAAAATAAAATGAAGTAATGAAAAATTAAAGAACAGAATTTTTGTAAGGAAATGCAGTTGTATCACCCGAAAGTACACACACACACACACACACACACACACACACACACACACACACACGATGAAATAGGCTGACTTTCTGGTAGGTACTAGTCCTAAATGCTTTTTAAAGAAGCATGTAAGAATTCATCCATCTGTCCGTCCATCCATCCATCCATCCATCCATCCATCCATCCATCCATCCATCCATTTGTTTGACAAATATTTATGAGCCTCTTGCGTTTAGGATGCAGGGGTATATGATGGTAAACAAGACACACAAGATCCCTGCCCTTTTGGAGCCTTTACTCTAGTTAGACAAACTAGTAGCATATGAATGAAGAGGTCAATTTTAGATGATAAGAGGTATCAAAATAAATGGGAAGTGCTACAGTTCTACTGATTGAAGGGTTCAGTGACAAGATGCCAGCCAGATGAAGATTTGGGGCAGTTTTTCAGGCACACGGAGTGGTAAGTGCAGAAGGACGTGAAAGAAAGCCAGTATGTTATATTAAAAGGAGGCTTTTCCTAGGCTCTTCAGCATTCATGTGGATAATGTGTTTGACCCCTTTTCTATTTACTAGCTATATGACTTGAGCACATTATTTAACCTCTCTATGCCGTAGTTTCCCTGTCTATGGCGTTAATGATAGCACCTACCCGAAAGGTTGTGAGTATTAATATATTAATATAATATTAATATAATATATTAATATGTTAAAGTGCTTAACCTATGTATAAACGTTTGCAGTTTACTTCCTTTCATAGCTAGCTATGGTCTATCGTTTCAGCATCATCTTTCAGATATCTGAAACTCACCTTGTTTCTCTGTGTTTTGGATGCATACCCCTGCTAAAAACCCAGCCATGGATCAACCAAAACTTTTACCTTCTACATGTTTACACATGAACAGCTAAACACTGCTTGCTGTGTACCAGACACATCTATAAGACTGTAGATTAGGTGATCTTGAACCTCACAGCACCTTCAGTGATATATGGAGGTTTTATTCTACGTTTCTTACTGCTTCCCACTCTGTGGGGAACTTTTCAAATATGTTCCATTCTTAGTAAGCCTGTGAGCCTGTGACTCTCATTCCATCTCCCCCCCATTCTAAGTAGGCAATATTACCTCCATTTTTCCTAAAAGAATGGAAACTATATGCATTCCATTAGTGTCCTGTCCCCAGATCTTAACAGATCTTAAACCTGTCCATCTTTATCTTCCCTTTTGTTAAAATGGAGGTTTGTCCCTATATGAAAGGGCATAGCCTCCATCTATCTTCTGGTCTTATCTTCTCTAACTTTATAAACCTTACATATTTAGTCTTTGTACTGTTTTTTTTTTTCTATTGGTATTCAAACAGGCTTACCTCATCCATTCTAAAACAAAAGCTTTGACTCATTCTTTTCCAGTCACCCTTTCCTCTTGATAGCTTTAACATATTGAAAGGTTTTCCACACTTGCTGTTCCTGCTTGATCACCCACTAACTACCCTTTAGTTTCTCAATCCACTCCAGTTGGCTTCTGTCTCCATCTCACTAACACAACCGCTTTTGTTAAGGTCAGTTGTATTGAGTGATGACTCAATACCATTATGCTAAATGCAGTGGACACTTTTCATTCATTAATTCATTTGCCTTCTTAGCAATTAACACAGTTGCCCATTTCTTCTCACTCACCTAGCTTCTTTTTACCTCTCTGGTCACCTCTTCTCAGGATGAATTTGCCTATTCAGCCTTCAGATTGCATTGCACACTGTTCTTCTGTAGCTTTTATCCTACAATAATTAGAATAATTGTTTGGCCTTGGCTATATTGTTCATACTTATATCCTTAACTAGTGCTGGGTATAAATACTCAGTAAGTATCTGTGGAATGAATGAAAGGAGAGATGGGAGTGAATCATTGTGTCTTGAAAATCATTTCATATCTCAGAGTTGTAATAAGTATCAGGTAAGTCAGATTGAACTATATGAAGTTACCAGTATTAGGTTATTTTTCAGTCATGAAAAGGAAATTTTTTTAGTTAAAGTTAATTGTGCTTATTTGGAGAATGATGAGTTGTTTTGATCTCTTTTATGTATATGCTGTATTACAGTCAAGATTAATATTAAAATTGTATATATTACAGTTAATTGAAGGTAGATTTTCTTTTATTGCATTTTCAAATCACCAGAAAGTACCATGTGGTAATTTATTGCTTCATTTTGTAGTACTAAATAGTACCCATTCTTATGAATAAGACAAAAGCAGCAAGACTGACTTATTAGATTTTATTTAAACTTTTGATTTAATTTTCGCTTTGTTATTTTTCTCCTTTCTTCTCAATATTTACCTCTTTGATATCTAGCAGTTGTGGGCAGTATATCAAACAGTTAATGATTTTTAGTAGCTTGCATTCTAACAGTTATTGGTATAATTTATTTGTCTAATTATACATTTTAAATGCAACACTGTTTTAAGATATAATTACTTTAATTTGCAGAAAGAGAGCTTACTTTGGAAGTTGAGAGGATGAGGCTAGAACATGGAATAAAACGTCGAGACAAATCACCTTCTCGTTTAGATACATTTCTGAAAGGTATAGAAGAAGAACGAGATTTTTATAAGAAAGAGCTAGAAAGACTTCAACATATAATACAGCGAAGATCTTGCTCTACAAATTATTCTGCACGTGAAAAAATTCCAATATTTAAAACACTAGAAAAGGTAACATCTCTTTATAAGAGTAATTGATAAGGCAAGAGAATATCTTTCTGAACTAATTTTCTGGTTTAATATTGTATTAAATGTGACTTTGTTCATACTTGCTTTCAAAAAGTCTTTCTTAGTTTTGGTTTTCATTTTATTTTCCCACCGACACTGTAGGGACACTGCATTAATTAGGAAAACTTAGTGACTTAAAAAACAACTTAGTGACACATAAAATACAGTGTAACTTAAGAACAAAGCATAACAGAACAAAGCATAACAAAACTACTTAAGAACAAAGCATACTAGAAATTAAGGAAAGATCAAACAGCTCATTAGGTATGTTGAGGGAATGCTGGGGTTTCCAGAGTGTGGGTTTCCAGAAAACAACCAGGAACTCATGCTACTGGACATTTCCTCTCTTTCTAGCTTTTACTTTCGGTATCAGCTGCATTTCTCTCTCAAAGCAGAGTGGCTTTTCCACATGGCAGGCAAGATGGCTTTATGCCATTCACAGCCTTGGACTAGTCAGAAAGGTGGGTCACATTGTGCAGACCATGCATCTTTCATCTTAGCCATACAACAGGGAGGAAGTAGGAAGTGGAAGTGGATGCTGGGCAGATCATCCCGTTTGTACCATACAACCACATTTACAAGTTGGTAGTCTAAAGATATATAGTAGATACAGTTAACTATGATTCATGAGAGATTAAAATTGTGTGTCTGTGTCAGTTTCTAATTATTTTCAATGTTTTATGAGTATCATTTGAGTTCTTTAGAGTTTTTTTAAGCTTTGGAGCTATAGGAGTCCTGTAGGTTTATATGACTCTAGCATTATCTTCACACTAGAGAAAATTAGTGGAAGTTGGGAGTATACTCATTAAAACTCAAAACCTTTTATTTCAGACTTGGCTAACTTTGCAGCTGTATCATCTTTTTCCTGAAAATACCTTGTCAGCTGTCAAATGGTTTTGAGTTTTCTGATTAGACTGTTTTTTAACCTCATTGGCTAATGGCTGAACTTGATTTACAGGTGTCAGTATAAACACTGTAATATGTTCTCTATTATAAACAATGACTCGGTGGGAAAATACAGTGTAAATTAATTTATGTGTCACTAAGTTGTTTTTGAAACTGCATATATACTTAGGACTCAGGAAAAATAAATCACCTAATTGGCCACCTTCGTCGTGTAGGAGAATCTTGCACAAAATGATTGTTTAGTTTAATCAAGTATTTATTAAAAAGAACTGAGTAGATAAATATCTCAAAGTGTTTAACCTAAATATTTAATTCAGTTGCTTGGTATGGATTCAGTGGAAAGACAAATAAGAAATTTTGGTAAGGTACTAGTAAAATTAGGAAAGACTTTTTCTCCTTTAACTTACTTACTTTCTTTAAATGTTCTAATGTTATGTGACATAAATATTTTATTTTCCAAAGTTTAGAAGTTAGGGTGTTCAGAGCATTTTAAAGTCCCAGTAATAAATTGCAGCCATGGTAGGAAAGAGTGGGTCTGTACATGAACGAAATGGGTAGAATGTTCAGACAGTCATGAGTGCTGGGAACTAGAGAATGCATCCCCACCTAAAATTGAGTATTTTAAACATGTTTGAAAACACTTGGTTAGCAAGCAGCAAAGACCACTTCAAAGCTAGATTTAGTACAAGCTGTGAGTTTTCAACCCCTGCCTTATGGGAAACTGTTAGGTGCAGTTTCTTGGGATTGCAATAACTCAGAAAAATTTTTTAACATTTTTAATATTAGTGATCTTTGTCAGCAATACATCCATTGCTCTATTGTCTGGAAAGAGCACTGTCCCCTTTCACCTTGTATTCATCATTATTCCAACTGTGCATTTTCAGTAGAGTGCAGTGGAAAGTGCTTTTGGAGTTGGAGGCCTAATCAAAGTTCTCACTTCACAGACTGGCTTTATGACCCTGGAATCCCAGTTTCTTCATTTGTAAAGTGAGGAAAGTAACTACCTCTTATGAATATTTTATGAGCTAACTTGCATAAGAGTCCAGTGTAATATCTAGTTCTTAGTAAATGTTTCATTTCCTTAGTATTTGCTCATTCTAAGCACATCAGGTCTAGGTTGAAAGTCAAGTTCAGTTCAACAGATATATACTGAAGACCTGCTATAAATGATGCACAGTGGATAAGAGAAATAAGACATAGTTCTTATCCTCATAACCTTCAGCATTGTCTGTGTGTGACCCTTTTGTTTGTGTATGCGTGTGTGTGTGTGTGTGTGTGTGTGTGTGTGTGTGTGTGTGTGTGTGTGTGTGTGTTTTGGGAGCAATGAAGTGGTAAAAGGGAGTTATTAACAATTATATTTTAACACAAATATAAATATATACACGATACATTTTAAAAAGAGCTGGAGTTCCTGCTTAAGAAGGCCATTCAATAAATATTAGGGAATTCATTTTACCAGCTGTGATGCTAGGCACTGAACATGTGGTGAATAACACCAGATAACATGCCATGTCCCTCATACAGCTTATATTTGGGTGGTAAAGACATATATTAAACACATAAACATATAAATGACAATCATCTCATTTATAATAACTGTTAATGAAGAAAGAATATAGGAAAGATTCAGAATGCTATGAGAGTATACAGAGGAAGATCTAAATTAGATTGGAGAATCTAGAAGGACTCCTTAGAGAAAGTGACATTTAAGCTGAGACCTAGATAATAATGAAAATAGACTGCCAAATCCTTATTCAGCGAGCTCTCCTTTCTTGAAGTCTATCAGACCACTTCCTTTCCATAAGATATTTAGGTGTGGTTAGGTTACAGATTTTCTTTTATAGTTATTTAAGCCTTGATAATCTGCTTTTGTCCTAGAAGATATCTTATCCTTTAAGGTGTCCAGATACATAATCTCATCCACATGCCTTGATTTTGCTTATTTAACCAAGAAGATAACATATCTCCAAGTGGTAGGTGAGGGATATCTCACAGATATTACCACTTACGAAGTCTACATTGGATATGGTATGTGCACAGTAGATATTGAATAACATGGGTCAGTCAGGATGCTTTCTAGTGTATCAAATTACAGATTATCCCTGCCTGGGGCTTTTGAATTTAGTACTTTATCATTAAGAAGCCATAGATCCCAAGTCTACATTTACCATCTTTATTTTCCACAGTAGTTGTGAAGATAGTGAATCTTTTGATTATGCTAGAATAATAGGTAGAATCTTGTTTTAGAAATGTTGGAAGTAGTTGCTTGATGTACACTGCCTGGTAGAAATATTTATATTTATCTGATTGCAAAAATAGACCTCATATTAGTTTGAAGCTAGGAGAGTTGGAGATTGGTGCGCCTGAGACACTGATCTTAGATTCACTCACAGGAAACACTGAGGAATATGCTAGGCCGCTCGCACTGGGTGAGCAGGCACATAGTACCTCCTAGTTCTTTTCCTGAAGAGGGTTGTAAACTCGTGGTTCCCAACAATTAGTATGCACCAGAATCCCCTGGACCACTTGACAAACTACAGTTACTGGGACTTCTCCCCAGAGTTTCTGATTAAGTAGGTCTGGGGTGAGTGCCAAAACTTGTATGTCTTAACCGTTTTCTAGATGCTGCTAATGCTTCTGGTCTGCAGATTATACTTTAGTTATCACCAGTGTAAATAACTCCAGGAGAATGACACTTGAAGCATCTGATGGAATATCATTGGCAGCAGGGTCCCTTTCTAGGAACTTGAAGGCCAGGAAATTTGCCCCAGTACTGCTCACTCTGTTGTTTCCTGCTCTCATTATTGATTAAAAATTGTGTTAACTACATTAAAGGAACTTGTGTTCTTTTGTCTGTTAGCATCTTTTAGTCAGCCTCACCAGCATTCTTGTGACAACTTTGTGGTGATAATTATAACAAATGATAACTTCTGTTTTTAAATTATGTTTCAGGGTGATTACAATTCAGAAATTCATCTGATCACAAGAGAAAGAGATGAACTTCAGCATATGCTGGAAAGGTTTGAAAAATATATGGAGGATATACAGGCCAATGTTAAATTATTGACAGCAGAAAGAGATAAACTAAGTGTCTTATATAATGAAGTAAGAAATTGATTATAATTAAGATAACAGATTATATACAATCAGTTAACTATAATGGAGCCAGTATATAACCTTTAAATTACTGTAATATATGACCTTGTATTCATTCATGATTAGAATTATAAGTAGTAGTTTCTGCTATCATCTTGTTCCCAAAGCAGAGATTTATATTATTTCTCCATGTTTATTCTTTTCTCTTCTGTGTGTCAGGTCAGTTAAAGATAATCTAAAACTACCTGGAACAGGTCTTAGACTGACTCTGAGCCACCTTAATTCTTTGGATTCAGACATAGGATATCTCTATCAAACAGTGGATAGTACCCACTATTTGAGGGGATTGGTAGATTGGATGTTAAGGACTTAGCCCCTAGTGAGAAAACTCTAGGGAAGAGAGACTATGGCTTGGCCCAGTTATAAAGCCCCAGTTGTCAGAAGCCAAGGTAAATCTGAGCAAAGCATGGGATCTTTCACATAATTTGTTCTCATGCCAATCTCCCATGAAATCCTGCTACTTCAAGAGGATAAGAAGGACATGCAAATTAAAAGGTCAAGTTGAAAAAGCTATTTTCACTTTGGAACTTTTTTGGAATTCTGCAGTGCAAATTGATCCACTTCTGGGCTTTCTTCACTCATAGCTTAGATTTCAGCTTTCTTGGGTCTGCTTAGTTAACTACTAGTTGTCCATCTACTATCTGGTTTTCAAAAGTTTGTGGTTAGCACTTCCCACAATCTCCTTTTCTTTTTGTTTTTCCTCTTCTTCCCCTTCCCCTCCTCCCCCTCCTCCTCCTCCTCCTCTTTAGAATGTGGAAAAAGAGCAAAGGTAAAATGTGTTTAGATTGCCTCTTTTTTTTAACTGAGAGAATATCCAAAGTGTTTTTTTTTTTTTTTATTTATATCTTTTAATTCTTTAAGGCTCTGGTAGAATTATCTTCACTAAGACAAGAATCCACCCAAAGCACAGTCTCCCATAATATTGTTAGTCTTATGGAAAAGGAAAAAGAACTTGTATTATCTGACTTAAGAAGGATTATGGCAGAAAAAGAAGCTTTAAAAGACAAGTTAAAAGTAAGTAATAAGATTGCCTTATTTTTCAAAGTTATTTTATTGAGAAAAAGGGAGATTTTGATATATGTTTTCCTGTGAAGTGACTATTTAGAATGTACAACAATGTAAGTCAGTGGTTGGCAAAAAGAGGCACATGAGCCAAATGCAGACCACTATGTTTTTGTATGGCCTATGGGCTAAGAATGGTGTTTACATTTTTAAATCATTGAGAAAATAGCAATAGAATATTTTATGACACGTGGAAATTTTAAAATTTAAATTTCATTGTTGCTAAATGTTATTGGAACCATGCTCATTTACATATTCTGTGTGGCTTCTTTTGTGCTGCAGTGGCAGAGTTGGGTAATGACAACAAACTGTATGGCCCATAAGGCCAAAAATATTTATTATCTGGTTCTTAATAGAAAATAACTAAATTCTGATTGCAATAGGCAATTCTTCATGTAGAGGGACTTTTTTTTTCTTTTTTTGTAAAACAGCATTATTGAGACTCACATACCATACAATTCACCCATTTCAAGTGTATAATTCATTCAAGTGTATAACGCTTTTTTAATATATTCACAGACTTGTTTAACCATTACCACAATCAATTTTAGAGCATTTTTATTACCTCAGAAAGAATCTTTATACCCATTATCAGCTCCTCAGTCCAAGGCAACCACTAATCTGCTTTCTGTCTCTATAGGCTGACCTGCTCTGGACGTTTCATATAAATTGAATCATTCAGTATGTGTTTTTTTTTTTTTTTCCTGTCTTGCTTTTTTCACTTAGCATCATGTTTTCAGGGTTTATCCATGTTGTGGTATGTGTCAATACTTTTTTCTTTTTTTATTGTGAATAATATGGTATAGGTAGGCAACATTTTATTTATCATTTGGGTGTTTTCTACTTTCTGACTATTAAGAGTAATGGTGCTATGAATATCCAGTACAACTTTTTGCACAGATGTGTGTTTTTATTTATCTTGGGTTTATACCTTCATATAAATATATGAAACCATTTGAGCAATAGCCAGGATGTTTTGTTGAGGAGCTATATAAATATAAAATATTTCCAATAGCATTTTATAAGAGTTCTAACTTCTCTGCATTCTCACCAACACTTGCTATTGTCTGTCCTTTTTATTATCATGCTGGTGGGTATGAAGTAGTATTCATTGTGGCTTTGATTTGCAGTTTCTCAATGGCTTATATTGAGCATTTTTTCATGTGCTTATTTACCCATGTGTGTATCTTCTTTGGAGAAAAGTCTAAGTCATGTTTAGCCCATTTTTAAATTGGGTTATTTGTCTAATTATTACTGAGTGATAAAGAGTCTTTATATATTCTCGATACAAGCCCCTTTATCAGATACATGATTTGCAAATACTTTCCCTCATTCTGTGGGTTGTCTTTTCAGTTTCTTAAAGATCCCTTTGAATCACAAGCATTTTTAGATGAAGTCCACTTTTTTTTTTTTTTTTTTTTTTTTTTTTTTTTTTTTTTTTTTTTTTTTTTTTTTTTTTTTTTTTTCTTTTGATGTCATATCTAGTGGCAGTATTTTTTTTTTTTTAGGTCACTTAATGTTCTTTTCTGATATTTCTTTTATCTTTTCTTTTTTAAAATTTACTTATTTTGGTTTCAAGTATACAGTACATTGTTAGACATCTATATAGTTCATAAAATGATCCCCACTATTGCTCTCTCCCTCCCCTGACCCTCCACCTAGCCAACATATTAATGCTAACTGTATTCCCTATGCCATGCTCTCCATCACCATGACCATCCATCAGCTACTGATTTGTACTTCTTTAACCCTTCACCTCATTCTCCCAGTCCCCAATGCCCCCTCCCCTTTGTCTGTCACCAAATTGTCCGCTACATTTGTGAATCAGTTTTCAATTAATTTGTTCTTTTTATTCCTTAGATTCTGCATGTAAGTGATATCATATAGTGTTTATATTTCTCTATCTGACTTAAGTACCTTCTAAGTCCATCGAAGCAATATCTTTTTCCATCCCCTTCCTTTTAGTTTCTGTGTGTGTATTAATCTGAAGTGAATCTTCTGTATTTTTTCTTCTTAAAGAAGTCCCTCCAACATTTCCTGTAATATTGGCTTGGTGGTGATAAATTCCTTTAGCTTCTTTTTGTCTGGGAAGCTCTTTATCTGTCCTTCAACTCTAAATGATAGCTTTGCTGGATAAAGTATCCTTGCTTGTAGATCCTGGATCTTCATCATGTCGAAAATTTTGTGCCAAGCCTTTCTATCTTACATAGTTTGTTTTGAGAAATCACCTGCCAGTCTTATGAATGTTCCATTGTAAGTAGTTATCTGTTTTTCTCTTGCAGCTTTTAATTTTCTTTCTTTGAAATGACCTTTGGCATTTTAATTATGATGTGTCTTGTTGTGGGCCTCTTTGGATCCCTGAATTTTGGAATTCTCTGAGCTTCCTGGGTTTTTATGTCCATTTTATTCACCAGGTTAGAGAAGTTGTCCATCATTATTTCTTCAAACAGCTGTTCAGGATCTTGATTTTCTTCAGTTACGTGATCAGACAGATATTTCGACCCTTAATAGTGTCCTATATGCTTCTTAAATTATTTGTATAGTCTTGGCATCTTATTTTATAATTTCCATTTCTATTTTTATGTTTTTTATCTCTGTTGAACTTTTCACCGAATTTATCTACACTTCCCATAAGTTCTTTGAGCATCTTTATAGTCAGTGTTTTGAATTCTGTATCTATTAGATTACTTGACTCCATTATATCTGGATCTCTGTTCTCTTCTCTCATATGGTTTCTGCTTCTTTATCTTCCCATTTTGGCTGCCTTTCCGTGTCTGTTTCTATGTAGTAAGCAAAGATCCTACATCTCCTGGTCTTATTAGTGTGGATTTGTGAAGCAGCTGTCTAGTGACACAGTGCTAAGAGAGGTTCAGCTGCAGGCCAAATTTAGCCCAAGCCTCTACCCCTCTGCAGCCACCTATTAAGATTCAGCAAGCAAATCACAGATGCTATGCTTATAGTTGCCTCAAAAGGCCACACCAGAAACTGAGGCCAGCTGCCTCCAGTGTGAGTCTAGGCGGTGCTCATTAAGGAGCACCTGACTCGCTAAGGACGTACCTGGACATGACTTGGGTGAGGCCGCGAGATGGAGGAGGCGGGATTTCAGGGAATACTCTGGCCAGAGAGGCCTCTGTTATCCAGTTTGATTGCATCACAGCTATGGCTGCTCTTTGCGCACTGGGAACGGGAAGGGCTGAACAGGAAACAAGGATACTGCTGGCACTTCTGTACAGAGTGAGTCTTGCCTTGGCCCTCACTCTGACAATGTCTTCTTGTAAGTCCCGGGTGTCCCCTGCTTTCAGCCAGATTGACACTGGTGCTCAGAGCGAGCAGGTCCGCATCTATGAAAATCCACTCGCATACACTGCTTCTTTAAGAGGTGTCTGCCACTGCCGCAGCCTCCATCTCACATAGCTGCTTGAGACCAGGCAGCCCTGCGTTCTCGCCCCATCCTGCCTTCTGCCGTTGCAGGATGATTTCTTGGATTTCTCCCTAGTTGTATGGCTTTGTCATCAAGATCCCAGGCAATATTTCCTTGCTGCTGCTCCTTGTTTCCATCACAACTTTGATTTGGTTGCCAGAGGGATGAATGGAGTCTGTATCATCTATGCCATTTTTTTTTTTGGTCCTCTAGTGGCAGTATTTTATATTTTCTTTTTAATCTCAAAAAAAGAATACATTGTTATACATAAAGCAAGTAGTCAGTACAGAATAAGAACTCAATATTAACTATTCTTGTTATATAGAGTACATAGTTTACTTCCAAAAATAAGTTATTGACTTTTAATGTTTAGATTTTAGTAGCTAAAATTAGGAATAAGAACATGTTAGCATTAATTATCAGTTAGTCTTTATGCCATAAATTTTCAGTTGAAGTTTTACCCCAACAGAATACTTTCAATCAGGTTATTTTGGAATGCTGCCCTCTAGAGGCACTTTTTTTAAAATTAAAAATAAGTGTTAAAATGACCAGACAGATAATTTATGTGCTGTATGGAAGTTTTTAGTGCAAGCTACTGACTTATTCTTTTCTATATCTTTTGAAATTACCAGGGAATGTAAAAATAAGATTGTAAAATGCAATAGTATTGAAAACTCAGAAAAGATGGCATTCATTTTACCAGAATCTTCATGGATAGTATGAGGCAGGATTTATGAGTTTACAACAGGTCTTTTACTTTAAAACTGAATCATCTCACTTTTTAAACCTCCTCTAATAGTTTCTTATTATGCCATTGTCCACTCAGTTGTCGAATCCAGGAATCATTACTGACACCTTTCTCCATGAAAGCTCATTTCCCTCAGTCACCAAGTCCTATCAGTGCTACCTCTTAAATAATATTTAATGTTTATTAAGCTCTTTCCATGTGGGAGGTTTTTGTGGCAAGTGCTTTTTACATGGACTATCTCAGTAAATCTTCACAATTGCTTTTTCAGATAAGTGATGCTTACAGATGTGGTCTCTGAGTTTAAATTATTTGTCCAAGGTCACCTACTTATGAAGTCACAAGGAGTCTGGCTCCTGAGGTTACATTAGTTTCTCTTGAATATGTCTAGTTCTTTCCATTTCCTTGCTACCATCCTGTTCTGGCCATTATTGTCTCTCAAATGCATTGGGATATTAGCAGCCTCTCAAATCTATATTTCACACTGAAGTCAGAGTCGTCTTTCCAATTCAATAAATCTAATCATGTAACTTCCTATTTAAAATCCATTAACTGTTTCCAAGAATTTCAGTGATTGGTCCTTGCCTACTTCTAGGTCTAGCTTCTTTTCCCCCCAAACAGACCTCCCTCTTTTTCTAATCCTGATTTTCTCGACTCCAGGCTTAATGGACTTTTCCTTAACCCAGCTTTCTACATAGGCTATTGGAAAATTCTTCACCCCTTTCATTTCTCGCACCTGGTTAATTTCTATTCATCCTTTAGAGCCAGGTTAAAAATCATTTGCTCACACAGGAAATGGACCCTAGACTCTAGATTCCCTTTTAATATGTTGCCATAAGGTTCCTTTTTTCATGGGTTTTATTTTAGTATCTTTTTAAGGTTTATCTTTTCTACTAGGCTGTAGTATCTATGACATCAGAGACTATCCATTTTACTGTATCCCTCACATCTTGCTTGGTGCTTAGTATGTAGTACATACTCATTATGGTTGAGTGATTTAATAAATGAAAAAATGCATACCGCACAGCAACCCTTTCAACCAAATGTGTAATCCAAACTTCAGTTGCTTTATTTATTTTTAATGAATGAAATAGATGAAAGTTTGAATCTGCACTAGAAAAATTCTCATAGAACACCAACTTAACACTTGTCCTAGACTTAGCATCAGCAAGAGTTGAATAAGGTCATAGAATTGTGTTTACATTATTGACCAGCCCATTCTTGAAACTTACCTCTTGCATATCCCTATAATATTTTGTTCCCTGTGTCTTTCTCTTCTCATCTTTTCTTTCTTTACACTCTGGTCCTCTTTTATCTTTAGAGAAGGCATACTCTCTAGCTTATTTAAGCTGCTGGTTTTTTCCCTTTATGGTTGTGCTAATGGATTGATCTGTATATATCTTTTTAAATGAATCCATAACATTCAGTATCTTCTATTATAATCATGCATGGAGGTAGAGTGTAAAAGGTGAGTGCTTCTTGTGCTTTGTTTTTCAACCAAAAGCATCATTTTTATAAAATGTCTGATTTTCTTTCTAAAACATTCTGTTATAAAATGACAAGTAGAATAAATAGTACTGTAGACTTGCATTGCTTTGGTAAATTTATTTTATTATCTGATGTAAATGAACATATTCTATAAAATTTGCTTTCAGAATCTCCAGGAAATGAGTCTTCTTGGAAAATCGGAATTAGAGAAAACTATTGAACATTTGACATGTATTAATCACCAGGTAATTTATCAAACTAGATTTGGGATATATTGTGTTGTATGAATGTCTATTTCAATTATAGTTTTAGTATGCTGTATGTTTTTAAAATTACAAAGTAGTATGCTAGAGAGGCTGTATAATAGTGATAGGAGTGTGTACTCTGAAGTCTGGCTTGAGCTTGAAACCATCTCTTTTGCCTATTTCCTGTACTTAAACTTTCTGCCCCTTAATTTTTTTATTTGTAAAATGGGAATGGTGCTAGTACTTACTTTGTGAAGATTAAATGAGTTAATTATATCAGGAACTTAGAAGAATCACTGGCATGTTGTAAGTACTCAGTAGGTATTAGCATGTTGATTGTTTTGCTCTTGTTAAATAATATGATTCAGACATAGAGTGAAAAGTGAAATTCACTTTCATTTTTTTATTGCTCTCTCTAGAGATAGAATTTTTAAAAAATTGGTATGAGTTCTTGCAATCTTTTTTTCTCTATGTTTCATTTTGCCTAGTTTACTATGTCTCCACCATTTTTATTTCTCTTAAGTCCCTCTTACTCCAGCTTGCCCTGAGGCTGAAAGTTAGAATTAATGAACTGGAAAATATATCTAAAATATTAGAAGTCATTGGAAAGAGAGTGGGACATAGAAAATATAAATAAGTTAAAGTCTTAGAGGATAAAATGAGAAAGTCTAACATATATTTAGTCAAAATTCTGGGAGAATATAATAGAATGTAGGAGAGGCAGTAGTTGAAGAAATAATAACTGATAATTTTTTAAGTATTATGAAAATAGGAATCCTCTGAATCAGAACGTGCAATAAATTCTGGTAGCATGACAAATCTTAAGCAAGATAAATAAATAGAAAATGTATACCATTTTAATAGTGACAAATAATACCAGATACCTATGTATAAATTTTCAGGGTCTTTATAGAAAACATTATGTAACCTTATTGAAAGACATCAAAGAAGACTTAAATAAGTGGAGAGATATGTCAGATTTATAAAAAAAAGTGACATGTCAGGTTTATAAAAAATGTAAATTCTCCCAATGTAATCTATAGAGTTGACGTAGTTCTAACTGAAAGCCCAAGACGGTGTGGTGTGGAGTGAGTGTGTGTGTGTGTGTGTGTGTGTGTGAGAGAGAGAGAGAGAGAGAGTGAGAGAGAAAATTCACAGATTTTGATTTTAATTTTTTCATAGAAGCAAAGAGCCAAGAATCACAAAGAATTTTTAAATAACGTGGTATGGAAATTGTCCTATCATATAAGAAGGCTTTGGATCCAGTGCAGTGCACAGGGATTAAGAGAATGATAAGACCCAGCAGAGAAAGTGAATCCATAAAACCACAAATACATGGAAACTTGATATATGAGGGACTCACTCAGATCATTGGGGAAAGGAGGGTTATTCAGTAATTGTTTCTGGGACTTTTGACTATTCATAGATATGTATATAAAAAAATCATTAGATCTTGTTCCAAATTTACCATACCCCCAAATCAGTTCAAAATTACTTGTAGCCTTGAATATTTAAGAAATCGCTACAATTTTTAAAAGAAAACCTTTTTGACCTTAGAGAAATAATAATAGCATCATATTTCTAGCATTTACTATGACGCTTTTCTTAACATTTTGCATATATTATGTTCATTCTTACAACAACCATATGAAGTAAATGTTTATATCCTCATTTCACAGATAATGAAACTGAGGCAAAAGAGAGACTAGCCCAAGGTCACAGAGCTAGGAGATATCTGGTTCTAGAGTGTGTGCTCCTAAGCAAGACATAATTAAGTTTATTCCATTAAAGAAAACATAGATATTAAATGAGACCACTTTTACAAGAACATCTTTGTTTATTAGATAGCCATGAATTGAAAAGACAAGCCACTAATTGAGAGAACAACTTGCTACACAGAAGATGTGAGTTGACACTTCATGGCAGAAGAAATTACAAATAGTTAATAAACATAAAAAGATACTCTGCCTTAATAAGAGGGAAGTACAAATTAAAACTGCAGTATGTAATCATTTTACATCTATGAGGTCATCATAAATAACCAAGTTATAACAAGTATTATTAGCGAGTGTATATAGCTTCTGAAAGTGCAAACGGCTACCTCTTTGGAGAATAATTTGGCATTGTCTAGCATGGCATACCCTATGAGTCAGCAAATCCACTTCTAGATGCAGACCCTGGGTGGAGGTCAGCAAACTATGTCCCCCAGACCAGATCTAGCTTTTTATTGGAACACAGCCATGCTCATGGTTTACACATTACTTGTGGCTGTTTTATGTTACAGCAGTGTAGTAGCAACAGACCATAGGGCTCACAAAGCCTAAGATACTCTCTGGCAGAAAACATAAAACTTTATAGATGTCAGTTGTGAGGAAAATAGATAAATGGTGAGAATTCATACAGTGGAGTGTTTAGAGCAGTGAAAATGAATGAACAAGAGCTGCACACATCAATATGCATGAGTCTTAAAAAATACAATGTTGAAGAAAATATGCAGTATAATTCCACTTATGTAGCATTTAAAAACATACAGACCTAAACTATATTGTCTGCAGATTCACACAGATGAGGTACGCTAAAGAAAAGCAAGAAATGAAAAATACCAGACTCAAGATAGTGGGTGGGGGTTGAGGGATGTGATTGGAGACTGTTCACAAGTAGTTTTAAAGGTTCAGATAATATTTTTTAAGCAATACGATGGATATACAAATGTTCATTTTTTATTCTTTACCTCGTATGTGTACTCATTTTGTACATGATACACCAAGGAATTCTGAAAGGTTTGTAAGGGGAAAAAAGTTTTCTTGTCCATCACCCTATCCCCAAAACTACCACTCACGATACTTTAACTTTCTCCTGGTGTTTATCTCCCTGTTTCTAAATGTGCTTGTGCTATGTAGTCTTACTTTATTGATTTAAGATTATTTAGTGAATTTCCATGATGGTAGATGATAGCTCTATTTTGTCTGAGAATGTCTTTATTCAACTTTCATACTGTCAACTTTTTTTGTTACTCTATCTCCAAACCCTTCTATTGAGTTAAAAAAATTTAGTTATATTTTTTAAATTTCCAAAATGACTTTTTAGAAAGAGGTGAGAGATTTCTGGAGTGTGGGGGCCCCATTATATAGACAGACATTCAGCTAATCTTCTTGTTCCATTTTGCTCCTGATCACAGCCACCACTTGGTGCCACCACATGTTGAGTTGCTTCGGGGTAAATCATCTGGCTGCACATTGGTATTTCCTCTTGTGGCCCCTTTAGATCAGTGGTGCTCAACTCAGGTCAGTTCTGCCCCCTAGTAGATAATTTGGCAATATCTGGAGAATTTTTGGTTGTCACAACTAGGGGAGAAGGTGCATCTTGCATCTAGTAGGTAGAGACCACGGATGCTACTAAACATTCTACAAATGCACAGGACAGCCCCTCTGCCCCCCAACAAAGGATTATCTGGCCCCAAATGTTAGTAGTTCCTAGGTTCAGAAACTGCTTTAGAATGTATTTTTCTTCCATTTTGGTCTCTCATCAGTCTATTTTTTTTTTTTTGTCTTCCACAAGATATTGAAGGCATTTCTCCACTCTTGTTTTCTTTTTTTTTCTCTACAGCCTTAAGAATGTATAAATATTATTATTTTTTTTACTGTCATTTTAGCACTGTTTCCAGAGGAAGGAGAGTATGGTTAGTTTAATAAAATGTGTGTGGTCAGTTTACAGTTTTAACTGGAAGACTTATATTTATCACTAATATTTCTTGGTTTAGAATTTTATATACCAATTATTATTCCATCTAGAATTTATTTTATATGTAAAATAAATAGAAATCTTTCTAATATTTTTCTTCAATAAGTGGCTGTCCCAACTCTATTTTTAAAGAGTTTATTCTCTTTCCACTTCTTTAAAATGCTACCTTTTCTAAATTGACATTGGTGTCCATGTATTTGCCTCTCCACTTCTATGTGAAATCCACACTCTTTTTAATTACAGTAGCTTTCTAATTTATTTTGGTATCTTATAAGACAAATCTACTTGCATTTTCCCCCACCCCCAATTTTTCTGTCTTTTCCATACATTTTTTCCCCTAATTTTAGAATGAAATCTAAGCCACTCCCTTTTATTTAAAAAAAATATGTTAGGATTCTTATTGAAATTTTATTAAATTTACAGTTATTTCAGGACATTTTAATACATTTTCAATATCATGTTTTCATTCAGAAACATGTTTTGTCTTAACATTAAGTCAGGTTATGTTTTTTTTCTTAAAGTAAAATTTTACAGTTTCTTTATATGTCTTGCCCATTTGTGTTTGGGTTACAGTATTTTTTTAACTAAAAATTATTGGGTTGACATTGATTAATAAAATAAATAAGTTTCAGGTGTGTGTTCACCACCTAAATAGGTTACAGTATTTTCTGCTCTGATTTTTCTTTAATTCAGTCCTATCTACTTACTGTTTTTTTAGAAATTCCTCAGAATTTTTCTGTTGTTTCTCTTCCCGTTTTCATTGTTATGGATATAGTCTTTCTTTCCTTCTTTTTTTTGTATCTTTTTTTATTTCAGTGATATTGAAAAGTAGAGATAAACGTGTATGCCCATTCTAATATATAAAACCAAAAGTGTACACATGACTTTAAAGTATTTTTAAATAAATAAATTTATTTCCTTAATTTTCTTCAATAAATGTTATTAAAATGTGCTTAAGGAAAACTTAATGAAAACAAAACTGAGACATATACCAATTAATTTTTAAAATTTAAATTATAGCTTGAAGATGAAAACTGTGAATTAAAGTCTAAAATTTTAATAATGAAAGAAGCAATAGATTCATTAGAGAGCAAAGCAAAACTTCAAGCCCATAAACTTAACCATGTGGCTGGTGACTCCTCTCTTCAGAAAACAGAGATGAACTCACTTAGGTAAGTTTATTAAACTTTTTTGTTATTTCTCTCCTGGGAAAAAGTTTGTGGCTATGTAAGTTTTATTATGGTGACATTTTGGGACTAGGCCTTATGAGCAGTAGTTTCCAAAGTTGGCCTGGCAGCGGAATCACCTAGAAAGCTTTTGAAAATTATGGATTTGTGGGCTGATCTCTGGAGGTTTTTATTCACTGTATCTGAGCAGGTTTTGAGTATCTGTATTTTTAAAGACTTCACAGATTGATATGATCACAGTCAAGTTTTTGTTCTTACTGTTTTTCAAAAATTCCTCTAACAGATACTTTAGATCATTTGTATTCCATAGTGCAGGATTGCTGAAAATTACTAATTTTTTGCTACCTATGTCATTGTCCTCTTTCTTCTTTTGAAGAAATATAAAATCAGAGTATTTATATACAGAGTCTAAAAAAGGTGATATGGCTGAATAATAAGATGGTCAATATAGCAAAATAGGCTATATCTACAGGAGGAGTCAGATTTTGACGAACTTGGTATGATAACCAAGAGAGTCTGGATTTCACCTTAAAAACATAGAAAACAGATTTTTAACCATGGACGTGACATGAGCAGCATGCCTTTTAAGACGTGAACTCTGGGGAGGAAAGAAAATTGTGTAGATGATAGGGCTCTGTTCATCCTTCTGACAAAAAAATTAAAGATGTGATGGAAACAAGGAGAAGCAGCAAGGAAAAATTACCCAAGATCTAGATGTACAAGTCATACAACTGGGGAGAAGTCTAAGAAGTCACCCTTCAATGGCAGAAGGTAGGACGGGGCGAGGATGCAGGGTGGCCTAGGATAGAGCAGCTGAGTAGGACAGAGGCTGCGGCTGTGGCAACGGCAGCAGCAGAAGCCTCCTAAAGTAGCCACCTCCGCAAGTAGATTTTCGCTGTGACAGACCTGCTTGCTCTGCAGCGCCGATTTGGCTGTGCTCAGGGGGCACCAGGGACTTCCAAGGAGACATTGTCATAGTGAGAGCCAAAGCGATACTCCCTCTGTACAGAAGTGCCAGCAGTATCCAATGTTTCCTGTTCAGTCCTCCCCGCTCTCAGTGCACAGACACAGAGCAGTCATATTTGTGATGTCATCAAACTAGATAACAGAGGTCACTCTGTTATAAATATGACACCCCGCCTTCTCTAACTCAGGGTCCCCCACATCCAGGTATAGCCTCAGTGAGTCAGGTGCTCCTTGCTGAGCAGCACCTAGACTCACACTAAAGGCAGTTGGCCTCAGTTTCTGGTGTGGCCTTTTGAGGCAACTATAAGCACAGAAGAAAATCAAGATGTTGAACAGCTATTTGAAGAAATAATGATGGACAGCTTTCCTTACCTGGTGAAAAAAATGGACATAAAACCCTAGGAAGCTCAGAATTCTCAAAATCAGGATTCAAAGAGGCCCACACCAAGACACATCATAATTAAAATGCCAAAGGTTAAATACAAAGAAAAATATTAAAAGCTGCGAGAGAAAAACAGATAATTACTTATAAGAGAACACCCATAAGACTGGCAGCTGATTTCTGAAAACAAACTATGCAGGACAGAAGGGCTTGACACAAAGTATTCAACAGGATGAAGACCCAGGATCTACAACCAAGATACTTTATCCAGCAAAGCTGTCATTTAGAGTTGAAGGACAGATAAAGAGCTTTCTAGACAAAAATAATCTAAAGGAATTTATCACCACCAAGCCAGTATTACAGGAAATGATGGAGGGACTTTTTTAATAAGAAAAACATGTATCTAAACAACTAAAGAATGGTAACAGCTATAGTCCTATCAATAAGTAACTTAAATGGAAAAGAAGTGCTCCAACCAAAGGATAGAGTGGCTGAAAGGATAAGAAAACAAGACCCCTACATATGAAAAGGAAAGGTATAGATAAAGATACTGCTTGATGGACCTAGAAGGTATTTAAGTTAGAGAAAGATAAACACTATGTGATTTCACTTATATGTGGAATCTAAGGAATAAAAATAATAAACTAATTAAAAACACTCACAAATATAGTGGACAATTTGGTGACAGAGGGAAGGAAGAGGGGTTTGGGGGTCTGGGAGAATGGGGTAAAGGGTTAAAGAAGTACAAATTAGTAGCTGATGGATGGTCACAGGGATGGTGAACATGGCATAGGAAATGTAGTTAGCATTAATACGTTGGGTTGGCAGAGGGTCACGGGAGGGTGGGAGCAATTGGGGGCATTGTTTTATGAAATATATAGATGTCTAACCAATGTACTGTATACTTGAAACTAATTAAAATAAATTTTTTTTTTTTAAAAAAAGCTGTTAACTCTGGCAAAAATTGGAAAGATGAGTTTAAAGTTAAGAAACTAGTGAGAAACAGTCGGGGCCATGTGTCTTAATTGAAACAGTGGCAATGAACTTGGAAGACAAGGCCAGATTTAGGAAAGATTTTTTTTATAAGATCAAAAGAACCTGAATGACTTACATGGAAATGAGAAAAAGATGCAGTAATGCATAATGTTTGCCTTAGGAGATTGGGTCGTTAGTTAGCAATTGGTCAATTTAGAATACAGAAGACTGAAGGAAACACTCTGAAGAATTTACTTTGAAGAATCAGAAGAAATATTTCTCTCTAAATTAGTTTTGCAGTAAGAATAAGGAAAAGATTTTCAGATGTCAATATGACATTGCGTATTTGAAACTAAATCAGTCATGAAGTAGTAAAAACTTGAGATGAGAAAGGATTGTAGTAATAATGATGATTAGAAAATAGATTGATGAATTAAAACTGAAAGTATTAGTGAACAGAATAGATATATCAGAAAACCTATTTGGTGAAATAGAGAACCTCAAGAAATTCACCTAGAAATCAGAACTCAGAAGGATAAAAAGAAATGATAGAAAAAAGATACTTGAGTCTAATATATAAACACTGAAAATTGCAAAAATATATAGTAAAATAAACAACAGAATTGAAAATCAAAGGATTAATTAGGAAAAGAAAGGACTGAGACGGTATTCATAAGGGGTTTCTGATTAACAAACAAAACTTATTGAAATAAGACCAAGAGATGGATATATCTGTTTAAGGAATACTATATTAGGGTCTCAATAGGACATCTTTAATTTTCGCTCTTTTGCTACTCTGACTACAAGTCTTGATAAGTTAGACTTTAGGAAAAATAAAGTAAAAGCTGCTTTTTCCTACTTCTTTTTTTCTTTCTTTCCTTTTTTTTTTTTTTTTTTTTTTTTTTTTTTTTTTTTTTTTTTTTTTTTTTTTTTTTTTTTTTTTTTTTTTTTTTTTTTTTTTTTTTTTTTTTTTTTTTTTTTTTTTTTTTTTTTTTTTTTTTTTTTTTTTTTTTTTTTTTTTTTTTTTTGCAAGCACTACATACATCCTATGAAGGAGAGCTTCTCTTCTGGTTCATGTCTATATTCAGCTTCAAAATACAGGTACCATGGTCTATTTCTATCATGCAGAATTATTAGTCTACCTTTTTCCCTTTTATGTCCAGCAGTTGACTGGACCTGGCATTTAATCCATTTTGGTTTTTCCTTCAGACTGTTGCCACAACTCTTCTTTCCTTCCCTCATAGGAAGTCCTTCACAGCCTTAGGCATTTAAGGCAGAGCTTTAGGGCCTTCTCTTGGATACCTTCCTACAGCTCCTTTGGTGTTTTTGTTATACTAATACCCTTTCCTCTTGTGAGCTCAATCTGCTGCTTTCCTCACCTAGGTATAATTTAGTCACTGTGTTTAGGAAGGGATTTGGGGAGTTTTTTTAAAAACCTGGGAAATTTCATGATTTCATAACTTTGTTTTGCTTTTACAAAGAAATCTGACTTACCTTGTCTCTGAGACAAGTGTGTTGATCACATTCTTCATACAAGTATACATGGTAGAACCATGAGTTCAAGCCAAATCCAAAGCTAAACTCAGAACAAGTCATAACACCAAGCACTCTGTGGAAGCAAAGCCACTTCATTTAAACCTCATGCTGCTTTCAATATTGTTAATAGTGATCTTGATGCCCCTTTAATCATATCAAGTTCTCTTTCCCTCGAAGACATGAAGACATTTAAGAAGCTGATATAGATAGAAGAATCATGTTTTTTTCCGTGTGCCTGGTAGACCCATCTTCTTTTTCCCTTCCTGAATCAGGCATTTTTCACCAGATTTCAGTGCCACTAAACAGTATTTTCAAGAATGGCTATTTTTTTTCTGTTTCTATCAAACAGACTGTATCAAACAAAGTCTCTAATCGTCCAAATAGAGGAACTTTGGTTTGGTCTTTTGGTGCAGTACCAGAGGTCATAATACAAATTCCCACTTTATAACCACCCATTAAACAAATGACTGTTGTCTCCCTTGAATTTTAGTGTTTAATGGGGCCTGGCATTTAATGCCCTAAATCAAAACTTTATAGCAAAAATACTTTAAAGCAACTTCACTCTACCAGGATAAGATAGTCTTAGTTTCTAATAGCATGCTAGCCATTCTCTGCAGCCAGGATCCATACACTTTTTGTGTAAAAGGACAGAGTAAGTATTTTAGACTTTGTGGGCCTTCCGGTCTCTGTCTCACCTGTTCAACCGTTGCACAAAAGCAGCTATGGACAATATATAATGAAGAAGTATGGTTGTGGTCCAATACAATTTTATGGACACTGAAATTTGAACTTCATATAATGTTTATGTCACAAAATATTAATCTTCTATTAAAAATTTTTTTAGTCATTTAAACATGTAAAAACCATTCTTGGTTTTTAGATTTTACAGAAACTGGTAGCAGGCCATAGTTTGCCAAACTCTGCTTAAAGACAGTTTCCAGCCCAGTTAGACAACTGACTTTTCTCAAACAACCTCATAGTAAATAGCCTTAAACCTCAAATTTGCTAGCTCTGAGGTTCTAAACATTTAGATTCCTGCAGCTGAAAATACCTTCAGACTGTTTTCAGTTCACCCTAGTGTTTAGTTATCTGTGAACCTTCAAAACTAGAGGGTTATATACTTATTCAGCATTAAAGAAACATTATTAGATTTTCCCAGTCCATAAACTAGTTAGAGTTAATATTATGGCAATAGATTATCAGTTATTACAGTGATTTGGGTGTATTCAGAAAATCAAATATAACTTCTCCCTTAAGAAGTATTTAGTTGTTAAAGGAATTGAAAACCATTTTAGAAAAGGAAAAGAAGGTTCATAGATTGCTTAGGATGCCTAAGAACTGTCTTCTGGGCATGCCTAACATTTTTTCTCCCAAGACAGGAAGAAGAGTCAGAGTCCTAAATTAGGACAGCTGAGCTCATGGGCTGGACTTGAAAGAGCCAAGAGAACTAGGGCCACCAGATAAAATTGTCATCCCTTTGCAGAAAGGTAAAAGAGAAGCCAGCCCTGATCCCCTGTCCCCTCCTGGCTCTCTAAGAGATATTTTCTAGTAGTCATTCTCAGATATTAGTGGCCCATAGACTCTTGGAGACAGCTAAAATAAAACAATGCCATATCTTTTCCCTCTATTAGTCCATTAAAACTCCAAACCTACCCCTCTTAGATGGAGCTTCAGCTCCATTTTAAAACTTGAACACTTTTTATGAATAAGGGACCTATTAAGATGCTGTCTTTGTTTAAAATATACTCCATTATGCAAATGAACAGGACAAACAAACAGTGACTCATGGACATGGACAATGGACTAGTGGTTACCAGAGGGGAGGAGAGACAATAAATAAAATGTTAAATAAATAAATAAATGTATGTTTAAAAAATGCATATGCTTCGTTATGAAGGGAAGTAGTTACTTTTGCCCCTTAAAATGAAAGCATGCATACCACATGGGTAGTAAGAGAGCTAGAACTTTGAATCCAAGTCAAGTTTTATTGCTTGATATTCTGGTGGGAAATCATCACTTTCCTTTGCTATGTTTATAGTACTTTCAACACTAAGAAATTGGTTCATTTTTCCTAAGAACTTAGTTATTAGAAGGTCCTCAAAATTTTCTTTCCAAACACCATGATGAACAAATGATATGATAGTCACTCAACTATTCTTCCCTATGAACTTTGTACCTCAATTCTTGCATTAAGAAAACCTTTATCTTAGCAATACTCCTGTCAGAAAAGTTATATCCAAGGTCTGTTGTAGAATCTCTGTTGTCCCCGTCCCTGTCTACACTAGAATATGAAAAGACAAAGCTACTTTTAGGACTCACCAAACACCTCCTTCGTTAGTATAATCAGTCAACATGTTGTTCTGCCTTCTTTATCAGCTCTGCTTTCATTAGGAATTAACGCTGCTTATGAATTTCGATGTAAAGAGATTTTTATGTTTATACTTAGGATTTCAAGTACTGTCAACTACTCAGTGTCTTTCATTAGGAACTCGTTGGGCCATTCTGTTTTCGAAAGGACTCTATATACCTATCAGAAGACATTTTCCCTTCCACATAGAGGATGTTGGTCTCCCAGTAATCTTCATAGAGTACAATGTGATATGGTAGAAAAACACTGATATCAGGTTAGATTAGCTTGGATTTATATCTTTTCTTTGCATTTTTAAAAGCTTTGTTACCTTGGACAAGTTATTGGTTATTTGTCTCTATAAAATTGGGATAATAGTTCTGATTATAGAACCACTCTAGGAATAAGAGCTAATATATATAAAGTACCAATATAATGAATATTAGCTTTCTTCTTTCTCTACTTCTCATAGTTATATCCCTTGGAGCAATCGCTATAGCTTTTAGGAACAGCTTAAATACAGTGCAGTCACCTGGACTCAGATAATTTTATGAATTAAATTGCTTGAACATAATCTTTTTCTGACTGGATTCTGTTTGATTGTGCATTTCTAAAGAAGTCATTCTCAGCTTGACTTTCCTCCCTACCTCTGGGTCACCATTCACTTACTGTTAAAGCAGTCAGGGTCATGTTCTTTGTCTTTCAGAATACTTCAGTATTGCCAGTAAAACTTTTTCATTTCTCTGGAGCTGTCCCATCTTACTAGTGGTTTCAGAATCCGAACCCTCTCCACATTAGGCCATTCTAAGCTAAGCCACTCTTGGCATCTTCTTCCCTGCCTTTCCTCAGACAAACCCGTGGGACTTCCCAATAAGTAGCTTGAGGTGAGACCCATGTCTTTCCAGCAAGGCAGAGCTAAGGACCCCTAGATAAGACTAAAATTATTTCAAAGACTCTTAGATGACATGAGAGCAAATTCTTGTTACTTCTGAAAAATAATCTTACTGATCAGTAAGTGATTATTCTGAAATTGTCTTTAGTTCTAAATGCCCTTTATTTTGCTCCCTGAAAGGTAACAAGAATTTTTAGTCTTAAATCCTCATGTCATTGCATAAATGCCTACTTCTCCAGTTTACTATGACCTCCAGTTGACTACCCACCAAAAAAGTCAGAAAAGGAAGCAAAATTAAAAGCTCACTGGTTTGCATGGTTAGAATATATGAATATTCCTTTGAAGTTCCAGGCCGTACTGTAAAAACAGGACTTTCTTTTTGCTACCACTTTTGGAAATAGATTTTAAGAGACAGGGTTAATATTAAGAAACTGAGAACTTTAAAACTACCGCCTCTAAAAAAGAGTACATAATTAATTTGATTTTTATACTATATTATTTTTAGGAAGATGGAACCATTTTGAAAAAAAATGGTAGATGGCAAGAAATAATATATAATGCCATTGATTATACTGGAAGAGCTTTAAAATAAAAATAAAAGAAACTTTAAAAATAAGAAAAGTATTTTTAAGATCTCATTTCTAAAAAATTATTTTTATCAGAGATAAAAAATTTTGTTTGTTTTTGTCCACCAATTCTTTAGAATGGTAAATGAACAGCTACAGCGGTCACTTGATGATTATCAGCACCGACTTTCCTTAAAAAGAGGTGAACTTGAATCAGCCCAAGCACAAATTAAAATACTGGAGGAAAAAATAAGTGAGTATTTAAAAAAAAATTATTTTTTGCTAATTCTAGTTTACTTTGGCTAACAAACACTTCATTCATAGGTAAAATACACCTTAAGATGACTTCACAAGACGAAGAGGCTCATGTAATGAAAAAGACCATTGGTGTTATTGATAAAGAAAAAGATTTTCTTCAGGAGACTGTAGATGAGAAGACAGAACAGATTGCAAACTTGCAAGAAAACCTAGCTAATAAAGTATGTGACTCTTAAATATTTTTATCCAGCATCTGAACAGAAAAGAAGATTTGAAAACTACATGTTTCAAATATACAGTTATCACCCATATACAATTTCCTAAAACCCAGGCCATAGCTTGTATGTTTAAATTTAATTTTATCTCGATAATTTGAATCTTCAAAAGTTCTATTTGTAGAACGTAATTTTATCATCTTTGTGGGGACATGGAAACATATTTACTTGGAACTTTTGTCTATAGCATAATTATTTAATTGGATTTGAACTATGTAAATGTTATAAATTATATAAATTCAACTAAAGACATTTCTATATGAATTGTTTCAAATTTTATCTGTTTTTGTAATTTCTATAGGAAAATGCTATTGCTCAGATGAAGATAACAGTCTCAGAGTATGAATGTTCTCTGAAGTAAGTAAGCAATGAAATGTCGTCCAGCCTTTTTTAACATTTTCAGCGAATGCAGCTTTGTTTAAGTACCAACTGACAATAGGATACTTTTTTTCCCCCAACTTTCCTGTTTTTGACATCAGCAGCATTATTTTCTCAGGCTCCTGTAAGAAAATGTTATTCTCTTTAATGTCCTCTCTTCTGTTATCCACATCTAAACAGTTATGTCATTAATTATTTTACATGCCTACTTGCTCTTTATTGTAAGTACCCAATGCAGGCCCTAATTGTTATAACTTCGATTACTTTAGTAGCCAGTCTTGAATTTATTCTACCTCTAAAACTAACTTGAACAGTTACAGATTTTACATTTTAAGTCTAGTCTCTCTACTTCAGAAGTCACTAATTATATTTATTTTGTATACACTTACATAATGGTGAATTGAACATTAAATAAATATTTTCCAGTTGAATCTGTTACCCTATTATTTGCTAGATGAATCTCCTAACACTTGAAAGTCTTCAGTTTTTACTTGACTTTTTAAATAATACATTTATTTTATGGCTTTATTTGCTCATGACTAGTACAGAGCTACAATCTGCTTTACCTAAGTAATCAGTGTCTTAATATAGTAGTTATAATTTCTTATATTCTTAGTATATTTAATTCAGAGTACAACAGTTTTCTTTTAAATGGACTAAATTTTTCAAGAAGCTTTCTTGCTTATTTCCACAATACTAATGCAACAGCCAGCTAAAAGAAACTCTAACTAGTCGGGACCGTGAGATAAGCAGCCTCCGGCGCCAGCTTGATGCAGCTCACAAAGAACTTGATGAAGTTGGAAAATCTAAAGAAATATCTTTTAAGGAAAATAGAAGATTACAAGATGACCTGGCTACAGTGGCAAGAGAAAACCAGGTATGAGCAAATGCATAAAATTTGATAGTTTTACAGTCTACAGTTTTATAGTATATTTATTATTTGCTAAACTTAAATATGTTTTCTTGTTTAATGTAATAATATAAATATCAACAACAAATAATTATTTAGGAGAACGGTATCTATAAGGGTATTTGAAAATGTGGTTAAGAATGCTGCTATATGTTACAGGGTGTCTAATGGGTACAACTGTGGTCTCACCATTTCAGTCTTTGTTACAAGGAATCCTAAAGCTGGTAGCATGATATTCTCTGTGACAGAAATTTATGTCACCCCACTGGATGTGGACCTCAGTTGCTGTGTTTTAAAGGCCCATTATGAATTTTAATTATTCATACTTCAAGTGGCTTAGAGATAGACCTGTGAGTAAATTAATGAATAATTTAGAATGGCAAATATTGAAAGGTATTGGTTTTGTTTTTGCTGGTTTATTAAAGGATTATACTAAGAAGACTAATAATTTTCCTATTTTAAATATTTTTTAAATTACTTTCAGTATTACTTAGTATAAAGTCTATTGCTGATATATGAATTTTTAAAAATGTCAATCGTTGAGCATAGCTATCTCTTAATATAAATACTAGATACATGGGTAGGACTATTGTGGGAGATGTGTGTTAATATTTTGTTAAAAAGTCAAGATCGATCAGGAAAAATGAGTGAAAGTAACACTTAGGAACACTTCTCCCTGTTTCCTGTTCTCTCTTACTTCCCAAATTCAAAAGTAACCATTTAAATATAAATAGAACTTATTAGGTTCTATTCATTCTAGATTTGTCTTCAATTTTCTGATTTATAGGAAATCTCATTGGAATTGGAAGCAGCAGTGCAAGAAAAAGAAGAAATGAAGAGTAGGGTTCATAATTACATAACTGAGGTGTCACGATGGGAGAGCTTAATGGCTGCTAAGGTGAAAAATATTTAGGTTGGATATAAGACTGATTGCTTTTCATTTTTTCATGTTTCTTTATTCTGTTTTTATTAGCTATTAACTTATGAGACTGGAGATCTTGCTTACTGTCTTTTTATGTATCCTCACAGATCTTAGTATAGTATCTGCACAGATAGCTTATGCTTCCTACATTAAAACAAAAATTCCAACTTGTGTATATGTTTATGACATGGGTATTACAGTAAGTGATAATTACTAATTTAGAAACAATTTAATTATGCTTAAAACCAGGAAAAAGAAAATCAAGATTTGTTAGATAGATTTCAGATGCTTCATAACCGTGCTGAAGACTGGGAGGTTAAAGCCCATCAAGCTGAGGGAGAAAGCAGCTCAGTTCGTCTTGAACTTCTTTCTATTGACACGGAGAGGAGACACCTTCGTGAAAGAGTGGAGCTGTTAGAAAAAGAAATTCAGGAGGTAATATATTTATTTGTCTTGTAATGTCTTGTAAAGACATTAATTAATAAAACAAAACATTCAAGGTACTTTATCGAAGTAAGGATTAAGTACTGATAAAATCAAGTTCAGTGCTAATTTTTTGTCTTTCTGATAATTTGCTTAAGAGTTCTCGTTACTTTTTCTTATTGTAGTAAAATAGACATAACATCAATTTACCATTTTATCCACTTTTAAGTATACAGTTTTGTGGCAATTACTACATTTACATTATTGTGTAACTATCACCATCATCTGTCTCCAGAACTTTTTTATCTTCCCCAACTGAAATTCTGTAGCTATTAAATACTAAATCCCCCATCCTCTTCCCTCCCCAGTCCCTGGCAGCCATCATTCTGTTTTATGTCTCTGTGGTAGTGACTACTCTATGTACCTCATATAAGTGGAATCATATAATATTTGTCTTTCTGTGATTGGCTTATTTCACTTAAGTTTCACTTAACCACAATGTTCATCCATGTTATAGCATGATCAGCATTTCATTCCTTTTTAAGGCTGAATAATATTTCACTGTATATATAAACCACATTTTGTTTATCCTTGCATCTTTCAATGGACATTTGGTTTATTTCCATCTTTGGCTATTGAGACTAATACTGCTTTGAACATGGATGTACAACATCTGTTGGAGTCATTGATTTCAGTTCTTTAGAGTATACCCAGAGGTTTAATTGCTGGATCATATGGTAATTTTACATTAATTTTTTGAGGAACTACCATACAGTTTTCTACAAGGGCTGCACCATATTATATTCCCACCAACAATGTCAGAGTTTTATTTTCTCAACATTCACGTCAACACTTGTTATTTTCTGTTGTTGTTTTTTTTTTCTTTTTATGATAGCCATCTCTATGGGAGTAAAGTGGTGTCACATTTTGATTTGACTTCCTTTTTTAAAAAAAAATTTTTATATACTTTATGGTGAGGTTTTTTAAAAATTAGTTTCAAGTATACAGTACATTGGTTAGACATCTTTATAGTTCGTAAAATGATCCCTCCCTCCCTCTCTGACCCTCTACCTAGCCAGTGTATTAATGCTAGCTACATTCCCTATGCTGTACTCCCCATCCCTGTGACCATCTATCAGCTACTAATTTATACTTCTTTAACAATTCTCCCAGACCCCCAAACCCCTTTCTCCTCTGTCTGTCACCAAATTGTCCATTATTTTTGTGAGTCTATTTTTGGTTAGTTTATTCTTTTTATTCCTTAGATTTCACATATAAGTGAAATCATATAATGTTTATCTTTCTCTGTCAGACTTAAATACCTTCTAGGTCCATCAAAACAATATCTTTTTCCATCTCCTTCCTTTTAGTCTCTGTGTGTCTATTAATCTGAAGTGAGTCTTTTGCATTTTTTCTTTTTAAAGAAGTCCCTCCATCATTTCCTATAATACTGGCTTGGGTTGATAAATTCCTTTAGATTATTTTTGTCTAGAAAGCTCTTTATCTGTCCTTCAACTCTAAATGACAGCTTTGCTGGATAAAGTATCCTTGGTTGTAGATCCTGGGTCTTCATCCTGTTGAATATTTTGTGTCAAGCCCTTCTGTCCTGCATAGTTTGTTTTCAGAAATCAGCTGCCAGTCTTATGGGTGTTCTCTTATAAGTAATTATCTGTTTTTCTCTCGCAGCTTTTAATATTTTTCTTTGTATTTAACCTTTGGCATTTTAATTATGATGTGTCTTGTTGTGGGCCTCTTTGGATCCCTGAATTTTGGAATTATATGAGCTTCCTGGGATTTTATGTCCATTTCCTTCACCAGATTAGGGAAGTTGTCCATCATTATTTCTTCAAACAGCTATTCAACATCTTGATTTTCTTCAGTTATGCTTATCAGACAGATATTTGGACCCTTAATAGTGTCCCATATACTCCTTAAATTATTTTCATAATCTTAGCTTCTTTTGCCATTCTGAATGCTTGTTCTTAGCTTTTCCATTCTCTAGATAGGGCATTTGATTCTTTTCTTTATTCACTTCGTTTATTCCTTTGTTTATTTCATTTAATATACTTCTTATGTCATAATATATTCTTCATTTCAGACTGGTTTCCTTTTATAATTTCCATTTCCTCTTTTATGTTTTTCATCTCTTTGTTGAAGTGCTCACTGAATTCATGTACACTTCCCAAAAGTTAATTGAGCATCTTTATAGCCAGTGTTCTGAACTCTGCATCTGTTAGATTACTTGACTCCATTATTTCTGTTCTCTCATATGGTTTCTGCTTGTTTGTCTTCCCATTTTGGCTGCCTTTCTGTGTCTGTTTCTATGTACTAAGCAAAGCTTCTAAGTCTCCCGATCTTATTAATGTGGATTTGTGAAGTAGGTGTCCAGTGGCACAGTCCTGAGAGAGGTTCATCTATAGGCCAAATTTAACCCAAGCTTCTACCCCCGCAACCCAGGGCCACTTGTTAAGATTCAGTAAGCAATCCACAGATGTCGTGCTTATAGTTGCCTCAAAAGCCCACACCAGAAACCGAGGCCAGCTGCCTCCAGTGTGAGTCTAGGCGCTGCTCAGCAAGGAGCACCTGACTCACTGAGGCTATACCTGGATGTGGCTTGGGTGGGGCCACGAGTTGAGGGAGTTGGGGTTTCAGGGAATCCTCTGGGTGGAGTGACTTTTGTTATCCAGTTATCCTGTTATCCATGACATCATGGCTATGGAAGCTCTGTGTCCCGCGTACTGGTAATGGGGAGGGCTCAACAAAGAACAATGGATACTGCTAGCACTACAGGGTGAGTCTCCTCTCAACCCTCACTCTGACAATGTTTCCATGTAAGCCCCCGGTGCACCTGTGCTCAGCCCCATCGGCTCTGGTGCTCTGATCAAGCAGGTCCTTCATCAAGAAAATCTACTCATGGACGCGGGCCCTTTAAAGAGGTGTCTGCTGTGGCCAATGCTGCAGCCTTCCTCCCACTCAGCTACTCAAGACTCGGTAGCACTGCATCCTCACCTCATTCTACATTCTGCCATTGCAGGGTGATTTCTTGGACTTCTCCCTAGTTGTATGGCTGTTTCATCTAGATCTTAGGTGATTTTTTCTTGCTGCTGCTCCTTGTTTCCGTCGCAGCTTTGAGTTGGCCTCTAGAGAGATGAATAGAGCCTTTATCATCTATACCATTTTCCCCCTGCATTTTCTTAATGATTAGTGATATTGAGCATCTTTTGCTGTGTTTATTGGCTATTTATGTATTTTCTTTGGAGAAATATCTATTCAAATTCTTTGTCCATTTTTTAATTGGGTGTTTTTTTTTGTTTTTGAGTTGTAATAATTATTTGTGTATTCTGGATATTAATCCTTATGTGTTTTCATATTTTCTCCCATACTGTGGGGTTCCTTTTCCCTCAGTTGTATTCTTTGATACATAAAAATTTTTAATTTTGATGAGGTCTAGTTTCTTTACTTTTGCTCTCATTACATGTATTTTTGGTGTCATACTCAAGAAATCCTTGCTGCATACAATGTCATGAAGCTTTTCCCCTGTGTTCTGAGAGTTGTTATAAGTTTTAGCACTTATGTTGAGATCTTTGATCCATCTTGAGTTAATTTTTGTATATGATATAATGTAGAGGCCAGCTTTATTCTTTTGTATGTAGGTTTAAATAAACTCTTATCATAAAGTCTAATAAAAACCACTTAATAAAAATTTGAGTTCAATTAAAATATAGGGACATTTAAGTTACATTAATATAGAATGGTTGGCTATAAATTTTTTTTTGTCGTTATAATGGTGTAGTCTTCATTTTTTAGGAGAAAGTGTTGATTATCTATAGTGCATAGATATATTTAAATCCTAACCCCAGTACCTGTGAATATGACCTTCTTTGGAAATTGTGTCTTTGTAGATATAATCAAGTTAAAATAAGGTCATACTAGATTAGGGTGTACCCTAATAACTAGCATTTTATAAAATGAGGGAGATATAAGTATAGAAGACACAGGGAAGAACGCCATATGAAGATAGAGTCAGAGATTGGAGTTATGTCTGCTAAGTCAAAGAATGCCAAGGATTGTCAGTATCCACCAGAAACTGGGTGAGAGATTCTCCCTCAGAAAGTCCAGAAGGAAGCAATCCTACCAATACCTGGATTTCAGACTTGTAACATCCAGAACTATGTGAGAATAAATTTCTGCTTATTTGGAAATAGGGCTTTTGCAGGTGTAATCAAGTTGAAATGAAATTATACTGTACGTACTAGTTGTGTCCTTATAAAGAAAGAGAAATCTGGACACAGAAGACACAAGAGAAAATACCAGGTAAAGACAAAGACAGAGATTGGAGTGATATGTCTACAAAGCAAGGAATGCCGAGGATTGCCAGCAACCACCAGAAGATGGGAGAGTCATAGAACAAATTCTCCTTCGGAACCTCTAGAAGAAGCCAACTCTTTCGACATCTAATTTTCAGACTTGTAACCTCCAGGATTGTGAGAGAATAAATGTCCATTGTTAAATATTGGAGAGGATGCGGAAAAAAAGGAACCCTCACACCCTGCTGGTGGGACTGCAAATTGGTACAGCCACTATGGAAGACAGTATGGAGGTTCCTCAAAAAGCTAAGAATTGATTTTCCGTGTGATCCAGCAATCCCACTACTGGGTATGTAACCCAAAGACTTGAAAACTCATATCCAAAAAGGTATTTGTACACGGATGTTCATAGCAGCATTATTCACAGTAACCAGGACATGGAAGCAGCCAAGTATCCTACAATAGATGATTGACTAAAGAAGCGGTGGTACATATATACAATGGAATATTACTCAGCCATAAGAAGAAATGAAATACTGCCATTTGCGACAACTGGATGGACCTTGAGATAATCATGCTAAGTGAAATAAACCAGACAGAAAATGTTGAAAATCACATAATATCATTTATATGTGGGATATAAACCTAAAAGCAACAAATGAACAGGACAAACAGAGACTCATGGACATGGACTATAGACTAGTGGTTACCAGAGGGGTAGTGGGGAGAGGGGGAAAGGTAAAGGGTCAAATATGTGGTGACAGAAAGAAATCTAACTATGGGAGGTGAATACACAATATATATTGTGTGTAAATATATATATATATATATATATATATATATATATATATATATATATATGTCTTACTGTTAAAGTGTATAGTTGGAACTTACTGAATTTCATTAACCAAAGTCACCATAAAAAAAAATAAATAATTCTGTTGTTAAAAGCCACCCCATAATTTGCAGTAATTTTTTTTAATGATGAGTTTTAATGTTGATTAATTTCAGTAAAACCTGCTCAAATTTTAATTTTTAAGTGGGGAATTCTCCCTAAATTCTAGAAGTAGAGTTTAAATCAGTTTGTATTATCACTCATAATTTAAATTGTGAGAAATTTAAAATGTGGATTATTCTAAGAAAAATATCAGTATGTCAAACTTTGCTCGTTATTTCAGTTATTAAAATCTCAAAGTAGTGTATTATTAAATTTAATTAAATTTAATTATGACTAGGTATTCAATTTTAAAGCAAGCTTCATTTTTGAAATTCAGAGTTTAAAGTCAGTTGATAAGTGATAAGTATCTAATTTACTTTTTCTTGAAAAGGTATTATTATAACCAAGAGAATTTATAAAGGAAAAATTTAATATAACTTCAGAGATCTCTCTTATTCACAAAACCATAAAACAATAATTATCATCTTGCATCTTCTAAATATATATGAAGTACTTAGTTACTATGATTAATAATTATACAAAGTTTTTTATGTAAGCATTAAATAGGCATTCTTTAAATAGCAGGCAGCTACTTGAAAGTATCTTAAAATATGCCAAAATTGGCTCCTATATTTTTGTAAAGTGAGGTAGTAGTTGCACAGATTTAAGCCTTTAAAATTGTTAGGTTACTTTAGTTTTTTACCTGTTTCTTTTTTTGTTTGTTTTTAGCATATAAATGCACACCATGCATATGAATCTCAGATCTCCTCAATGGCAAAAGCCGTATCTAGATTAGAAGAAGAGCTGAGACATCAAGAAGATGAAAAAGCAGCAGTATTCAATGATTTGTCATCTCTTAGAGAACTTTGTATTAAGCTTGATTCAGGCAAAGATATTTTGACTCAACAGTTGAATTCCAAAAACCTTGAATTTGAGAGGGTAAGAACTTAAAAGATATTGTTGTAGCACATTGTTTTATTAAGCCCTACTCTAATTGTTTTACTTTATCATTCACTACCCAATGTGTTTGTTCCTTTTTGGAGTAGTTACATTTGGATACAGGATTTTGACAACTAAATTTGACCACTAGATTTTTTGCCAAGATTTCTCTGGCAAACATCGTGATGAAATTAGGTGCTGTCTGTTTTAGAGTAGATGGGTATTTAGGAGAATGAGTTTTCTTCTAAATACAGAATAGGAGCATATCCTAGTAAATTCTTTCTCTGTTTAAAGGTAAGACCAAAATGAAGGATTAAGCAGTTCTTCGCTTTCCAAGTAAAATATTTTTCCTGATAAAAATCTCAAGGCATTTTAATCTTACTAAATTTTAGAAGTCTAGGTAACTGGAGCTTCTCATTCACAAACAAGCATTACTCTAAATAACCCAGTGTGTGTTTTTAAAAATAGATATTTTCAGTTTTCACTCAGTAGCATTTTTATTTTCGGGTACTGAGAAGCTCCAATACTGGCTTGACTAGTCAGAGGACAGAGATTTAATAGACCGGAATGTCCTCCTTGCTGACAGGGTGGCTGTATTTTAGGTTTTTATGTTAATGACCCTCTCCTAACAAGGTAGTACTAGAGAAAACTATTTGAGAGTTAGAGTAGGTCTTATAGCCAAATTAAGCCCTTAGAAAAATAGCAAAGATTATTTTGAAAATAAAATGTTTTTTTACACTTAAAAAAAAGTGATTCAGAATCTTCATCCAGTACCCAAAATGAAGGAACTGACATATGTATCTCTCTGCAGATAATTTTTCAGAGAAAGACTGAAATTGTACTGAAGTAATCTTATTTTGTTTTTCCTATAGGTAATGGTGGAATTAGAAAATATAAAATCAGAATCAGAGCTATTAAAAAAACAACTGTCGAGTGAGAGACTTACGATTAAAAACCTTGAATCATTGTTGGCTACAAATAGAGATAAAGAATTTCATTCTCATTTAACCTCCCACGAGAAGGATACAGAAATTCAGCTACTTAAAGAGAAGTTAACCCTTTCAGAAAGCAAATTGTAAGTGTCATAAATCTATCTATTCTGTGTAAGGAAAATATCTTGTCAAAAATAATTTTCAATCTGGGTAAATTTTTGTAGATCTGTAACAAAATGAATGAGTTTTAAAAATCACTGGAGGAACAAAAAATATATTTTTTCAGTTTTCGTGGAGAGAGGAGGATATGAGTGTGAAGGGTTGTATAAAAACAAAATATTGTACTTACATGGCTGCTGCTTTTGGAAATTCAAGTGTTTAGACCAGACGACACATCATGCTTGAAGATGTGGATTTTTATATCTTCACCACAGAGGTGGTTCCTATGGAAGTGAATTATTGAACTTTAGAAAAATAGCCAAATTTGAGGAAGGAAGAGAGGAATCAACAAACAGGAGCATTTCAGAATGAGAGAGTGGGCGTGTCTCATGCTGTGGATTACAAAAAAGATTTCGAAAAAGCTGTGCAGTTTGACTCTCATAAGTGTGCTGATAACCTTTTAGGAGCTTGATGAGGTGTCTTTCAGTATGGAGAGGTTTGGGTGTATTTGTTGGAAGAGGGAAGGAAACCCAGAGTAGGTAGTACAAGTAATAATTAATGTTCAAAAGTTAGAAATATTTTCTTTCTGTGGCAGGAGTCAGGAAAGAGCCAAGGAAGAAACTTTACATTTTGAGGCTACAATTCATGTCTTGTTCAAATTTGTATCTTCAGAATCTCTTCAGTGCCTAGCACGTACTGGAGGCTGAGTAAATGTTTATTAAGTAAACAAGATGAATGGAAAAATGTTATCGAAGCTCCAGAAGCTTAGAAAATTACTGTTGAAAAGTCTTGATCTTCTCTTTTTTTCATCTTTATGTGTCAATACTTATTAATAATAGAAACAAAAAACTATACCACTTGACTCATTTCTTTAATTAATAAAATTTGTTTTTAAGAACTAGTCAAAGCCGTGAAAACACCATGCTTCGGGCTAAAGTGGCACAATTACAAACAGATCATGATGCTCTGAAAAGGCAGATTTCAACTGAAAGATATGAACGGTAAGAAAAATATTTAGGATTGGACAATGTTTATCTATTTTCTATCCTATTTCAACAAGGGTTTAATATGGTTTACAAACAGCAAGCACTTTTTTAACATTAATAAATGAAATAAATTTGGTAATTCTTCCTGAAAAGGCAACAGGTGTTGTGGAAGATAATATCCTCACAGTAAATAAAGTAGCAAGTATCTTATAAATGTTTCCTATAGCCTTCCTCAAGGCAAAATTGGGGCATTATTTCAAAAAGTCTTTAGTTAGGAAATCAACAGGCTAGTAAGGATTCTACAAGAGCCCAAGGTAATATGGTCCAATAGGAAACTTTAATTACAAATCATCAAAAAGTGATGATGCTGACTATTTTAAGTGCATTTAACAAATATGTACCTGATATTATATACATATCTGATAATCCTACTAATAATCTATTATTCCTATATTATAGGAAACTGAGGTGACACAAATAGTAAATAGCAGAGTCAAGACTAAAATCTAGGCAGTTCTGTAATGTTAAAGCTTGTGCTCATAACCTCTTCAATATATTCTCTGCAGTTTAGTAATTTTCATGCTCTCTTATATTTTGGTTCATTTGCTTTATTGTGTTGAAAATTTTAATCCCCAAGTGTTATAAAGAGGAATGAGACCTGTCTTAAGAGTTAAAATCAAAGTCTAATTTGAAAATCAGTCAAGTTACTTTTCTTCCTTTACCCTTTACCACTATGTTAATACCATAGACATCAACATTTCTGAGATTTCATTCTCAAATAGTAGTCAGATTGCTTATTAGGTCAATTTCTGAGTTCTGTTATCCATTGGCATCACATTTTTGAGTGATGTGCTATATGAAATATAGACAGAATTTGCTGGGAATTCAGTATTTATGACTTCAATGAGAACTAAAACCTGAGATTGCATCAGTATCATGAAAGCAGTATTGTTAATCTCATGTAATTTAGGAATCTAGTTTCTGAATGTGCTGAACTGTACATATATAACATTTCCATTTCTTAATGATAAATTTTTTCAGTTCAAGGGGTCCCAAATCAAGCTCTCCATTGCCCAAGAGACCCCTTTAATTTCTCTCCTTTTTCCTTGCCCCGATCCTCAAAGAAACCTTGACCCACATGACTGTGTCTTTCCTTTTCCTTACCATCAAACTAGAGCATCAAACTAGTCAAAGCCGAGAAAATTAATTTTAAAATTTTTAAATTAATTTTTATTATAGTGACATTGGTTAACAAACTCCAGTAAGTTTCAGGTGTACAGGCATTATATATATATATATATATATATATATATATATATATATATATATTCATTCATTGTGTGTTCACCTCCCATAGTTAGATTTCTTTCTGTCACCACATATTTGACCCTTTTTATCCCATTTATCTTCCCTCTCCCCCCTCTTCCCATACCCTCTGGAAACCACTAGTCTGTGGTCCATGTGTCTGTTTGTCCTGTTCATTCATTGCTTTTAGGTTTGTTTCCCACACTCTCTCTTCCTCTAAGAACCAATTTTGTCCCCTGGGGTGGTGGTATTTTCCCCTTTAACCACCCCAGGGGACAAAATTGGTTCTTGGAGGAAGAGAGAGTGGCAAAAAAACCTTAGGTATTACAATGATTTATGGCCCTCCAAAGGGCCACAATACATAAACAATGTATTAAAATTTCATGGAGTGGGCGTATAACTTTGGGGTCAAATGTCTAAAGTTTCTTTAGGTGAATAATAGTGAAAAAAAAAGTTCGCAAAATACCCAAGTAGGTAGAAATCTTGAATACTGTAAAGCTCAAGGCAGAAAAGTCTAGGCCAGAGGTTGAGTAGCCCACAGAGGAGTGGTAGGTAACACAGTCCCTGTGCTTTGTGGGGCAGACCCAGACACAGACACGGAAGGAAAGTATAACCAAGAGAATGGATTATTTCACTTCACACATTTAGGAGTTTTGAGGCAGGAAAAGGGAGGAGGGCTACATTTATGTGCAAAAAGAGGTGGGAGAGGAAGGGGCAGAGGGAAGAACCATTCACCTTTGAAAATCTGTATTCAGGAGGGCTTTGAAGAATCTCTTACATATTCCTTTGAAATCCTTTATCCACAACTTAAAAATCATATAAGGACATAGGATTTAAATTTCGTAGAAATACTAATTGAGTAGAAATTATTTAATTAATAGTAACAACATCTTATATTTGTATACTTCTTTTTGGTGTAATCTCTAATTTATTTTATTATTATTGACAGAGAACGAGCAATCCAAGAGATGCGTCGACATGGTCTTCCCACACCGCCACTTAGTTCTACTCTCAGGTCTCCTTCACATTCTCCTGAACATATAAACATATATACAGATAATTATCAGAAAGGTATGTATGTAACACCAAGGACAAAAAAATCTAATCTATGGTTATAAAAATTCAGAAAGTAGTTTACTGTGTGTAGGGAGGGGAGATTGCCTGGAAGGTGGTCAGGGAACTTTCTGACCACCTTTGGTTGGAGTAATGGAATGCTGTGGTGATGGTTATATGGATATACACGATTGTAAAAACTCATTGAACTGAACATTTACAGTCCATGCATTTTATTGTACATAATTATACCTTGATTGAAAAAGAAAAGACTGCCACAACAACACATTAAATGACAATATGAGATATTGCAGGTTAATCTTTGATGAAATGCCAAATTCAAGGTCCAAATGATAGATGTCAGTTCTTTTAGACAAAGATAGAGAATAGGGAATGTTTGTGGCACAGTAGGCTGAATCTGACAGGAATGGTAGGTTGTTGGGGAATAATGAGGAAGAAAGGCATGGAAGGTAGAATGGGATATACAGAATTATTGAATCTGAGGCTAAATTAGAGATTATAGACTTTATTTTGTAAGTCAAGCAGAGCCACTGAAGGTCCTCCTGCGTATAGGGTGAGCACGAGGGAGGGGTTAAGATGAAAGAACTGTTCCTAGTAGATTAACTTCATAACTGTATTTGGGCCTTATTGGGGTGGGTAGGAACCAGAGGCAGGGAAACCAGAGAGAGAGAGATCGGGACTGTACAGTCTAATTAGTTCAGGATCATTATATTGAAAGGACACATTTTAAAAAAATAAATTACTCATACTGAAAAGTGCCATGTCATCGTATGCAGCTCAGTGAATTTTCACAAACTGAACATACTCAGCTATGTATTCTGCACCTAGATCAAGAAATAAAACATTACCTCTCTTGGGCTCCCTTCAGGTCATAAGCTCTGCTGTAAAGTAACTGTCCTGACTATTAAAAGCATGTGTTTCTTTTGCCTGCTTTTGGACATTCTATAAGTGAAATCATACATTTCTGGCTTCTTTTTCTCAACAGTACATTTGTGAGATTCTTCCATACTACTGTGTGTACTTGTAGATTGTTATCTTGTTGCTGCATAGTATTCCATTATTTGAACTAAACAGTTCATTTATTCTTTTCTCTATAGGCATTTGGTCATTTCCAGTTCAGGCTATTATAAATAGCGTTACGATTAACTCTAGTACCTGTATGTTGGTGAACAGATGTGTGCATTTCTTTTGAATATATACTTAGGAGTGAAATTATCAAGGTCACTGGACATGCATGCCCAGTGCTTGTCAGGTCATTGGACATGCAGATGTTCAAGCTTGAGTAGATATGGCGAAACAGTTTTCCAGAGGGGTTGTAAAGAGCGAGGACACATTTGACTGAGGAGGAAGGAGTCAAAGGGTATGCTGATTCATTGGAGGTGGGAATGAATAGGAAAAAGCTTGTGAGACCCAGGATTTGAAATGTTGGTGATTGGAAAATACAAACTCATTGACAGAAATAGTAAAGTCAGTTCTTTTAAAACTTATGCATTGCTTTGCTTCCTTTAATAGAAATACATAGGAGATAAGCATTTCCTCAGTGACTCAGAAGCCTCATTATGAGCATTGAATATGTGCTATGCTTTAACATACTGATGCCACCAGGGTTTATTGGCGTTTGAAGGGCCTTGGTTTAAATGATTCCTTATTGCTGCACTTTGCTTTTGTGTTTGTTTGTTTGTTTGTTTGTTTTTTCGAGTAAAGTATTTTCCTTTTTCACTTTGAGGGCCACTTCTCATTGCTGGCTGCAGTCATTGTGTCCTCACAGCTTCTAACTGCTGCATTAATTTGAATACGATTGTATGGAAGTTCAGTTTCTCTTTATAAAACCTCCTAACAGTTGTGATACAAACATTCTCATGCTTGATTTACAGATGCATTTTAGATCAGGGATTGGTAAACTAAGTTCTGTGGGCCAAATCCACCCGAGTGCCTGTTTTTGTAAACTAAGCTCTATTGGAGCACAGCCACATCCATTTGTTTACATATTGTATAAGTCTGCTTTTCTACAGTGATGGAATCAAGTAGTTATGATAGAGACCCTGTGGCCCACAAATCTAATATTTACTATCTGGCCTTTCATATCATGTAGCCTCTGGGAAACTCAACAGTATCCCTGTGAGATAACAACAGTGAAAAAGCACATAATTCTTTAGTGTTTAAAAAGAGGCTTGACTTAGAGACCCCCTGAAAGGGCGTTGGGGACTCCCAGGAATCCCCATATTATACTTTAAAGATCACTGATGCAGAACATAGTGGATTCCAGCAGTCTCTAAAGCTCTGATGGAATAGGTAACATTTTTTAATTGCGATAAAATATATATAACACGAGTTTAGCCATCTTAACTGTTTTTAAGTATACTCCTCAGTGGTGTTAAATTCTCAGTGTTGTGCAACCATCACCACTATTTCCACAACCTTTTCATCACCCCAAACAGAAACTCTCCATTAAGCAATAACTCTCCAGTCCTCAGACCTCACTTTCCAAGCCCCCGGAAACCTCTAATCTACCTTTTTTTCTGTCTCTACGAATTTTCCTATTTAGATATTCATGTAAGTGAAATCATACAATATTTGTCCATTTGTGTCTGGCTTATTTTACTTAGATCATGTTTTCAAAGTTCATTTATGTCATAGGTTGTATCAAAACTTGATTCCTTTTCATGCCTGGATAATATTCCCTTGTATGTGTATGCTACATTTTGCTTATTCGTTCCTCAGCTGATAGACACCTGGGTTGTTTTCACCCTGTTATTATAAATAATGCTGCTATAAACACTGGTGTACAAGTGCCTGTTTGAGCCCCTGTTCTTAAATCTTTTGGGAGTACCTAGGAGTAGAGTTGCTGGGTCTTAGGGTCATTCTATGTTTAACTCCTTGAGTACCAGCCAAACTTTTTCCACATGGCTGTACCATTTTATATTTCCACTAGGAAAGTAAGGGTTTCAATTTTCCAACACTTGTTATTTTCCATTTTTTAATTATAGCCATCATAGTAGATGTGGATTAGAAAACTTCTACAACCATTAGCAGATTCCCAGAGTATCCTAATGATGTTGTTAATTGGTAACCTATTTCCATTCCTTTTTTCTAAATATTGTCACCAAAACTAATTTTAAGGACTATGTCCATAAGTACTCAGAAATCAATATGAAATATTGGTATCAATTCATATTTAGTGTCTCTTTAATAGTTGTTTTTACTTTTTTGATTATTCTATTATGGGCTCACTGAAAATAAAAACAATACAGAAGTATGAGAAGCAAGTAAAAATCTGTTTATTTTTTACATTTTTTGTAGCAAAATATACATAACATTAAAGTGATAATTTTAACCATTTTTAAGTGTACACATTCACATTATTGTGCACAGATGATTTCCACCATCCATGTTCAGAACTTATCTTCTCCAGCTGAAACTCTGTACTCATTAAGAATTAACTCCCCATTCTCCCTCCCTGCTGGCCCCTGGCAACCACAGTTACAATTTCTGTCTCTGTGAATTTGACCACTCTGTGTGCCTCATATAAACGGAATCATACAGTATTTATCCTTTTGTGACTGGCTTATTTCACTTAGCATAATGTTTTCAGGGTTCTTCCATTTTGGAGCATCTGTCAGAATTTCCTTATTGAGGCTAAATAATATTCCATTATATGTATATGTTAAATTTTGCTTATCTATTTGTCAGTTGATGGACACTAGGGTTGCTATTTTGAGAATGCTGCTATGAACATGCATGTACAAATCAAAATCACTTTTAATCCTACAACCCAGAGAAAATACCAATTAGCATTTTGTATACTTCATTCTTGTATTTAATGAGTAATAAACGTACACACACAAACATAGACATACATTTATAATTCTAATAGAGATCATACTCAAAACAGTTTTTATCCTGTTTTTTTATATTTTGTTCTTAATTAAGGGTTTTCCCCCTTAATATTGTTGTGATTCATGTAATCAAAAGCATTTTAAAAAATACCATTTTAAAATAGTGACCTAATGGTTTATCACATGGAGATTCAGTGATTTATTTAATCATTCTACTTTTATAGGACATTTAGCTTTTTTCCAATTTTTTTCTCTTATAAATAATGTTTTACATCAGTATTGGACATGTCTAATTATTTCTTCTTAAATATGTGGGATTTTTTTCATAATTTAATGTGTGTATTTTAATTGGAAGGATGATTCGATAGCACGTAAGTTGAAAATATTTGGAAAAATATTTGACTCTCTATAACATACTATTTTAAGACTCAGATAACATAATTTCCAGTAGATGTATATAATTTTAATCTAAACATCAGATTATTCTTTGTTTTAATTTTTCTCAGTTAACATGCTTTATTATTCTAGTCTCTTCACTATGTATTATTCTTTTATTCCTCATATACTTTGAAGTATTTTGGTAGTTTGAGAGGAGTATCTTTTTGAAGTACAGAGCAGTACTTCTTAACTATTAAATATAAATTGATTGTAGGTGAAAGTTTTATTAGAAACTATAATTTCAATTAAAACATTACTGAATTTCAGTGTTTCGTGAATATACTGAGTAATTTTGTTATCATTTTTCCATTAACCCATCTTTCTCTTCCCCCCTTTTCAGAATGATGACTTTCAATGAGTTGGATATACAGATTTTTAAAAGGACAGACAGTAATGATATATTTGAAGTACTTGTTCCTGAAAATCATGAACATTGACACAAATTCTACCTCTGTCAACTTTTATTTAAATCAGTGAATATTTATGTAAAAAATTTTGTTTAAAAGAGCTAGATCTATGTGTATATTTTCATACATATGACAGAACAAAATATGTATTAATAGTGTTGATGTTATATCTGTATTTTTATTATACCTGACTTAAATTACTCCTCAAAGTGTGTTTATATTGTGAATTAATATAATGTATTGTTCACATTATGCTTTAATAATCTTTTTCTTAATGAGTCATGATATATGTATATAAATATTCTTACAGTATTTGTTTTTAAAGTGTGTTTAGTTTTCACGTCTGTGCTTATAACCCATATCTTTAACATGTTCACAAAAGATTATCAAATTTGATGCTATGCTGTCACACTTCTTTCTTCTAAATGTGAAATTAATTTTTTACCAATTTGCTGTCTATCATTGAGAATATATTCAGGTTTGTTCTTATAATAACAGAGGTCTTAATAAAATGATTACCATATATAATTTGTCATTGCCAACTAGAAGGACTGTGATGGGAAAGATTCATTTGTATATTATATATAATGTTATATTATTTTGGCTGTCACATGGACTCTTTACATAATACAAATTTTATCAAAATCAAACTAAAAGCTGTATTCAGAATTCTATAAAACAATAGAAGAGAAATGTGGGAATTTTTTTTCAGTCATTAAAATTTCTCACTGTATTAATGTAAATTTCAGAGTATAAAAGTATATGTGGTAAATATAGTAAAGCATTTTGTTAAAATTTCAATATACATTCAATAATATCAGATTTTTGTATCTAAACCTTATAATGTATCAGTCTTTCAGAATAGTATGTAAACACTTAACTATGGCATATTAAATAGAAAACAGCTTTTACAGTTAATTCAAAGTAGTAATTTCAAAGAATTTAGATATATACATATATTAATAAAATAACAGTTGTACAAAATAGAATATCAGATACAAATACTAATTGTGTTTGAACGATACACATTTGAAGAAAATCCTGTTCTTAATTTCATTATGATTGAAAAAGAACTTTTAAAACTAACATAGGAAAGTGGAGAAGGCCAGTTATTTATGATACATTTTGTTTCCTCCTTTGGTTTAATAAAGTGGAGTTTGTGTGTGCATTTGTGTGTACCTAAGGGTGGGCAGTGCTCTTTTTCTAAAACTAATACGCCTTATATGTTCAGGTTATGTATGCCCTTTGCAATAATTCAGTATGTTCTTGGGTATGATGTGGCTTTACCACCATCTTTGTAATTTTATGTATTCCATCTCCTTTGTGTGAATTCATGTATTATAGTAAAATACAGGAGAAATGGGACTATCTGAAATGTTATATGGAAAATATTTTTAATAAAAATATGTAAAAAGGAAGTATTCCCACCTTTTCCCCCAAAAGAAGACATATTTTGTTAGATATTTTAATGTTTTCTATAATTTAAAAATGTATAGCTTGCCATAATTTTTATTTTTATAACCATAATACTATAATTTTTTAAAATTAGTTTTCTTAAAATACTGAATGTTCTACCTTTTATAGATGTTTTTAATTTGTTTTTTAAAAATTTAAATCATGGAGCTTGACATAGATTTTTCAATAAACTTTCCAGTCAATTTATTTTCTCTTTCTTATAGTTTTAGCAATAGTTTTAATTCTAAAATTAAATATAGTTTATTCAGACTTTATCATGGTAAAATATGTGGAAATCTTTAAAATATGCCAGGTGCTTTTTTTAAATTGACTTTCTTTCACTTATATTTAATTAGTTCAAAATCTAAGAAACGAAGTTACAGTTTCTGTTTTGAATTCATCTACAAAGTAAACAGGCTTGTGTGTGTGTGTGTGTGTGTGTGTGTGCATGTGTCTGCATGTGTCTGTTTTTCTCTTGCAAATGCTCTTTGTTAAGAACATTCTCATTGACTCTGCCACGTTTTACCTCGCTTTATTACAGCTTATCACACAACTGATCTCATACTCCTCAGTTCTTAGAAAAGTTTAGGACCAAGTTTACTATTTTCTATCATTAACTCTATCATCAGTCTTTTTATGTTGGTATCTTCTTAGGACAGTGGTTACTGAGCAGGCCTGCACATTGGAGTTAGCCTTAAAAAAAAAACTGATTTCGAAACCTACACCAGTCCAAATAAATCAGACTCTGAAAGTGAGGTATGGGCTTTTTTTTTTTTTTTTAATGTTCTCTGGATGATTCTAATGTTCAGCCAGGATTTAAAGTGCTAATTAAGAAACTGACTCATCAAATTGATTTTATGACCCACTAATGGGACTCAACCTGTAGTAGAAAACAATGCTCTAGATCTTGTCAATACCTCTAATATCTCAACTTCTAGCATCCTACCTAGCCCTCTGATCAATAGGTCACTATTGATCTCCAATTGATTCCATCACCTGTCCCTTGTCTATAAGTCCATTACTCTCCTTTTATTATCTATCTAGCACAGACATTAATTTCCTTGCGTATACCTTATATTCTCTTGTCTGTCTGAACTGAAAACTCAAATCTCATTCATATCCAACTACTTCAACTACTCTGCATCTGTACCTAAGAAACTGAATGAACATGAATGGAAAAAAAACCATGATGAGTTTTCACTTGAAATTTATGACCCTGAACATTGATGGCCCACAGCACAGTGTGGCAGTCCTTATACACTTTCTTAGTCAATTCACATTTAACCTTTCCAAAGTATTTTATTTCTTTACTCAGACCTCCTACTCTCCCTCCTTTTCTCAGCTTTTTTCACTGAGAAGATGGAAACAATAAACTTTCTCACCCTTCAAATCTATTAGCAACATATCTGTGTCCCTACAACTTTCTTCCCTTCTGTTACAGCATGAACTCTTACCTCTAGCTATATTTTATCTAGTTGTGACCAGTATTCATTCCTGTACTACTCAAAAGGCTTCTGCAATTAACCCACATTCTTAAGTCATTTGTGCTCTCTTGGGCTTGTTGCCACTTGTATATATACCTCCCATTTTTATTTTTATTTTTATTTATTTCTTATTGTTTATTGGGGTAACGTTGGTTAATACAATTATATAATTTTCAGGTGTACATTATAATGTGACATCTGTATATTGTCCAGTTTCATTCAGCTACCATATATTTGATCACCTTTATCCACTTCCCCCTCCCCCTACTGCCCTATATTTGACCCCCTTTACCCTGTCTACCTCTCCCCTCCTCCCCCACCCCCTACCCTCTGGTAACCACTAGTCCATTTTCCATGTCCCTGAGTCTCTGTTTGTCCTGTTCATTTGTTGCTTTTAGGTTTATATCCCACATATAAGTGATATCATGTGATTTTCTACTTTTTCATTCTGGCTTATTTTGCTTAGCATGATTATCTCCAGGTCCATTCATGTTGTCGCAAATGGCAGTATTTCATCTCTTCTTATGGCTGAGTAATATTCTATTATATATTTGTACCCCAACAGCTTCTTTAGCCAATCATTTATCGTAGGACACTTTGGTTGCTTCCATGTCCTGGGCACTGTGAATAATGCTGCTATGAACTATGGTGTGCAAATATCTTTATGGATATGGGTTTTCAAGTCTCTGGGGTACATACTCAGTAGAGGGGTTGCTGGATCATATGACAGATCAATTTTTAGTTTTTTGAGGAACCTTCGCACTGTTTTCCATAGTGGCTGTACCAATTTGCAGTACCACCAGCAATGTATGAGGGTTCCTTTTTCTCTGCGTCCTCTCCAACACTTGTTATTACTTAACCTGTTGATTATAGGTATTCTACCAGGTGTGAAATGGTATGTCACTGTGGTTTTGATTTGCATTTCCCTAATAGCAATGTTGAGCATCTTTTCATATGTTTATAGGCCATTTGTATGTCCTCTAGGGAGCAGTGTCTGTTTAGGTCCTTTGCCCATTTTTTGATTGGATTATATGTTTTTTTTTGTTGTGATATGAGTTCTTTGTATATTTTGGATATTAGGCCCTTATTGGAGGCGTTGCTTGTAAATATATTTTCCCACTGAAACGGTTGACTTTTTACCTTGTTGATGATTTCTTTTGCTGAGCAGAAGCTTTTTAGTATACCTCCCATTTTTAATCTCCCATTTTAAAACCCTCCCAAACCCTACAGTTTTATTTTTTGCACTCTTTATAGCAAAAATTCTTTGAAAAGAGTTTACTCACTTCATCTCCTCTTTTATATCCACCTTTCCTTGAACTACTCCAGTCATGCTTTATTCCCATCATTCCAGCAAAAACCATTCTTGACAAGGCATAAACAACCCCATCATGTATACTTTATTTCCACTATTTTTTACACTTAATATTTCTACTTAGTGCTTTGTTGTTATGTCTTTATTTAATACTGCTCCTACCTTCCTTTGAGGAATAGTTGGGTACAGATAAAGCTTTAAAATAAATTAGTGTACTTGAAAATAAATGGAAGATTTCTTCCAGAAGGCATCGCTAAAAGATTAAAAGTATAAAAGAAAAAAATACTCATTGTGGAGGATATAAGTAAAAGTGCCAACATTCAGATAATAATGAACCTTAAAAGAGAAATTAGAAATGAGTGCAGAAAATATTTTAAGAAATAATGGAGGTAAATGTCCCAAAATCAAAGGAGGATATAGCCTGTGGTCTTTATTAAAAGGTCTCAGAGAAAGCCAAGTGAGAGAGAAGGAAAAATCCACATTTAGACACACTATCAAAGACAAGGACAGAAATTATAAAAGCTTCAGAGAGAGAACAGATCACCAAAAAAGGAACAAAGACAGATTTACATCTGTTGTGGACTAAATGTTTGCCCTGCCCCTCCAATTTCTTTGTGGAAACCCTAGTCCCCAATGTGAATATGTTAGGAGGTGAGGTTTTTGTGCTGAATTTAGGTCATAAGAGTGGAAACCTCATGAATGAGAATAGTGCCCTTGTAAAAGCTCTCACCCTCTCTGCCATGTGAGGATACAATGAGAAACTAGCAGTCTGCGATGCAGTACAGCACTCTCACCAGAACCTGAGAATGCTAGCATCTTCATCTTGGGTTTCCAGGCTCCAGAATTTTGAGAAATAAATTTCTATTGCTTATAAGCTCCCGAATCTATGGTAAATAGTTATAGCAGTCCAAACTGACTGAGACAACATTAAACTTCTTGATAGCTACACTGGAAATGAGAGCAACCTAATATTTTTAGAATTTGAAAGAAAATAATTTTGAACCTATTATAGTTATTTATCTATACTGTCATTCATAGTGAAGAAATAATAAAAATGATCTTAGGTGTACAAAGTCTCAAGATGTTAAGTGAAGATCCACACTGAAAACACTAGGAGGAAGTAATCAGTTCAAGAAGTATAAAAGATGCTGCAAAAGATGTGTGAATTAAAGATAATCAAATAGCTTGGTAAAGTCTATTTTACTAATAAAAAGAGATGGAGAAACAAAAAAAGAGGAGGAAAAGTATATTCATAATAATTCAGACCAAAATTTCTTGAATCTGGATTAATACCAGCATGCTGGATGGTGGGAAAGAGAAGAAAAAGAACAAAGGAACCTGAGAAGAGGTAATATACTTGCCTTGTTGGGAACAGGTGCCAATTTTGATGCAAAAATCAAGGAGAAAGAACACAAATATGAATCTTAAGAGCAACTATCATAACGATATAATATAGAAGTTTATTCTTATGTGGACTATTCTAAGAACCTCACATATATTAACTCATTTAATTCTCAGAACAACCATATTCTCTTTTATTCTCATTTTACAGATGAAAGCACAGGCAAGACATGTCCACGGACATATAACTAGTAATGATGCTGTCACTTTTAGATAATGTTTACAGTTACTAAACATTTAAACCGATAGAAGAAAACTTGATCTTTCTAATGGAAAGCAGGGAAAGTGAAAAAAATTAAAATACAGTAGATGGAAGATATAAAACAGGATGGCAGAAATAAATCTTTAAGGGTAACCACAATAAATATATAAAAGAATAAAACATCAATTAAACAAGAGTCAGATTGGATTTTTAAAAAATATGTTAAATACAAGAAAATGTACTTAAATAGCATTATTCATGGTGGCCAAGACATGGAAACAACTGAAGTGCCCTGTGATAGATGATTGGATAAAGATGTGGTACATATATACAATGGAATATTACTCGGCCATAAGATGAAATACTGCCATTTGTGACAACATGGATAGATCTTGAAATAATCATGCTAAGCAAAATAAGTCAGAAAAAGTTGAGAACCACATCATTTCACTCCTATGTGGGATATAAAACTGAAAGCAACAAATGAACAAGACAGAGACTCATGGACAACAGTTCAGTGGTTACCAGAGGGAAGGTGGGGAGGGAAGGAAGATCAGGGTAAAAGGGGTCAAATATATGGTGACAGAAGGAAATTTAACTTGGAGAGGTGAACACACAATGCAATATCCACATGATGTGTTATCAAATTGTACACTTGAAACCTATAATTTTATTAACCAATGTCACTTCAATAAATTTGTTTAAAGGCACAGAATGGAAATAAAAGAATGGGAAAAGATGTACCAGGCAAATGGGAACCAAAAAACTAGAGTACCAATCTTATTATCTAACAAGATAATATTTTAGGGCAAAGAGGAAAAAAAGGTATATACTGGTGAACAAAACAAAGAATAACAGAACAAAATGATATAGCCATCATAAAGACATCTAGATATGTGTATAAAACTCCGCATCCAACTGAGAATACGCATTTTTTCAAGTACATCTCTTACATTCAAAAAATAGGCCATCTAATAGCCTTTAAAGGAAACCTCAAATTCAAAAGGCTTGATCCTATAAATAATTTCTCTGACTGTAGGACATAAAATTAGAAAATAATAATAAAAAGATAGCTTTTTGCAATGGATTTGCTGCCAGAAACAGGTGTCGTGAAAATCACCACTAAATATAAGCCAAGCTGGGAAAGGAGAGACATGTCAACATCATCATCATTGGACACTTCAATTCCAGCAAATCTATCACAACTGGTCATTGGATCTACAAATGTGGTGGGACTGACAAAAGAACCACTGAAAATTTTGAGAAGGAGGCTGCTGAGATGGGAAAGGGCTCCTTCAAGTATGCCTGGGTCTTGGATAAACTGAAAGTTGAATGTGAGCATGGTATCACTGTTGATATCTCCCTGTGGAAATTCAAGACCTACAAGTATTATGTGACCATCATTAATGCCCCAGGACACAAAGAATTAGCAAATACATGATTACAGGCATGTCACAGGCTGACTCTTCTGTCTTGATTGTTGCTACTGGTGTTGATGAATTTGAATCCACCAGGTATCTTCCAAGAATGGGCAAACTCATGAGCATACCCCTCTGGCTTACACACTGGGTGTGAAACAACTAATTGTTGGTGTTAACAAGATGGATTCCACTGAGCTGCCTTACAGCCAGAAGGGATACAAGGAAATCATTAAGGAAGTCAGTATCTACATTAAGAAAATTAGCTACAGGGAGAGGAAAAAAAATGGTGTAGATGATAGAGGCTCTGTTCATCCCTCTGGAGACCAAATCAAAGCTGTGACGGAAACAAGGATAAAACAGTAAGGAAAATCACCTGGGATCTAGATGAACACACTATACAACTAGGGAGAAGTCCAGGAAATCACCCTGTAATGGCAAAAGGTAAGACAGAGGCTGCAGCAGTGGCAACGCCTCTTAAAGTGGCCATGTCTTTGAGCAGATTTTTGAGGTGACAGACCTGCTTACTCTGAGCACCAGTGCCAATTCGGCGGCACATTGTCTAAGTGAGGGCCGAGGTGAGACTCTCTTTGTACAGAAGAGCCAGCAGTATCCATTATTACCTGTTGAGCCCTCCCCACTTTCAGTGGCAGACACAGTACCACCATAGCCAAGATGTCATCAAACTGGATAACAGAGGTTGCTCCGCACACAGGATTTCCTGAAACATCGCCTCCCCCAACGTGCAGCTCCACCCAATGCACATCCAGGTATATGCTCAGTGAGTCATGTGCTCTTTGCTGAGCAGTGCCTAGACTCACACTAGAAATAGCTGGTCTCAGTGTCCGGTGAGGCTTTTTGAGGCAACTATAAGAACAGCATTTGTGGATTGCTTGCTGAATCTTAACAGGTGGCCCCAAAGGGGCACAGGCTTAGGCTAAATTCAGCCTGCAGCTGAACTTCTCTCAAGACTGTGCCACTGGACACCTACTTCACAAATTCACACTAATAAGACCAGGAGACTTAGGAGCTTTGCTTAGTACATAGATACAGACATGGAAAGGCAGCCAAAATGGAAAGACAAAGAAGCAGAAACCGTGTGAAAGAACAGAACAGAGATTCGGATATAATAGTCAAATAAATTAACAGATGCAGAGTTCAAATAACATGGTTATAAAGATGCTTAATGAACTTTTGGGAAGTGTAGATAAATTCAGTGAGAGCTTCAACAAAAAGATAAAAAGCACAAAAATGGAAATGGAAATTATAAAAGGAACCAGTCTGAAATCAATAACATATTACCTGAGATGAGAAGTATATTAAATAAAATAAAGAAAGGAATAAACAAAGTGAATAGAAAAGAGGATCAAATGACCTGTCTGGAGGACAGGAAAGCCAAGAACACTCAATCAGAATGGCAAGAAAAAAAATATCAAGACTATAAAAATAATTTAAGGAGCCTATCAGACACTATTAAAGGTCAAAATGTCTATCTGATCAGTATACCTAAAGGAAAAAAAGATGTTGAACAGCTGTTTGAAGAAATAATGATGGACAACTTTCCTAACCTGGTGAGAGAAATGGACATAAAACCCCAGGAAGCTCAGAGAATCCCCAAAACCAGGGATCCAAAGAGGCCTACACCAAGACACATCATAATTAAAATGCCAAAGGTTAAATACAAAGAAAGAATATTAAAAGCAGCATGAGAAAAGCAGTTAGTTACTTATAAGGGAACACCCATAAGACTGGCAGCTGATTTCTCAAATGAAACTATATAGGACAGAAGGGCATAAAATATTTGACGTAATGAAGACCCAGGATCTACAACCAAGGGTACTTTATCCAGCAAAGCTATCATTTAGAGTTAAAGGACAGATAAAGAGCTTCCCAGACAAAAAGAAGCTAAGGAAATTATTACAACCAAGTCAGTATTACAGGAAATGTTGGAGAGACTTCTTTAAGAAGGAAAAACATGTATTAAAAAGAGGAATAAAGAATGGTAACAACTAAATTCTATCAACAAGTACCTTGAATGGAAAAGAATTAAGTGCTCCAACTAAAAGATAGAGTGGATCAATGGATAGGAAAACAAGACTCCTACATGTTGCCTATAACAGACTCACTTCAGATTAAAAGACACACACAGACTAAAAGGAAGGGGATGGAAAAAGATATTGCTTTGATGGACTTAGAAGATATTTAAGTCAGACAGAGAAAGATAAATACTATATGATTTCACTTAAATGCGGAATCTAAGGAATAAACAAAGTAATAAAAAAATTCACAAATATAGTGGAAAATTTTGTGATGGACAGAGGGGATGGGGTTTAGGAGGCTGGGAGAATGGGGTGAAGCATTAAAAAAGTACAAATTAGTAGCTGATGGATGATCATGGAGATGGGGAGCATGGCATAGGGAATCCAGTTAGCATTAATATGTAGGTGGAGGGTCAGGGGAGGGAGGGTTTAATTGGGGCGATTATTTTATGAGTTATATAAATGTCTAACCAATGCACTGTATACTTGAAACTAATTAAATTAAAATTAAACAAATAAATAAAATTGGCTACAAATCTGACACAGTAGCATTTGTGAGAATTTCTGTTTGGCATGGTGACTATGCTGTAGCCAAGTGCTAAAATGCCTTGGTGCAAGGGATGGAAGGTCACCTGTAAAGATGGCAGTGCCAGTGGAACCATGCTACTTGAAACTCTGGATTGCATCCTGCCACCAACTCATCCAACTGACAAGTCTTTGTGTCTGCCACACCAGGACGTCTACAGAATTGGTGGTACTGGTGCTGTTCCTGTGGGCCAAGTGGAAACTGGTATTCTCAAACCTGGCATGGTGGTCACTTTTGCTCCAGTCAATGTAACAGCTGAAGTAACTGCACCATGAAGACTTTTTTTAGCATTTTATTTTATTATTAATTTCAAGTATACAGTACATTGGTTAAACATTTATATAGTTCATGAAATGATATCTGGATTATTCTATCACCCTGCTGGCTCTACGCAAAGCCATTAAATTACTGCTGACTTCATTCCCTGTGAAGTTTTGAGTAAAGCTCCTCCTGGAGACAAGGTGGGCTTCAGTGTTAAGAATGTGTCTGTCAAAGAAGTTCATCATGGCACTATGGCTGGTGACCACAAAAATGACCCACCAATGGAAACAGCTAGCTTCACGGCTCAGGTGATTATCCTGAACCACCCAGGCCAAATCAATGCTGGATATGCACCTGTGCTGGATTGTCACACAGCTCGCATAGCTTGCAGATTTGCTGATCTCGGAAAAAGCTGGAAGATGTCCCGAAGTTTTTGAAATCTGTTATTACCACCATTGTTGATATGTTTCCTGAGAAGCCCATGTGTGTTGAGAGCTTCTCTGACTACCATCCCATGGGCCATTTTGCTGTTCGTGACATGAGAGAGACAGTTGCTGTGGGTATCATCAAAATAGTGAACAAGAAGGTAGTTAAAGCTGGCTAGGTCACCAAGTCTGCTCAGAAAGCTCAGAAGGCTAAATAAATATTATTCCCAATACCTACTGCCCCAGTCTTAATCAATGATAGAACAGCCTCAACTGTTTATCATAATTGGCCATTTATGTTTAATAGTAAAAGATCAGTCAATGATTACAATGCCCTTGTAAACATTTCAGGAGAATGTTTTGTGTACCATTTGGTTTCTTTTTGTGTATGGCAGTTTTTAAATTATTAATTTTAAAAATCAGTACTTTTTAATGGAAATAACTTGGCCAAAAAAAGTCAGAATTTTGAGACTTCATTAAAACAAAGTTTAATGAGGAAAAAAAAGGATAGAAAAAACTTCAGTGTGTTTGGAAACTAAAACATTTTTCTAAATTACCTTTTGGTGAAGATGAAAATCATAAAGAAAAAGAAATAATTTAGACTAATAATTAAATCGTGATAAAACCACTAAAATCAAAATTGTGGCACACCAAGTAGGAGTAATTAGAGAAAAACCTATAATATTAAATATGTTAACTAGGAAATAAAAACTGTTAACAAATGAGCGGGTATTTAACTCAAGAGATTAGAAAAAAGTAACGGCAACTCCTGCTCCCCGCTGCCCCAAAATTACCAAAATAATAAAGGACAGAAAATGATGAGTTAGAGAACAATAACATCAACAATAAAACTGATATTGAAAAAAACAATAGTTGAGTCTATAAAAGGACTAAATAATAAATTTTATTTGAAGCAAGAAAAAATAAAATAAAATGAAAAACAAATGAGGGTCAATATCTACAAATACATCAGCTATCAAAAAATAAAAGAATGAAGAATAATTATATGCTAATATATAAAATGAATAAATTTTTCAAAATCAAAAAAAGCTAAAATTTAATAAAAGAAATAATATAGAACTCAACTAGAACAATACATGTTAAAGAAATTGAGATACAGTCAAGTGTAGGGTCTGGGATTAGATTTTACCTTGGTTACAAGCTAATAAATTCACCCATTACTGCTTTCTGTATGCTGGCAGAAAATAAGGGAATACTGGGTCAGAGACAAAGACCTTTATTACTCATGGCACAGCAAGCAGCATGAACATGATGCATGCACTGGTTCCTCCTTAATCCCCAAACTGCCTCAGAGGCATTGTGAAGAGGCCCAGATGATATTATGCATGTAGAAGTTCATGTCCCAGCCTAGAAGCACTGAGCTTTTATAGCAAGCAATAAGCCTGCTCTTTGTCCCAGAAGAAGACATTGCTTTTTCTCTCAAGGTTACTCACTGCAAACACAATGCTGAGAAATGTCTTGAGTAAATGGATCAGGACATTGCATTCTTGGCAAACCCAAAACAAGAATGTAGAGGGATGCTTAGGGTCCATGACAAATTGCCTCTCTCAAGGATAATGCATCCCTTGACCCTATAGATTTTTAGCCGAACTTGAGTTTTCATATAAGTGGGCCTCTCCATTGGCCACCTTGCTTAATCTGACTAACTGAGGCTGGGACCAAACCTGTTCAATTTGTCTCATATAGCATTAATGCAGATATCAATAGGATTCCAAGCAGCAGGAAGAAGTCAATCAGCAATACTGACTTCAGTTATTGCTGCCAGGTTCTCAGACACAGCCAACTGTGAGTAACCATCATGGGAGTGCTGGATATTATTTTAGACATCTAGGATGTAGTTAAAGCCAATCTGTTATCCATTATGTTTCATGCAATTTAGACTGACCTGCTAATCTGTGGTATCATTGCCAGTGAGATAATAGATGAGCAAAAAGGAACCCTCATCCACAATGCAGAGATAGTCCATGGCCACCTCTCCCTCACATACAAACAGAGAGACCAAGAGGCCACAGTTTGAGGCTTGCTGCTAAACTTGATTTGGACTTGATTTAGATCATCAAGTTAGGTTAAGAAGTTTGGGCCATGTCACTGAATAGTTGCAGCATTGCTAGCCATACATGGCATAGCCCAAGGCTGCTCAGCAGTTAGAAGCACATGAATTTGAATCAATCAGATTTTTAAAATGTTGTGCTGGTCTGTGTGTTTGTACATGTGCAAGGCAGAGTCCATGTTGGGAAGCTGCCAGTGACAGCATTAACATAGCAAAGTGATTGAAGAGCAGTCACGTCCACATAAGTTTTTCTGTCTTCATAGCATGTGGACAAGGATGACAGATACAGCAGCCAGTTGAATTACCAGCCACTGCAGTGTCTTGACTCTGGCAGACCATAAGATTTTTTTTTTTTTTTTTTTTTTTGCCAGGCTGCAATGTAGGCTCTTTGTAGAGGACAAAGAGAGCATTCATTGCTATTGTTTTGGGTCCCGCTCAAAGAATGCTGGTTTGTGGATTAGCTGAAATCAAGGACCAAATAGTTTGCCCAAGAAAGGTGCCTACTGTCTCCAGTTCCTCCAAAAGTCCAACAAGAAGCTGAACCTTCTTTTTGGTGGTAGAGGCCTGAGATACAGGACTTTTTCCTGGAGTGCCATCGGAATTGATTACCATGATTCTGCCCACATAGTTAAAAGAAACTTCACTTGGTAAGCAGGCCACCCCTACTGCTGTAAGTGTGATAGTCATGGGCCTTGAGACAGAGGTTTCTGACTTGCCACCAATAGGACATCATCTATAGGTTGAAAACTTTGAAGTCAGAGAATAGAGGCACACATGCTAAATCCTGGCTCACCCACTCGTAATAAATGGCAGGGAGTCTGTCCCACCTAGTATGTCTCTACTTTCTTCCTTGGCTGAGATAATCACCTCTGACAGTAATGGGAAGGACGTATTAGCATATAACACTGCAATTCCTACTATTCTTTCAAATATAGGATTTGGATTAGTCCAAAAGGTTCCACCCATAATGTTATATGAAATTCTCTTCCCCCATTCAGAACCTTCCTCAAATCCTATCGGTTAAATCTGAACACTATCAGGCCAGGTAGGATGCTGATTGGGTGCCTAAATCTAAGGGAGCCATAGAAATTTGAGTTCCTTCTCTCCCTGAAGTTCTCCAGTATGTTGGTGCAAAGTCTGTGTGGCTGCCAGTCTTCCTGGGCAACAAGAAGACTTTGACCTAATCATTTGATTTCTTAAAGTAGCAGGACTTTCCGGGGGTCAGGAAAGAGGAGGAGGGAGAGATCAGAGGTCATAGAGGGAGAGAGCAGCTCCTCCCCAGTTAGCAAAGCTTTGCATGTACCCAACTAAATGAAATCAATATTCTGTATCTTTACTGCTAACACCATTTTAGCTTTGAAGACCTCTTGACACAACAGTCATAGTCATATCTTTTGACTATGCTCCCAGAACTTACTGCCCCATTGTCATGATTTTCTTTTCTTATCTCTTCTGAGAAAACTATTCAAACAGCTTGTTTCAATTCTATATCTCATTGCTCATTAACAGGAAAGACAGTCAAGGACCCCTATTTCCTTCCCTTCACTCACACTTAAGAGAGAGCATTCACTACCAGTTCCCACACCTTCTTCTCATATCCCCTAATTTCATTCGTTCTTTTCCAGATAGCCACGTCTGTCAGCAGCCTATCCTTGTTGTCCAAATTGTGAAGAACTGTGAGCAGTATGAAATTTTACCCTACTCCTAACCTAGCGAGATAGCCTGTCATAGGTTCATGAGTGCCAGCAGAAGACAAGAGACTTCTGGGTCAGAGACAAAGTTTTTTATTACTGCAAGCGGGTGGCATGAGCTTTGCACCAAATCTCATAGACACAACACAGGTAGGCCTAGATGGGTGCTGCAAATGTAGTGGGTTTACGTCACAGCTGAGGAACCAGAATTTAAGATACCTTGGTTTTCCATAAGGGGCTTCAAGCAACCCTGCCCCAACCTTTGCTCTGGAGGGAGATGTTATATTTTTTTATACTGGACAGCAAACAAATCTGTCTCCTGCTCTAGGGTGACACTCTCTCTATTTCTCAACGCTACGCAATATAAAAGATAGTCCAGAACAAAAACTGTCAGTGCCTCCACTAAAAAGACATGCAGAAATGACAGCTCTGTGGAGAATTCTCTCCCAACACTTATAATATTATATGTTTTTCATTGTGGTAAAATATACATAAAATGTACCATTTTAACAATTTTTAAGTGTACAATTCAGTGGCATTAAGTACACTCAGAATGTTGTGCAACTATCACCATTATCCATTTCCAGAACTGTAATATTATTTTTAATGCACTAGTTTTGATTTTCTAGTATTTAGATTTTTTAAATCTGTGCTCATAGGTGGGACTGGGCCATAGTCATCTTTTATGTGAATGCAGCATTGTCTGTCTTTGATATCATAGTATCCTAGCTTCCTAGAATGAGTTGTGACATTTCTCTTTTCCCATGCCCTGAAACCCTTTGCCTTATGTGGGAAAAGTTGGCTTCTTGAAAGTTTGTTAGAACCAACTCATAAAATCACCTGGGTTGGTGTCTTTTTAGAGGAAAACATTTGACCAACTTTTCAATTGCTTCTATAAATATTGATCTATTCAAATCCCCCAATCTCTTCTTAAGTCATTTTTGGTCATTTAGTTTTTCTGGAAAATTTATTTCATCTAGATTTTTAAAACTCCATACTTCAGTTATTTCTTTTTTCTTGTGAAATGTTTATTATTATTATTTTTGTTATCTCTTCACTGATTTACTAGAGTTTGGCCATCCCCTCTACCCCAAGAATCAACTTTTTATTTTGTTGATCAAATCTGCTATTTGATTTGTTCTCTATTTCATTAACTTCTGCTTTCCTTTCTTTTTTATGTTTTGTTTTTATTTGTTTTCATTCTTGAGTTATATACTTAGTTTATTTTGAATCTTTTTTTATTTTCTAATGTATGCATTGAAGGCTACAAAATTTCCTCTGAAAACCTTGGGTTGTATCCCCACAGGTTTTTTGTTATTACTTTTTGTCACTGTTTTCTAAATAGATTCCAATTTCAGTTGTGGATTATTCTTTAAATGGGGTCACTGTATAATTTATCAACCAAATTGAGACACTTCTGTGAATGAAATATATATATCATGTCAGCATAATCGGTGTGAGTCAGGACTGTTTTGGGTGAACCAGAAATTATGGTCACTCTATTTTTAACACGAGTTATTTAAAAGAAAAATGTTCACACAGAATTTTGTTGTATGTTTATAATTTATTGAATTTTCATCAAAGAATATGGTCTGCATAAATTTTATTTTTTGAATGCATATTTTCTGTTTGTTGAGTACATATTTCTTGATATCTTTTAAATCAAGTTTATTAATTCTCTATTTTTGTCTATGAGATATGTCAATTTCTAAGAAAAGTTAAAAAGTGTCCCACTATAAAAGCAGATGTTTAACTTTTCCTTTATTTCACTTTTTGGCTTAAATAATTCCAAAGCTCTATTGTTAGATACATAAAGTTTCAAGACGTATATTTTTGTTGGCTTACACCTTTTAGCATTTGATACTTTTTACCTTGGAATCTCTTTTATCAGATATAAATATTACTACTTAGCTTTCTTTCTTTTTAAAAATAGCCTTATTGAGATATAACATATTTCAATATAATTCACCCATTTAAGCTGTATGATTCAATAATTTTTAGTATATTCAGTATATAGAGTTGTGAACCATTACAAAAATCAGTTTTAGAACATTATCATCATGCCAAAAAAGAAACCTCATATCCCTTAAGAATTGCTCTATATTTCCCTCAACTATCCTCCTCCCAACCATGAAACTATTACTGTCTCTACAGATTTGCCCGTCTGGATATTTAATATAAATGGAATTATACACTATGCGGTCTTTTATGTTTGGCTTCTTTCCCTTATCATGATGTTTCCAGAGTTGATCCATGTGAGAGCACATATCAGTATTTCATTCCTTTTTATTGCCGAATAATAGTCCATTGCATGGATCATACCTTATTTTGTTTAATCCATTCATCAATAGATGAACATTTGGATTGTTTCTACCTTTGGCCAGGATAATGCTACAATAAATATTCATGTCCATGTTTTGTGTGGATATGTTTTCATTTCTCTTGGGTATATATCTAGGAATGGAATTTCTGGGTCATACATGACATTTTTAGGCAGCGCCAACTGTTTCCCAAAATGGCTGCATCATTTTATATAACCACCAACAATGTATGAGTGTTCTATTCTTTCTACATCTGTTATTATATTTTTTATTATAGCTATTTTAGTGGGCATGAAGTGGTATTTCATTCTGGTTTTGATTTGCATTTCCCTGGTTAATGGTATTGAGTATCTTTTCATTTGATTATTGGCCATTTGTATATATTAATCAGAGAAATGTCTATCAACAATCTTTGCCCATTTTAAAATTGGGATATTTGTCTTTTAAATGATTGAGTTGTACAAGTTTTTATATATTTAGTTTAAAAGTCCCTTATCAGATATATAAATTGCAAAAATATTTTTCCATTCTGTGGGTCATATTTTCATTCTCTTGATGGTTGTATTTGTGGCACAAAAGTTTTAAAATTTGATGTAGTCTAATTTTATTTTTTCTTTTGTTGCTTGTGCTTTTGGTGTCATATTTAAGAAGCCATCGTCTAACCCAAAGATGTGAAGATTGACTCCTATGTTTTCTTCTAAAAGTTTTATAGTTTTAGCTCTTCTTACCTTTAGATCTATGGTCCAGTTTGAATTGTTTATATATGAAAGATAGTGGTCCAGCTTCATTCTTTTTTTTCCCCCAGCCTCATGCTTTTGCATATAGATTTCCGGTTGTCTTCGTATACATTCTTTTTGTATTTGCCTGATGTTCTTTCCCATTATTTTTAGATACCACCATAACTTTGTAATTTAGATGTACGATATTTGAGATAGTAAGAGTTATCCCATTTTACAGATTTAAAGAAATGTTTGAAGTTAAATGAATTATTCATAGATCCATGCTTAGGAACAGAAAGTCCATACTTGGATAGGTAGTACAGGTTCTCACTCCATTCCAGGAGCTATGGCCTGCCCTCTGAGCCACTTAAATAAACCCGCTTCATTCATCTTGAACTCTGAATAGTCACAACAGCCCATCCCATGGAATGGCCAGGAAGGAATTACTGACCTTATGTCTGACTAACAGAAATTTTCAAAATGATGGTACATTTCATTTTCCTCACTTTGGAGGTCAAGGCTGTTGGGAAGACACAATAGGTTCTGAAGAAGCTGCAAAGGACAGTTAATGTACTTCCAATATGACAGTATTTCTACTATTTTAGCTTTTTCCTAACTTTTTCTCTTTATTATCTATATGACTTTTATTTACACAATTACTTTTTGTTCCACTCAGTTCCTTAATCTCCCCTCCCAGTGAGGGATTTTACTATTGTGTGCCTTTCCCAAGCACTAAGAAAATGCAATGTGAATATACAGGGAAAGGGATGATAAGCAGACATGGGGCGGCGGGGAGCATATAGAATCAAGAGGCTTTGGAAATCCAATGTGTATGTAACTAAGGGTTTCTCAACCTTGGCACTATTGACATTTGGGCTAGGTAATTCTTGGTTGTGGGGGCTGACGTGTGCATTGTAGAATGTTTAGTAGCACCTCTGGCCTTTACCCACTAGATGCCAGTAGTAGCACCTGCCAAACAATGGTGACAGCCAAAAATGTCTCCAGATACTGCTGAACATCTTCTAGAAGACAAAATTAACCAAAATTGAGAACTACAGGTTTGACTAATCTTTTTCAAATCTTTTCTGTAATCCCAATCAGCAGTTCAATGCTGATTAATGCTCTCTTTCTTTCATTGGTATTGTATTATGGGCTCTGAAAATCTGTCTTAACTAACAGGCTATTTCAAAAGTGGTATAGTAGACTGATACCTGGTTTGATGTGCCCTGTATGTAGTAACACAATGAACCAATGTGTTTGAAAAGTGAGGGGAAAAGCACCTGTTTAAAGTGGTGTTCTGATTTCTGAGGCCCGTAAGACACAGTCTAATTAGAAATCTCCAATATGAGCATAAATTTCCTAGAACTCTTTCAGTATTTTAAAGGTGTGTTATTTGAAATACCTTTCCCTGAAGAATTAAAGGACAGTAGACCTGTACCTGACTTATGTACCTTTGAATTTTTAGTGTTTTCCTGTAGTTGATAAGACTATAAGATATCAAAGACCCCAGTTATATGTTCTATACAAATTTAACTTTTTAAAAAGCATTTTGTTTTCTTATTAGTTTTAAGCATACAGTACATTGGTTAGATATTTATATAGTTTATGAAACAACCTCCCTGATTATATCTTCCCTCTGGCTCTACACATAGCCATTACATTACTGCTTATTGCATCCCCTATCAGATTTAACTTTCGACTTTGGGAAACTTCTAGTGGTACTATATTAAATCAAAGGGAACTTGCTCAACCCTTTATAAAACTCATCCTTATTTGGCATAAAGCAGACACACTTTAGGATATGTAAGCATTAAATAACTGAATGACATCTATATTCACAAAAATACACAACCATATTTTATGCTGGTATTAATCAATATGTTTATCGACAAACACCCAGTTGGATAAGGTAATAAGAACTAAGATTCTCCTAGTATCAAAGTTGCTCCTTCTAAGTCATGAACCTTCATTAAATTTATTAGTCCCGTTTTTTGCATTGAGACATCAGGCTCAAGACTGAGTACCTAGGAGTTACTTTTGTATCCTTTGTCACTGAGGATTTTTTTGGCCTTGTTTTTAATTTCCTGATTAAAACGATACTAAATTATTTTTAGCATCTTTGCATGAATAACAAAGGAAAAGATCACCAGAAACTGATTTCTAAGAGTTTCATTGAAATAGTCATAGCGAAAAGTATGGAGAAAAAGTCTCTATGTTTCCAGTTAGGCCACAAAAGGAAAAGAAAAATATTTTCCTTAAAACATATAAGTCAGTATTTAATTTCATTATGGCTGAGGACAGTAATGCCCAATGTCATTGTCACTCTGTTTTGATGTACAGCGACTCAGAAAAGCGATTTTGAGCTTTTCTATTTCTGTGCATCTTTCCATTTGTTCGACTTTCAGGAGTTCCATCCAATGCCACTTCTCACTGCAGGGGCTCTGCAGGACGAAACGCCCTCTGGAGTCCAGGTGGCTCCGTTTGTCTCCTGCTCCTCCAGGTACCAAGGACCGGATTTGCATCCCATGGGGTAGTGACTGACGGTCGTGGGTTCTTGCCCCATGCGCGCCTCCCTGTGAACCATCCCAGTAACCTCAGACTCTACGCGTTCAGCCACACCTCGGGCGATCCCCTTACGGTGGTGGGGAGGCGGTGATCAGTCCTGGGCCCTTCCCTGCGGCTGGCTCCCGGTTTCTGGGCACTCCCTGGGAGGGGAGCCGTCTGGTGCGCACCACTCTCGGAGGACCCAGGAGGGACTCGGGGCGTCCGGCGGCCCGCAGCGGCGCCGGGCGGTGCAGGCGCGAGCCGGGCGGGGCGGCGGCGCGGGTCCGAGCGCCCGAGGCGCCAACGGAGCATGTGACCGCGCGGCGCGGGGCCCCGCGCGCAGTGCCGCGCGGCGGCGGCGGCGGGGAGAGCAATGCAGGCCGCGGCCGCCTGAGAGGCGGGCACGCTGCTGGGGCTGCTGTGGAGGCTGCTGGGGCTGCGGGGCGGCCGCTCACTGGGCAGCCGCGTCCGCCTCTGGCGCGCCCCGGGGCGCCTGTCGCCGTCTCGCTGCTCTGCCAGCCAGGGCGCCAGGCGGGGACCTCAGGTGAGCGCCCTCTCGGCCCGCGGCCGGCGCCAGACAAAGGGGGCAGCGGGCGGGCTTCTCCCCTCCACCCGCGGGCCCCGGGCTGGGCCCCCGCGGCGCCCGGGATTCCCGACCGTGCCCTTGCTCTGGGAGCGTGGGCTCGGCGTGGCCCGCCCTGGACTCCGGGGCGGTGTCCAGGCGTGTGCGGCGCGGACCCTCCCCGAGGCGCCCGCGCGCGGTGTGCGCGGCTGGAATCCCACCCGCGGGAACCTGCGGAGCGGCTGCGCCCTCGGGAACTTGCCCGAGAGCGTGGGACCTTCCCGTTCCCTCCTTCCCGCGCCGCGGCGCGGGTCCCGGCTGCTGCGGGGCGCGGGGCGCGGGGCGAGGGGCGGGTGAGCGGGGCGCAGAGCAGGACTCCGGCGCTGACCAGGGGCTGGGATCTGGGGACGCTGGGATCGCGGACGCTGACCACGGTCAGCTCTCTACCCTCGCCAGAGCGGCGTTGCTTTGTTTAACCTCTGCCAAGCCATTTCGCACAAACTCTTGTTGCCCCAGTTCTGATGAGCCCCCAGTTTGATGGCTGAGGCAGGACAAAGGTTTTCCCTGTTTACCAAAAGCTGGAGCCGCCGGGAGACTGCACGCTGCCAGTGCTGTAAAATGCGTTTTCCTTATCTTTTCCCGGGGGTTCTGGCGATGGTTTTCTAGGTTCTATAACCGTCCTTTCTTGCACGGCTTGTAGTGGTGCGATTGCACCGCCTAACCCTATAGATACGGTGGGTGGGGTACGGCTTTTATTCATGGTTATCAGTAAGCAGAAGGGCAGACGTTTACATTTTAATTTTACATTAGATGTTCTCAGAATGGACGCATGAGAATCATTTTATGAATTCCAGATTTTAAGAGAATATGTGTATGTAAAGACACATTGAGTTCGTGGATGTGGGGGGTGGGGGCAAAACCTAGTAACTGCGACCATATGTTGTGAAATTTTAATAGGGTTTTATGAATAATAGCCCGGAAAATGATCTGGTATAGGTGAGGGGGGAGAGAGAGAGAGAGAGAGAGAGAGAGAGAGAGAGAGAGAGAGAGAGAGAGAGTGTGTGTGTGTGTGTGTGTGTGTGTGTGTGTGTGTGTGTGGTGGTGATGGAGAGGGAGTGGTTAGAATACAAAGGATAAGGTAATTTTGCAAAGGGTTCTTAGTAGATATTCCATTGCAAAATTTCAGTTCATTAAGTTGTCATTATATTATTGTTTCCCTGTAAAAATCACCTATACTAGTTGTTGAATTTTGTATAAATGGCTAACAATTATTTGGCATTGTATGTGACTCAGGAATCTGAATACATCAATTTTGATTAATTTTTAAAAGTCAACAAAGGAAGGACACCTTCACTACTACTCCTTTATTGTATGAGAACACTGAATCCTAGTTCAAGATATTAAATAAAAAATTGCCTGTAAGGAAAAGAATCATATTACTAGATCACACCTTTCCATTTAAAATGGAAAAAATACTATTTAAAATGTATTTTCTATAAAATCTTATTTATATAGTCACCTCTGACATTGAGAAACTTTCATTTAAAGACTTAGCAGTACTTGGCACTGAATTTGGTGTCAAGAAGATAATACAGACTTAAAGGCTGTTGATTTGAGAAACAAAAGCTACTATACACAGGTATACTTCATTTTATTGGCTTTATTGCGTTTCACAGGTGTTGCGTTTTTTTACAAATTGAAAGCAAGGCCCTCCACCTACACGAAGATTACTACTTGCTTTATTGTGGTGTTTTGGAGTGGAACCTGCAGTATCTCTGAGGTATGCCTGTAGTTCTTTCTAAACAATAAAGTACTATATAACAAATGTAAGTTATTATTACTAGAAAAAGAAGCTGTATTTTACAATTTTCTCTTACACAGTTTTGGAAAAAATAACTGAAATTGATGTTCAATTTTTAAGGGTAGGGAATGGTCTTTCAGTCTTTTGTAGTCCACGTTTCTAATCTGGTATATAATAACTATTTGATAAATTGTAAAAAACATGAATTAATGAAAAATAAAATACAAATGGATAAAACATACATAAATATCAAGTTGGTTTACTTCTTTTAGTTTAATCAACATTTACTGAAGGCCTGCTATGTGCCAAGAACTGTGCAGTCTTTTCACATAGGGTTTATAAAAGCCAGGTAACCTTCCTGTTTTGAATGTATGTTTTTTTGATGTTTCTATGACGAATGGGGCCCCTTGGGTGATGTTAATGATCATCTTATATAACTGAGTAGCACAAAGGAACATTTGTTACATGTACATATACTTCCTCACAATGGCCTGTGGGGAGGCAAGGCAGATACTATCATTCCTGTTTTGTAGATGAGGAAATCCAGACACAGTGAGATTAAATGACTTGCCAACTCCTTGCCACTAAAGCAGCAATGCCAGGGACCGAAGCTGGATCTCACACCTAGTGCTTTCACCTCTGAATCACACTGCCTTTTTCAGGATACGCTGCACCTCCAGAAAATCACTCTCAATTAGTCCTCATGAAAAAGTCTACCTTTAAGTAACTTTTTTATGAGGAAAAACTATGTTTTGTAACATAATACTTATGAAGTGGTTAAATGTGCAAGTTGTGGAGTCAGGCAACTAAATTTGAACGCTGGATTTACCAGTTACTGGCTCTGCATCTTTGGCTAGTGACTTAATCTAAGTTTCCTCAACAGTAAAATGAAGAAGTTATATTACGTCCTTTATAGCATTTTTGGGAAGATGAAATAGTATAGAAGTTTAGCACAATGTCTTGTAGAAACCTAAGCATTCAGTGTCAGTTAATTATTTTTATTCCTATTGTAATGTGAAGCCGTGGTTTTTAAACCTTTTTTTTTTTTTTGCATAGTAAGAGAAGCATTTTCTTGCTATCCAGCAAACAAAATGTTAATTTAAAAAAAATACATGAATGAATGCTTAGACTTCCCATATGCAATGCTTTCTTCTTTTTTTTTTCCTGTTTTATATAGAAATGCTGGTTGAAGTTCACTAAACAATTTCACATACCATTAATGGGTCATCACCTGCAGTTTAAAGAACACTAATGTAAAGGATAATCAGGTTAAGTGCATTTAAAAATCTGTTATTGAATCTTTATATTTTTTCTTCTAATGATTTACAACATCATTTGGAATTTTGATATTACGTTAAATTACATTGAACATTGATTCTTAAACATTTCCTAGTAATTACAGTCATTTATTGAGTAGTAATTACAGCCTAGATACTGTGCTAAGCAGTCTGTTTATATATGTTATCTAATTTAGTGCTCACAACAGTCTGTAGCTTGGCCTTGTGTTTCCATTTGATAATTGAAATTAAGACTCAAAGTTTTATTAACTTGCTCATGTCATAAAGTTAGTGAGAGCTGAGGCAAAAATTCAAACTGAGTTCTGTTTGACTCCAGGGCTCTCTGTTCTCCCTATACTGTTCTGATATTCCCTCATAGTGATTTCTGAAGTTGCACCATATCTTCTTTTGGTAAGTTTGAATGGCAATATTGAGAATTTATTTGTTGTGCTACATCTTTTATAGTGTCCTTCGAAAGAAACCATTTGAAGAAAATTTTGAACTTAGTAAAGTAAGAATATACTGGGTAGACTAGTAATTTATTTTGACTTTGCTAGTCTTTGATGTAAATATATTAGAATAGCTTCTCAGGTTTTTATGGCAGAACCAATTAATTGGTTAGTTTTATTGAGCACACAAAGATTTACTATATCTTCAGAAGAGACATGAAAGCTATATAACTATATAGACTTTGTTATGAATGAATGTAAGCTTTTAAGGCACAAAATGAAGAACTTAACTACAAAGAATGCTTTATAGTATATTGATTTGTCTCAAAAGCACTAGTATTTATTTTGTAAAATACTTATAAGAAACCAGCATTAACCTATTATTTTTTTTGTATTTCAGTTTTTGCAAGTGTTTCTTAAATTTTCGGCAGGATTTTATTTTAAATTTTTTGGTATTTCTGGGACTTTCCTCTTTTAAAAATATTGAGGAAGAATTAAAGAATATCCAGGAAATATATGTTATAAATAGTACTTAGAATACACAAATACATGATTTTAAATGACAGTGGAAAGGCAAATTTCATTGCTTCTTTCTCACTGTATCTTATAGATTGACTCTTGTAGTGACTGGTTTATGTGTTGCTGTCAACATGCAAGAGTGTATCTTATAAATAAGATGATTACCAGGTGCTTAAAGATATATAAATAAGCTCCTGCTTTTGCATTATAGTTTCTCTATGCTTGGAGCTTTATACTTTTAACCATATATTTAAACAGTTTATTTGTTAAGGTTAGTCTTTTCAAACTGATAATTTTGAAGTCAGAGTTTGTGTAGATCATGATGATATATTAGACAAAGAACAGCAGTTTTATGGTTTATTAATGAGGTTTGAAAATTCATTTATTTCTGTTCATCAGTCGTTATTAAGATTAGATAATAATGAATGTATTGTTTATTGTTGAATATCAAATTACATGCTGAGGTTAGTCCTTAAAAAATCCTTTTGCCCCCTGATGAGACTGTTTTTGGAAAAGGAAACATCAGAACTCCATTGTCAAAGCCATTTATGGTTTACAAATGTAAAGCTCATGCTTTATGCTTATTTTATTAATTCATTTCTTTTGTCTAACACTTAACCCCTAATGGATTGATATAGTTTTTGTGAGCATTAAGAAACATTCCAGCTATTGAATGTTCACTGTAATTTGTATGTTCATGCAGATACTAAACTCGGAATTGCCATTATATTCTGTACTACTTTTATTCTTAATGTGAAAATTCTTAGAAATAAGAGGAGCAAAGTCAGTTTAGACATTTACCTGTACCAGTGGCTTTGAGGCAGATACATATGCATATTTTAAGTTTACGTATATGTATGATTTTCACAGGTGCATGAGAAGTGCAAGATTACAAACTCTCAATACATAAATTGGAAAATCATTTTAAGTAACTTTGTGGAAATAAAAACTTTGAAGAGATGTTGAATGCCTTAAAGATGTTGAAAGGCATGTTATCAGAAATATTTTAGAAGCCAAGTAGTGCAACCACATGTAACAGCTTTTATATTCTAGTTTTCATGAAGAAAGGTGATTCCATTTAAAAAGTCAAAAATGAAAAGCAGAAATATTTTCAATCAGATTTAAAATCTTCAGCTCTTTCAGATGTTTGTAGAATTTTTCAATTAGTTTCATTGAGGCTTAAGTGGAAATTTCAATAAACTTGCTTCTGAAACCAGTACGCTATGAAATATTGAGTGTTTGAGGAAAAGGCACAGAAACTATATCCCTGAAACACTTTGAGAAATATTTAAATCAGAAAGTACTCAGTTCAATAGTTACAGGTTGTTAGAAGTTAAGAACAGATAGCAGCTGCTAGGAGGAATTACTCCAAGTAACAAGAAAGGAAGGACAACTTGCTAAAAAAGGTATTGGCCTTTTTACCAGGGAAGTGAGAACAACCCACCCAGAGCTCCACTGGCCTTGCTCCATTCATCTGGCGAGGGATTGGCTGGCATGAAGAAGGAGAAGGGAAGTGCTGGTGGGTGGGGAGGGGATGCAACAGAGAATCTTGGTTATGGCTGAAATTTAGGATAAGCTAGATTCAATAAATAGCCTGTGAAAATTCTTGTATACAATTGTTAGCCCACAGTTTCCTCACCTTGGAGAAATCAAAAGGAAAGGCATGGTCCCAAGATCTCTGTTTTTGGAAAAGGAAACGTCAGAACTCCATTGTCAAAGCCATTTATGGTCTCAGGTGGGGGTCATAGCTGATGTTCTTAGGGGAGCTTGTGCCAGATTCAGTGGAGCTGGTAAGTCACTGATGATGAATTCCAGGCTGCTTTAAATGATTACATTGAGGATTTTATTTGTTTTTAGAAGAAAAAATATAGTGACTTTTTCTCTATGAAAGCAGTGAGCTTTCTTGGCACTTATAATGCAGCTGCCTCAGCCATGTTTGTGATGGGTTAACTGCTCTCTGGAGTTAATGAGGTCAGGGTCACAAGTTCAATTCCTAGGAAGGCCAGTTAGCTTTGCTTTGTTCTCTGATCTCATATGGTACTCTTAACCCAGACCAGCCATCTGGTTAGGCAGACCATTGATCACAAAGGGACTAATAAGCAAGACGGTACGGGAGGAGCAGTGTGAATCTTTCTCTGTGGATGTTAAGTAATTAGAGAAACAGTTCCAAAAGCATGTGTGAATTTGTGTTTCATGCATTATCTAAATATGTGGAAGATAATATGGTTGTCAAATATTTTTCTTTGTTATTTCTTTTGAACTCTCATTTTATTGGTTGTTTTTCTTTAATTAGGATTTTTTAAGTCTCATTCATTCAGCAGTTGTACATCATCTTGAATGTTCTTAACCTCCCTCTAAGTTTATAGGGTGCTGGCTGTTGTAGCAAGAACAGGGTAAGTCAGCAAGGAGCAGATCAGACCACCTACTTAGTTGTTTCCAGATCTACCTCCACTGAGTTAAAATTAAATTTTAAAAAAAGCAGAGGGCCATTTTGAATAAGAATAGATAGACTGAGGATATTCAGGGAAACATTTCATAGTTTTTCCGAGTATTCCTGATCTATGAATCTCGTATTCCTGTTATTAAAATTACTTATAGTATTAAGAGAAATGTCATCTCTGCGGTCAGCTAGACAGACTTATGTAGTCTCATACGGTAGCCACTGGTTCCATGTGGCTATTGTGTATTTGAAATGTGGCTTGTGCAAATTGAGACATACTGTAAGTTTCAAACACTTGGTATGAAAAAGAATGTAAAATATTGATTACATATTAAAATAATGTTTTAGCTATGGTAGGTTGTATAAAAGAAACTATTAAATTTAATTTCACTTTTTAAAATATGCCTGGTAAAAATTAAAAACTATGTAGCTCACATTTGTGGCTTGCATTATATTTCTATTGGCAGTGCTGCTTTAGACCAACCCCTCATTTTATAGATGAGAACACTTAGGTTCAGAGGTTAAGTAACTGAGCTGAGTTCTTTCCATTGCCTGTAATCTCTCCCTGCTAATAGGTTAGGTGCTCAGGAAGATAGAGCTTTTTGGACCATTAGAGGGCTATTTAGTGCCTGGCAATTATCGTATGTTGCAAGACCTGTGCCTGAGTCCTTACGTATTAGGTGTAATGCCTGTTGTGTGTGTGTGTCCATGTACGTAAGAGGGAGAAATTATTTTGTTTATAATATTGATGTTTAGGTTCAGTTTTACCTGCCTATATAGGTCAGAGAGGCCCTACAGCTTTATTTGCCTCTAAGAAAAGCACATTAAAATATTAGACATTAACAGCAGTCACTCTGGATTAAATAAGATGTGGTACTCATTCACGTGGCTACTTTAATATGGATTTCTTATTACAAAGAAGGTTTCAGATAGTTTTGAATGAACCTTTATGGACAAAGCAGCAAGCAAGGTTTTCAGGCTATATCTCGTTTGGATGAAGGAGAGCTGAGTGATGAGAGATTGTTTAGCCTGTGTGCTGAGAAGGAGCTTGTGAGCTGTTACTGATGTGCCATTTGAGGAAGAAGTAGCTAGTGCTGACTGGTACAAAACCCATGGCCCCAGAATGTGGGTTTTTCTGTCAATTTTGTGAAAATAATGGTTTTGATTGACAAAAATAAAAAGGAAGAAAATCTCAGGACCAAATTTGTTGGCATCTTTAGTTGAGATTTTTGTTTTCCTTATCAACATAGGCAGCTCAAATTAACATTTTAAAGCTGTTCACTTTATGTACCTTCAGATCTAGTATTTTTTTTTTTTGATCCACATAGCGTTCTAAGTCATTATCAGTTTATCATCAGTGACCCAATGACAACTGATGAACAACTTTGTCAGTCGGGAAACCTCTAAGACTTCATTTAATTTCATCATTCGTACTGGCTAGTAAAGTGCATGAATTTCCCTTGTAGGAAGGGTTGTGTGGAGGTTGAAAGAAGGAAAGTGATTACTTTCAGAACACTGGCTTATAAAAACAGTTCCTGATTATTATTTTTAAATGCTTTTGTTTGTTACAAACAACTCCAGTTGATTCTGGGTACTGAGAAACAAAAGAAGATAGCCATCTGGTTACCTTCAAGCAGTCAGAAGTAAATAACTGTCCTGTGGTATGAAGTTTAATGCAAAATACCATGACATTCAGCCTGAGTCATCATAAACCCAGTTTATGTCATGTTAGCAGACATGTATTAAGCACACACTATGTGCTGGGCACCACGGGTATAGCATGAAAAGAACAAAGGTTGGGGGAATATTCGACTATTTGAATGCAACAATGGTAGCTCTCAGCTCAAAACATTCATAACTTTTGTTGTAGTTTCTAATCTGGGAAAAAAAGGTAGCATTTTTACAGAATAAATTTTTTAAAATCACTGTTGTAGAGTGAGTGCATTTTGATTTATATTCTACATTCCACTAGCTGATTTCTTGTGCTCTTATGTTAAATGAGCAAACACACAGACAGGGCCTCTGTACTATGGCGATGATATTCTGGTGAGAGAGATAGACAATAAACAGTAAACAAATCAGTATGTAAATAGAATGTCAGGTCATGATAAGTGCTATAAAGAAAGTAAAGCTGAGTGAGTGGAGTGAAAAGTGATGCTGTTTCTAGGTAGTGTAGCCTAGAGAACTCTGAATGAAGTAGAAGCAGCCATGGAAATATTTGGAATCTCTTCCAGATCTCAAATAGTAGATAAAATTAAGTGGAAAGCTATGGGAGTTCAGTCTCTTCTACATTGACTAAACTTGGTTTCCAAATAGACATTGTTCTTACAGTTTCGATTAGTTCCACCAGTATAGTTATTGATGGGCAGAATCTTTTTAGCATTCCACCTTTTAAATAGTTTGGCTAAGTATAGCAGAATCTCATTTTAGAAAACAGTTTCTTTGGTGTTCTGGAAAAATGCCACTCATGTTGGTAATTTTGGATCTTGCCTGTCTCCCTTGGCATATTATTCATCTCAAGCTTCTATAGCTTATGAGAGGGGGAAGATGCTAGTGTTTAACCAACCAGATTTAAGGTAGTTGTTCAATATATTGAATAGCTCCTTTATGTTATTTTAATGTAAATTAAAATTAAGTGGGAGCTATGGGACAGCCCTGTTTTAATTAGAGTTGGAATGCATCTTAGGAGACCATTTCTGCCAGTAATAATCATAACAGTGGAATTATGATTTTTTTTAAAGAATCATTAAGCTGGGTCTATGTTAAGGTCTTAAAGTTTGGTATATAGATGATTCTTGTCAAATCAAGTGAAAGACTGAGAAATGCAAACATTCTTCGGCCCTAAACCTTTTTCTTGGAGATCTGAAGCAGTTGAGTGTTAATCAGCAGGCTTATGCTTAAAACTGGCTGCTTGTAAGAAATTCTAGGTTGTGAGTTACCATTGACTGACAACCATTCCCATACAGTTTTACATTGATTTCCCACAAATTATATCTACAGGTTGGGAGGCGAGCATGGAAGACAGTGACAGGGTGTAAGATGTGATCTTTGACCTTACGCTGGCATGGAATCCAGGCTATGTTGTTTTGTTTCCTTGCCTAGTAGTTCACAGCCAGAGGAGCTGGCTCTGCCTGAATTATTTAACTCATCCTTTAAGGTAGTTACAAGGAGTTCTTACTGAACTAAATGACTTACAAATTTAGGTCTTAACATATTTTTGTTCTTTATTTTCCCTTTTACCTCCTGGGTCTTTGGTTCTGCCTGCTGGTGTTTTTCTGTTTGTTATGTTTTTTTTTTTTTTTAAATAATCCCCACTCTAGATTACCTCATTCTGCCACTGCCTGTTGTAATATGATTTATCTTTTAAAAATTAAATTCTCATTATAATTCTCATGCATCTGTCTTCCTGAGAATGTTTAGTTGGTACAGAGCTGGAGGAGGGGAGGAAGGCAGGGAGGGAGGAAAGAAAGAAAGGGAATTCTGTTTGGACACTGTACTAACAAGTCATGTTAGATTTGATTTAGTTATATCTGAATTTTTAATACTGTTTTTTCTCTCAAATATCAAAAGATGCTTATATAGTAAAATTTATATAACATAAAATTTATCATTTTAACCATTTTTAAATGTACAGTTCATTGGCATTAAGTACCTTTCAGAATGTTGCACAACCATTACCACTGTCCATTTTCAGAACTACTTTGTTATCCCAAACAGAAACTGTACCCATTAAAAAGTAACTACTCATTTCCTCCCAGGCCCTGGTAAGCTCTATTCTTTCTGTCTCTGTGAATTTGCCTATTTTAGATTCCTTACATAAGTGGAATCATACAATATTTGTCTTTTTGTGACTGACTTATTTCACATAGCTTAATGTTTTTAAGGTTCATTCATGTTGCAGCATGTAGTAGACCTCTAACATTTTTATGGCTGAATAAGATTCCATTATATGTACATAACATTTTTTAAATATCTAATCATCTGTTAATGAACATTTGGGTTGTTTCCACCTTTTGGCTACTTTGAATAGTACTGCTATGAACATCGATGTATAGGTATCTGTTTGAGTCTCTGCTTTCAGTTCTTTTGGATATGTACCTAGGGGTGGAATTAATTGCTGGTTCATACGGCATTCTGTGTTAACTTTTTGAGGGCTTGCCTGTTTTCCACAGTGACTATCCTATTTTAAATTCGTACTAGCAATGCATAAGTTTTCCAATTTCTCCACATTCTCACTTGTGACTACTTGTTATAACAGGTAATATTCCATTGTATGTATATACCACACTTTGCTTATTCATTCATCTGTTGGTAAACACTTGGCTTGCTTCCACATTTTAGCTATTATGAATAATACTGCTATGAATAAGGGTATACAAAGAGTATATCAAGACTCTGTTTTCAATTCTTTTGAGTGTATACCCAGAATTGGAAGCACTGGGTATTACAGTAATTCCATTTAATTTTTTGAGTAACCTCCATACTGTTTTCCATAGCAGCTGTACCATTTTACATTCCCACCAATGGTGCACAAGGGTCCCAATTTCTCCACAACCTCACCAACTCTTGTCTTTTGGTTTTTGACAGTAGCCGTCCTGACAGGTGTGAGGTGATATCTCACTGTGTTTTGATTTGCATTTTTCTAATGATTAACAGTGTTGAGCATCTTTTCATGTGTTTATTGGTTATTCCTATACCTTCTTTGGAGAAATTTCTGTTCAAGTCTGTTGCTCACTTTTGAATCAGATTGTTTTTGTTTGTTTGTTTTTAGAAGTTCTCTATACATTCTGGATATTAATCTCTCATCTTATATATGATTTGTAGATATTTTCTTCTATTCTCTGGGTTGCCTTTTTATTCTGTGGATAGTGTCTTTGATGTACAAAGTTTTGAAATTTTCATAAAATCTAATTGGTCTGTTCTTTTGTTACCTCTACCTTTGGTGTCATACCCAAGAAATTATTGCCAAATCCAGTGTCATGAAGCTTTTGTTCTACATTTTCTTCAAAGAGTTTTATTGTTTTAGGTCTTATATGTTGGCCCTTGATCCATTTCGAATTAATTTTTGTACATGGTATTAGGTATGGGTCCAACTTCATACTTTTGCATGTGGATATCCAGTTTTCTTAGCACCGTTTATTGAAAAGACTGTCCTTTCCCCCCTTGAATGGTCTTGGGACCCTTGTCAAAATTCTTTGACTAAACAGAGAATTCAGTTAGCATTAATGTAATGGCTAGGTAGAGAGTCAGAGGAGAGAAAGAGCGATTAGAGGGATCGTGTTATAAACTATATAATTGTCTAACCAATGTGCTGTACACTCGAAACTAATAATAAAATAAAAATTTTTAAAAATCATTTGACCATATATGAGAGGGTTTATTTCTGGCCTATTCTATTCCATTGGTCAGAATATCTGTCTTTATGCTAGGACAGCACTGTTTTGATTACTGTAGCTTTCTTTGTAGTAAGTTTTGAAATCAGAAGTATGAGTCTTTCAGTTTTGTTCTTTTTCAAGATTGTTTGGGCTCTCCAGGGTCCTTAGATAGTCCATATGAATTTTAGGATGAGTTTTTCTATTTCTGCAAAAATAGTCTTAGGGATTTTGATAGAGGTTGCATTGAATCTGTAGATTATTTTGGGAAGTATTGACATTTTAACAATATTTTGTCTTCCAGTCCAGATTCTGCCAGTGACGTTGTTTTCTAGGTGGAGAGACAGATTCCTGGGGCTTCCTACTCTACCATCTTCCCAGAGTCCTCTCCTCTTGGCCCAGTTTTGATTTGGGGTGCTTGCTTTTTTGTTATTGAGTTGTAGGAATTTTTTTGCATATTCTGGATATTAATCACTTATGGGATATGTGACTTGCAATATTTTATCTTATTCTTTGGGTGTCTTTACATTCTTTTGATAATGTTCACATGCTTTCTAACTATAATAGTTATACATAAATGTGAAAGCAGATTAATATAATAAAAAGCAAGCAGCAAGCAAAAACCTAGTTATCTGAGTTCATGGTAATGTTGCTGCTATTGAATGAAGGCTCCCAGGAGAAGACACGATTACCAAAGTCTCTTTGTTGCGGTCTGATTTCACTGGGAAGTCAGTGGGAAAGGCCATGAGTGAATCTGGGGAAATGTAGGGCTTCCAACAGTCATGGCAACTGACACAGAGTGGAGTCAGGTATTGGTCATTCTTATATTTTTCCTCTTTGTTGCTTCCCAAAATTTATTGATAACCTGCATATTCTGGTTTTCTTATATATGTCTATCCACTTTGACTCAGCACTGATATTCTGTCCATGGCATTCACCTGCTTTTCCCTGTCATATCTCATTCTGTGCTAATTTTGCAAATTGCACATTTACCCTAATGTACTCATAACTCATGTTGGTGAGAGAAAAGCTACCCACTAGTTTAGTCAGTAACTAGATAAGATTTCACTCTGGTTATTTCTTTTGGGGGAAGGATTATGCATTACAATTCCTTCTACAAGATGTTTGTTACTATAAGTCTTCAGTTTGCAACTGCTGTATCCAATTTTCTCAAGAAATTTGCCCTTTTGACCGGAATTGTCATTGTTTGTTTACAACTTGAAGCTGCAGTGGTGTGCTTATGGTTTTCACTGTCAAGATGAAGAAAATTATCTTTACTGTCCCCAAACCCATACTCAGGACGTGGGAAGAAAATACCAGTGTATACTTATTGGCTCTCTCAATCTGGCAAAGGCTACTTTGTGGTGATATGTGAAGCTGTGTAAGTAAGCAAAAAACTTGCAATATAGATTTTCAGAAAATTGTCTTTACAATGTGAGAAACAGCACGTAGTGATAGCATAGGTTTTAGTACATAATTCTTTGTCTTTAATTCTAGTAAGGGAAAAAAATCAGAACAAATTCTTTGGAGAATGAAGGTAATTAAGAAATAGTGATGTTTTCTGACATGTCTTTGTAGAAGTGCAAGGATGCTGACCTTTATAGTTTTGTCTTTAATTCATAAGAGGGGTGCATAGAAGAGCCCATGTTTTGTGTATGAGACCAACTCAAAGCTGTAGATTTAGCACTGATAAATAGGTTGATATAAAGCAAGAATAGAGATATTAATCACGTCCTCTTTCCAATCCCAGGGTGCTCTCTCAGTTCGGAAGAAAGGATAAATTTCATGACCTCAGTATTGTACAAATAGATCCAGCCAGTATAGAATTGGGGAGAGTCTTATAAAACAACAAGAGTTGTTCTCAGATACAGTCAAATCTTCAGTTAGCAGAATAATAACCACAAAACTGCTTTGCTGGGATAATTTTATGGTTACTGAATTTTTTAATGTATATAATGTGTGTATACATATACATATGACTTTGTGTTTATGAAATCTTGTTTATAAATAGTTTCTCAAAATTTAGTATTTATATATTATTGGTTAGAGAGCCAGTGTCTTTTAAAAGGTAATAAAGAAACAAGTATTTCCTCAGAGGATATTTCAGAGTTTTACTGCATTGAATAATGGTTCAGTATAAAAGAAATGAGCCATTTTTGTACCTAGCCTCAGGTTATAGAGTCTTGCAGTAATTTTTGGCCTCCCTTCAATTACAATGAATGTGTTAGCATCTGTCCCAGAGCTAATAGTTTAGTATAAACTTCATACCACCACCATCCTTGCAACAAGGGAAGAAATAAAGACTCTTCTTTCTTCATAGATTGAAACTTCCTGTTTCTAGCTTTCTATTCTCACACTGAACTGTTTTTTACTGATTCATTAACAATTTCAACCACAGCCCCTCAAAGTATTATTTTTACATCTGTATCTGATTACAGGCTAGTTACAGACATATGCAGTGATTCTTCACCCTTGAAGACAACCAAAGTCATCTGAGGTCTTGGCATTGTGGCTCGGGACGACTGGCTGTGGTTGCTGGCCAGAGGGTAAACAAGATGTGTCAAACGCAGAGGCTATCAGAAACTCTCAGTCCTTGGGGAAGGTGAAGAAGTTCCCTTGGGACCTCTAGAAGAGCCTTTAGGGCCACAAAGGTGACAGGGAACTATTATTTTCTACGATTCATCACCTTCCTTCTGTGGTTATTTGTTTGTGGGGTGAGGGCACTGGCAAAAGTACTTCTGCCTTTTTCTCATGCCCCTGCAGGTGACCCCCACTTCTCTGTAATACCTACAACTTCCAGTCAGGCAAAGTGCAGGCCAGTTCATCATCACATGGAATGTGAGCTGTCCTGGTTGGCTCGTGGGGCTCGTATTTTTTAAGATGCCCTCATAATGTCATATGATGCAGACCAGGGGTGTCATTCTCCAGAAACACCAGAAGGCAGCACAGTAGTTGGTTAGTTTTGAATACCCTGTCCAGAGATGAGGCACTAGACAATTGTATTGTTACCTCCATCTTTAAGTTATCTTGGGGACATCATTAAGTACATATCAGAGCTCTAAGGTTCTGCATGGAGAATTTTCCATGTCATTTGGGTAACAGTGGTATATCTAAAATTTTAATTGCAGTCATCATTCCCAACAATGTGGCTCAGAGGCAGGTGATGAATAGTGGTAATGATTCTCCCTGGTCAACAGGATTGTTTTACTCTGGCCCCCTAGCCCTACATATTTCGGTGGAACACACAGTGGGGAGAGCCTATCACAGTGCTGTGTACACTGAAGAACATAAATAGCTATTGAATTAGTATATGAAAAAAAATAAATGAATGATTGAGGACTAGGCATACCTGGATGTTATATGTAACTGGAAAACAGCATAGAGGAAGAAAGCCAGTGGTGATAAGAGAAAGTAAAGAAAAGTAAATGGGTTCAGATTAAAAAAAAAAGTAAACATTAGAGCCAGATACAGTGAAAAGAAATTTAATGAAAAAGTTAGAATTAGCCAAAGGTGATTCAGATGGAAAGTTATAAAAGAGAGCAAGCATTGCCTGAGTCCCCAGATTAGATATGATGGTTGCCTTTTCAGGAAAGGATGGGTCTTCATCTAGGAACTTCTGTTTCTTGTCGAATATCAGGAGTAGAAAATGGGAATTCAGAACAGGAAAAAGGAATTTTTTTAAAACTCAGATAAGTGATTCTATTCTAGAGAAAAGTCAGAAGCAGGAGAGGAGCGTTTATTAAAGATGGAAAACGTGAGAGAGGATGAGTATCATGATCAGGAGCCAGTCCTTTGCCCTTGCTCAGGCCTGCAGTGGCTACTGGTATGACTTGGTTTGCTGAAGAATCTGGCCAGTCCCCAAACATGCCTTATATCTCAGACTTCGATTATTTCATTTACTTCTTTGGAGCTGAATATGTGACACTAAAGGGTTCCTCTTAAAAATGCAATTCTTTGCCTAGGAGGGTAACCTATTATTAACATGGATTAGTGGATTTAATTAGCTTAACTGACTTAGCAGAGAAGCAGGTCCTGGTTCTACAACTCCTTGTGTAACATGGTTAGATCAGATGGTTGTACTGGATTTCTTCGGTAATATTTATTGAGTGCGTACTGTGTCTAGAGATTGTTTTGGATCCTGGAGAAACAACGGTGAACAAAACAGACTAAACTCCCTGTCCTCGTAGAGCTCACATTCTGGTGCGTATGTGGGGAGGGCAGACAATAAATGAATGAGTAAGCTATATAGTATTTCAGGTCATGGTTTAGGTTTGGAAGAAAAAAATTGGGAAGGAGGACGGGAGAATGTTCAGGTGGGGAGATGGTGCTGATGGCAATTTTAAATAGTGTGGTTAGAGATAGCCTCTCTGAGAAGCCGACATTTGAAGGAGGTGAGGGAACAAGAAGCCATGTAGTTGTCTGGAGGAAAAGCACTCAGAGAGAGGGAATAACAAGTGCAGTGGGCCTGAGGCCATGTCTAAGAGAAGCCAGGAGTCCCTGCAGCCCTCACTGAAGGAAGGGAGAGCAGCTGGAGAAAATATCTGAGGAAAGCTGGAATAGACTCTGTAGGGACTCGGAGTCCATCAGAAGGACTTTGTTCTTATTCCAGATGAGATAAGATGTTGGAAGGGTTTAAGCATCAGAGTGGCGTGACTTTGAGAGAACAAGGGTAACAACTGGGAGACCACTTAGGAGGTTGTTCATAGCTTGGACTGGAGTGATAATGATTGAAGAGGTATCACATTCTGGATATATTTTGAAGGGAGAGGACACAGAAAGACACACATGGAAGAAGGCCATACGTAGATGGAGACAGTGATTGTAATGATGCTGCCACAAGCCAAGGAATGCTAGGAGCCTCTAGAAGCTGGAAGAGGCAGAGGAGGATTCTTCCCTAAAGAGCCTTTGGAAAAAGTATGGGTAGCTGACACCTTGATTTCTGGCTCTAGAATTGTGAGAGAAGAAATTTGTTTTGTTTTAAACCACCAGGTTTTTGGTAAATTGTTGTGGCAGCCCTGGGAAGCTCATAAAGATGCCTAGCAGACATCAACATGGAGAAGTTGAAGTGACCAATCAATTTGGATTTCCGGGAAAAGAGCTGAGCCAAAGATATCATATGGCAAGTCTTCAGTATAGAGGTGTTGTTTAAAAGCAATGAGAGTGGATGAGATCCCCAGGAGAGTGTCTTGAGAATAGAATAGGCCCAAAGACCAAGTCTTGTGGCTCTACGTTTGGAGATCAGGCAGGTTAGGGGGATTTAGGTAGACCAGCTGGTGAGCTCATTCGGCTGAAGTCTGGGGGGAAGCCTTGAATCTTTCTCCCTTTCTGAGTATCAAGGGGGGAAATGATGTATTGAATTAGAGACCTTCTACTTCTAAGGCACTCAGTTAGCTTTTGTTCTGTACTAACCTCAGATGTCTTCCGTAAGGGAACATTGTATATTAGGGGAGGATGAAAGAATAGGAGGGACCTTCTATACTGTTCAAGAACAGGCATATGAAGTTGCCAGAATACTTACTGGAGCAGCATAGAAGCTGTGTCTTTGGTCCTTTTCTCACTCCAAAAGAGAGAATATACCAGATCAAAGGAGAAATTAGAATCAATTACAGAGATGAGGTTTTTCAAATAGTCATAGCAGGTTGAGACTAGAAGGGGCTTAACGTGATAATGTGTGTAGGCTCAGCATACAGCTCTACATATGATGGGTGAGCAAATTATGTCATTATTAGTTCATGGCTATTTTCTAATCCCAGACTACCATTTTACAGATTAAGAAATTGAGACTCAAGATATTCAGGAACCAACAGTAATTCCCTTAAGCTATACAGAAACAAAGAGAAATCAGGGGAAAGTCCTCAGTTTGCCACTTTAAGCCCTCTGCTTTCTTGTTCCTACTCCATTTCAGTGCCTCATCCACCACCCTCTTATGTGACCCACTCAGTGTTTCCAGTCACCGCCTTTCCTCTGAGCACGCCATCAGTCCCTCTGCATCCCATACTCTCCCTACGTGTGCTTTGCCTGCAGTCTCTTCCACTTCCTCTCCCCCTACCCATGTCCTTGCTCATTTTCACAGCTCTGACAACACCTGTGAACTCTTCTGACCTCTCTATATTACTCTCTTCTTTGAAATTCTCTAGCATGCTTCTCAGGACACTGTCTGGATATTGCAGCTGCTAAAGTGGTAGTGAGTGAAATGCTCTTGGCTTCCAGCATCCGCCCTCCTCCACGGCCCCACCACTCCCCTGCCCCCAGCAGATGTATTGCAGAGCAGAAATTGCTGGATGAATAATGAGGGAAGCAGCCCAGGGACTGCGCCGTGTGTGTGTGTGTGTGTGTACGTACGTGTACGTGTGTACATACACACGTACACCTTTGGATTCTCAGGCAGAAGAAAAGTACCTTTTTTTCTTTTTTTGCTTGGCCACTGCCCTCATGACAACTAGTTGTACATTGTGTCTGGCATTGCCTGTGTGACATTTGCCATCATTTATTACCTTGTTGTAAAAAAGATTTTGCAAGGCTTTAAAGTTGGATCCCTCTCATAACATCTGAATTAAAATAGTGTCATATCCCTATTTGTGTGAGGATAAACTTAGGATAACCCGGGAAAAGAGAAAATTGATTTCTTGCAAGAAAGATACTGATAACAGTGTGCCAGTGGTAACCAGTATCTTTTCAGATAGATACTTTCTTGCTTCAAGAGCTGATAAATACTAGTGTCCTTGGTAACAGTAATGAGGGATTTGTCCTTTTATATTTATTTACCTTTGCTCTTCTGTCTAAAATTGTATTTACCTTGTCAATAGACAATCTACATTGTTTTCCTCTACTTTAATATGTGTAGTAATTACAATTACTGTTAGGGCAGGTTGTATTATTTGTTTTTTCAATTCTTAACAAAAGTTGCACAATTAGTATATCTGAAAGTAAAGTCTGAACTCTGGTTAAGGTTCACTTCTATTTATACTTTCACGTTCATAAATTATTTCTATCTTGTATGTCATAAAGATGTTCACTAAAACTGTGTGAATGAATGGATACATAATTTTATATATTTTTTATATACTGAACACTTGTGCACAACTTTCTGAGTGGATGTATGTTTTCAGTCTCTTGAGTATTTTAGCAGGAGTGGAATTGCTGGATCATATGGTAATTGTATGTTTTATATTTTGAGGAGCTATCAGACCTTTTATCAAAGTGCTGTAGCAGTTTACATACCCACCAGCAGTGTATGAGGGTTTTATTTTTTCCACATCCTTGCCAACACATATTATTGAGTGTTTTGGATTGTAACTATCCTAGTGGCTGTGAAGTGAGTGGTATCTCAGTGTGATTTCGATTTGATTTTCCTGTTGGCTAATGATGTAGAGCACCTTTTGATGTGCGTATGGGCCATTTGTATATCTTCTTTGGAGAATTATCTGTTGAGACCCTTTGCCAATTTCATATAAGGTTGGTTTTTTAAAAATTGTTTCCTGAGAGTTTCTTACATCTTCTAGATATAGGCTCCTTAACAGATATATATTTTCAAATATTTTTTTCCATTTTGTGGGTTGTCTTCTCACTTTCTTGATGGTGTCCTCTGAATCACAGAAGTTTAAAATTGTGACATAGTACAATTTATTTTTTTCTTTTGTCATTTGTGCTTTTGGTGTCATATTTAAGAAACCATTATCTAATGTATGGTCACAAAGATTTATGCCTCTGTTTTCTTCTAAGAGCTTTGTAGTTTTTAGCTCTTACATTTAGGTCTTTGATCCATTTAGTTAATTTTTGCATATGATATAAGGTAGGGCTCCAACTTCATTCTTTGGCATGTGGCTATACAGTTGTCTTGGTACCATTTATTGAAGAGACAATAGTCTTTCATTCGTTGAATTGTCTTGACACCCTTGTTAAAAATCTATTGACCATAAATGTGAGAGTTTATTTCTGAACTGTCAATTCTATTTCAGAGTTTTGTGTGTTTATCCTTATGCTGGTGCCATGTTGTCTTGATTACTGTGACTTAATTGCTCTCCTTTTAACACTCAAATGACAAAAAAGGGTATTTAAATTGTATTTAGTGGAATTGTCTCTTAGTGCTGTGGTCCCCAGCCTTTTTGGCACCAGGACCGGTGCTCCTATGAGAATCTAATGCCTGATGATCTGAGGTGGAACTGAGGCGGTGATGCTAGCACTGGGGAGTGGCTGCAAATACAGATGAAGCTTCACTCCTTTGCCAGTCGCTCACCTCCTGCTGTGTGGCCAGATTCCTAACAGGCCACTGACTGGTACCTATGCACAGCCCTGGGCCTGGGGACCCCTGTCTTATTGGTTAGGTAATAAAACCAATGTAAAAGGTACAAACCAAACAGGTGTAGTTACCCTTAAAATCCCTAGGAAGGTACTGTGTAGGAAGTGAGGCATCATTTTCCATTGGTTCAATATAGCCAGTCTTTACCTAGTTGTTTCTTTGAGGCCAGCTGGTGGAGTTGACTTTCATTTAGGGGCTCTGCTATTTGAAAAATGCTTTTAAATACATAGAAATAGGATCCAAAGCAGGTTTATATTACTTTTCCCAAGCTCTCATTGCATATATGCTCATTGACTGGAGACTGGCAGAATTACTTACATTATTCATTTTAATTGTTCTTTTCCCCTCTCTCTTCTACTTTTCCTTTGTCTCTGCCCCTTTCTGCTTCCCTCTCTTTCTTCTCTCCCCCTCTTCTTTTCCTCCTTCTCTTCTCTCTTCCCATTTTTCTCCTTCCTTCTTTCTTTTAGCTTTCATCTCACTTTCCAATACATTTTGCTGAATTTCTGTATCTTCACATGGCTATAATATGACTTATTATAACCTCAAATTAAAATGTATACAAAATGAACCAACCACTGTCCCTTACAGGTTTGATTTTAGCAGTTAAAGTAACTTTGTGGCAAGCAGACATGACTTTAGGTTGTAGTAGAGACCTCTGAGGATCTTGGTTGCTGGTGGCCAGGCAGTGAAAGTGATATTTTAACCCTCCGGTGCTATTAAGATTTCTATACACTCAATGAACTTACAAGGGGTTGCCCTTCTCCAATCCATAGGCATCCCCCAGTCTGCCTTTTGGTGACTTTCTTCCAGTCAATGGCCTTGTTCATGTATCTCGATTTCACCCAGATGAAGATCTTTGGAGAGGGTAGGGCAAAGGGCAGAAGAATGCATTGACACCTATCTCAACACAGTCCTTATAAATGACTAGTAAGCAATTTTCTATACTTCCCAACAGTTTTCTGGAGTTTAGTTCTGTTCTGTCAACATTTATTGTGCCAGCATCAGATTACCAAGATCTTCAAGAATATCACTGGCTAGTGGGAGATGGATAAACAAATAGATAATAAAAAAGCATAGTTTGCTTATTTTCCTGATTAGAAAAAATGCAACTTAATCATTGTTAGAAACGTTTGTAATTCAGAAAAGTATTAACAAAAAAAGGAAAAATCATCCTGTTAGCTACATTGGGGTTACATTAAAATTTAGTTCAGAATTATTTACTCATGCCCTTTAGCTAGAAGTTTATCAGGTTCAGTTTTTACTGTGGAGCATACATTCTCATCAGGGGTGATATTGCCGCCAAAGGGACAAAAATTATTTCTTGGGAGGCTAAAATCGTAGATATAATAATAATAATAGTCTGTGGCCCTCAGTGGACCACAGTGTATAAATAGATATTTAAATTTCATGGTGTGGGGGAGTGATAGGAAAAATGTCCAAAAAGGCTACTTGTGGGGAATGCTTACTCCTGAAACTCATGTTGAGTCTTAACCCCTAGTGCGTCAGAATGTGACTGTATTTGGAGATAAGGCCTTATAGAGGTCACTAAGGTAAATGAGGTTATTAGAATGGGTCCTAACCCACTATGACTGATGTCCTCCTAAGAAAAGGAGATTATGACAAAGATGAGCTTAGAGGAAAGACTGTGTGAAAACTAAAGAGAAAACTGGCCATCTGCAAGCCAAGGAGGGAAGCACCAGAGGAAATCAGCCCTGCCAATGCCTTGGTCTGGGACTTCCAGCCTCTAAAACTATGGGGAAGTAAAAGTCACCCAGTCTCAGTACTTTGTTATGGCAGTCCTAACAAACAAGTAGAGGGAGTGATAATGACAAAAAGGTTGAGAAACACCATTGATGAATAACTTACTATATTTTATGTGCTTTTACTTCAAGTATATTTCTGATTCTCTATATTACTGCAAAATTGGTTTTTAATTTTATAAGCTTATTAATAAGTGCCATCTGCAAAGTAATTTACCCTTATCCATCAGTATCTAATCCAAACCTCAAAATTTCTTTACATAGTGATTAGGTGTTAAGATTCCTATATATAGACGCCTCCGGGCATTTATACATGTCATTTCCTCGACCTGGAAAGACACTTCCCTACCTCCTACAGGGCGTGGTTTTGTCCCTGAGTATAAAAGAATGCTCATAGGGTCTCTTCTCTGCTGTATTCTTTCAGGACCAAGTTTCTTCCAGGAGACCTTCCTCGACCCTCCAACTTGCTTCCTTCGCACTTAGTATTTTCCCACCATGGTGTCAAGCGTGCTGTACTGTGTGTTGCCTGTTTATTGTATATTTCCTCTCCTAAACTGGCAGCCCAGTGAGTGGGAACTCTTTCTTTTAAAACTGAATTTCCAGCATCCAGCAGAGTGCTAATATATGTTGTTAATGGATGAATCAGTTAATATAGCTAATAATTTGAACTTAGTTTTTAACGCATTTATATTCAGTTCTTTCTCAATGATACTATGCTGCTTCTCTAATAATTTATCTGAATTATTTGTCCTAAAGGGCGTGGTTTTGTCCCTGAGTATAAAAGAATGCTCATAGGGTCTGCTCTCTGCACTGTGCTGCAGACCCCGTTCACATTCTGGCAGTGTGGCATGCGTATATGCATACGTGTGTACATGTATGTATGCATACCATGTGCACATGCATATGTACGTGTGTGCATATAATGGACTCAACCTTGACTTTTTTCCCAAAGGATATCATGCCACCTACAACAGTGAAAAAGCCTCCTGTTAGTCCTTTTATAGTTTCCCAGTAACCTCTTACTGGAGATCATGATACACATTCCTTCTAACAATTGTCAGAGATGGTTACTGAGCAATGTTTAGGATATAACTTGAAGGTAACAAGGCTGAATCCAAATCGTATGTACACCGCGATTGTAATTGTCTCATTCCTTCTTTTCACATAGACCCTGCAGGTAGGGATATAAAGGGACTAAGAAAGGCTTTTCCTTACATGGAATGTACAATTTATTGAAGACTAGTCATGAAAACAGGCTAATTCTACTGCAGCAGGGTTAGTGGTACAATACAGATAGGAACAGGATGCTGTGAGGCCTAATGAGCCTGGCAGCTGCTCTGCCTGGAGGTATTTTGGGAAAGCGTCATATATGAGCTGGATTTTGAAAGGAGAATAGGATTTACTAGATGAAAAGTGGGAAAGAAATACACAAAGGCACAAATCTACGGAAAGGTGTAGTTTAAAAATGAGTATATGGTAAAAAACTGAAGAGCAATATTTTGAAATAAATAGTTGAATAGTTGGTGTGTTTTGGTTGTAGAATTATGAGGTTTCTTTTTTTTCTTTTTCAGAATTTTCTTTAATATTGTTGCTCTATTATTTTCATAATTCAAAATTAAACAAAAGCCTGTGATGATTGTATCAGAGCCTTAGAGTGAATTGATTTATTTCTTATTGCCTATGTTTATACTTAATTTAACACCCAGATTAAAACACCAGTATTGCCCAAGCAACTACATTGTTATTAGGTTTTTTTAGGAGAAAACGCAGAGCAGGATACCACTTGGTTCCTTTTGTGATAAACAGACCCCAAGTTTCCTTTTCCTTGAGTTTCCGTTGACTGGGTCTCATCTGGGAGGCCAGGATAGGCCTGATGGGGGAGTTATCCTTTGCTTATGTATATAGGTGTCTTTTAGCCTAGCTGAGCAGAGAGAATTTACTCTGCATGCAGTTAGTAGAGTGTGCTCAACCAAGAAGGTGAGATAAAAGGGTAGCTGGGAGGGAACTGGGAATGAGTGAATTATTTTAGTTGCAAGGGAAGAATCCACAGATGGAATCTCAGAGGGCACTGCAAGTCCAGAGAACGGAGCAAGAAACTCAGCAGGTGAGGTGGGGCTGTACAGGAAACCAAGTCTGTAGACACTTGGCTGGTGGTGGAAGGTTCCTTTTACGTGGAGCCCAGCGTACCTCGCCAGGGCAGGGAAGCCACTGAAAGGCACCACTCTGGCCCAGACACCAAGCTCTGGAGGTTTTCCCAAAACAACTTTAGAGTGAGGCTGAATAGGCTTTTCAGTTTCTTGTGATACAGTGAAGGGTACGACTGGCTCTAAAAGTGTGTATGCAAGGATGTTTCCTTCCTGATTTTATTTGTGGAAGAAAGATTGAAAAGAAAATATTTTAAATTACTTTATATTTGAATCATCACATTTTTCGAACTTCAGAGACTGTTTTTCTCTGTCCTTTTTGCCTAACAATTTTTATTTCATCTGGGTCAAAACCAAACTTATTTCTAATATTCCCCTGATGATTTTTTCTTTTAATCTTCTTTCTCCTCTTTAAAAATGTAACAACCTCAACTTTGTGCACTAACAGATTTGTCTTTTCCCACCAACAGAAGGCAAGTGTAGGTTTACCATTTGAACAGTTTAAAATTTGAATGATCAAAACATGAGCACTAGAAGAGTGACATGTGGGGGGGATATAAGACAAGAGAAGAAAAATTGCAACTTAGAAACACCATATTCTAATGGCTTGTAATTTGTGTTATTAGCCGAGTATTTAATATTTTAAAATACCTTTCAGAACTCTGTTAGAAAAATGGTGGTAATAATATTGTGTAAGTTTGCATGGTGACAGATGATTGCTAGAATTAATGGAGTGATCCCATTGTAAGGTATAAAAATGTCAAATCACTATATTGTACACCTGAAACTAATATAATATAATGTATACCAACTATACTTTAAAAATAAAATATTTTTTAAATAATGGTAAAAACTGGAAGGAATTATTCAAAATGGTAGCATTTGCTGGAAATATGACTGTGTTCCAACCTATAAAATGCTTTTTTCAGAGATGATTTAAATAATTCCAAATTTGATACTTATAAATCATCTTACATTCTTTGTAGACAACCAAGTATACTGGATCAGATATTAAATTGCACCAGATTCTTACTCATATTAAAGGCCTAGTATAGCTTAAGTCCAAAGATCAGATATCAGCTCTGCCTAAGAAGTTCTACGTAACTTTTAATTTTTTTTTACAGTGCTATCACACCACACACACACATGTTACTGCATGGGTGACTTAAGAATTCTTGTTCTGTTTGCCGATAATCTCTGGTTATAAAGTAGAGTGGCTCTACTTTTATGGACCTTCCTTTGAACTTGAGTATCGTACATGCTGTGGTAAATGGTGGCAGCTTGCCAACTCATTAGTAAGGTCAGTTTTCTAGAAGATATAGTTACAAAATAAAGGCCCCTGTCTCATCAACAGATAGTTTCAGTGGCAAAGTCAAGGTAACAAGTCTTAAAGTATTTATTACCTTTAAAGGCACCTACCCTTTAGTGACTGGCAACCAGGACACCAGGCCTTTATTCACAGAGACAGCTGATATGTTTAGAGTCACTACTGACCTTCTCTCTAAAAACAAATTTCTAAAGTGTATCATTTCTAAAGCCACATTAGATCGATCCACTCATTTTCTCTCTTACCCCAATTATCTTGTTAACCTTAGATCAAATTAAACACCTGTATGACTGTCTTTTGTGCATATTCTTTTCTGTCAACAATACTTTGTACTTAAGACTGCTTTGCCTAAGACCTACCTAGATGTTCTATGGAGAACGTATCACATACAATTTTATTTTTAATAACCTAGGTATCTGTATAGCATGCTCGCCAAAAATACAAAGATCTCATTGCGGTAGAATGCTCAGGTAAAGTGGCTAATTAATTTTCTGATAAAAGCATTTTTGTTTCCTGCCTCTATTCATTCACCTCCAAAAGGTACTTATTTAATATTTGTGGTTAATGATGACATCATGGAAAGTTAAGTAATATATTAAAGCATCAGCATAAGAGATGTAGCAAAACATTAAGAGTCAAAATATTGCTGTGAAGTCAGAAAGGAAGAATATCATTGTAGGCTAGAGTGGCAAGGGAGGGCTTTGGAAAGACTGGGATTTATGTCCATTCACTCATTTATGAAAAGTTTATTGAGAGCTTACTAATTTCCTGGAACCTCTTTAGGTATTGGGCATAAAACAGTGAACAAGACTGCCCAGTGCTCTGTGCTTGTAGAGCTTACATTCTGGTGGGAGCACAAGACAATAAACAAATCTAACAAGAAATATCTGATTACGGCTCTTAATAACTTTAATAGAGGGTGCTCTGTTAGAGTGCCTTGAGAGGATATTTTAGATTGTTGGTCAACATAGGCTGCTTTAAAGTGTTGACGTTTAAGTTGAGGCCTGAAGGACAAGAAGGAACCAGCTTTGTGGTGATTTGGGCACTCCAGGCAGAGGGGTGGCCAGTGCCAGGTCCTAAGGCTGGAAGGAGCTCCCTATGTTGAAGGAACAAAAAGATGAGATCGGAAAGGTTGGTAGGGGTCAGAAAATGTAGGATTTGTTTGTCTTTTTAATACTTTGGATTAAATGCTCATTGTGATGGTAAGTCATAGAGGACTTTAAGCAAAGAAGGACCATCAGCCAGTTTATGTTTTAAAATTTAATTCTGGATGCTGTGTAAGGAATGGTTTTAAGAATGGCAAGAGCAAAAGCAGGGACTCAAATTATGGGGTGATTATAGAAGTCTAATCAAGATATTATAGTGTTTTTTTCCAAGAGAGTAATAGAGGAGATGAGGTGAGTTGGATAGATTCAGGATGTGTTTTAGATATAAAGCCTACAGAATCTGCTCATAGATTTGAAATGGATGACTTATAGATTTCTGGCTTAAGACAATGGCAAACTTTGAGGAAAGGTTAGGATTTGGAGAAAAGGAGCCAGGAATTTTAGTTACAGAAATAGGAATAGGCATGGCTTATGGAGTAGACTTTTAAGACTTGGTGAACACAAAAAAACTTTTCCTCAATGCTTCCAAGAACAGAGGACATCAAATTCTATCCAATAAATTTAAAAACGTAAATGTATAGTTTTTCTATATAAGAGGGAGCAGACCAGGTAGGTTGGGGAAATGAAGAATGGAAAATAGAAGCAAGAAGAAAAGCAAGTCAGAGAAAGACACAAAGAAGAGATAGATAAAGAAAGAAAAATTATAGACAAAGGAGTTACTCAAAATTAGACACAAAGAATATGCATGCCCACACAGATTCTGCATTCTTCAGCATTCTGCACGTAGATCTAGACAGAGGTACTAGAGGCAATTGTAAGGAGGTCAGAACATTTTTTTTCTTTATTGTAATTACTGTGGAAGTGATACCAAGAGAACTACCAAAAGCAAATGAAACCAAATCTTTTTTGAAGTAGGAAAATTGCCTTTATTCCATTCTTTATTATTAGTTAAGGATCTTTTACTGTGAAATGTTTCCAGGATGAAAATGGATTTTTCAATTTGTTATTAGCTAAGCAGTAGGTTCAATAATGACCTGAAATATATCAGTAGCAGAGCGCAGTTATTCATTTTGTAAAGGAAAGAGGCTCTCAAAAGGTGTTCTTCCTCCTTAATGGAAAAAATGAGAAATTAACTGTCAATAAGTTAAATTACAAGATAAACACATGAACAAAAAAACACAACAAATATATACTTAAGTTCCATTACATACTATACCATGCCCTAAACCTACCTGAATTTTTTGACATAATATATAGGCTCTGTTTAGAACAGAAAGACATTTGAATTTTTTCATTTGGTTATTTGATCTACATGCATCCTAGATCTATTGTTAATTTTCTTAAAAGTTGGTTATTGGTTAAAAATGTGATTACTAGAAATCCATAAGAACCTGCAAATGAATCACTGGGGAAATACAAAGAACAAGATTTTTGCTCTGGAAATTATTAGAAGATCAAGAAGAATAGGTATACTGTAAGAGAAGGTACATTATTGGGACCTCCACTCTGCTTCACAAAAAGACCAGTGACTCTGTATCATAAACAATAAAATAATTGAGTTTAAAAGCTATGATACTACATTGGGCTGAAAAGTCAGGAACTACATTTGGTTGAGGATTTTTTTTTATTCCTCCTCTCTGCTCACACTCTTTCTCTTCTTTTTCCTTATTTATTTTCTTTTACTTATTTCCTTGTTTTTTTTTTCTTTTGAATTCTTATATGATCTTTCCTTAAGAGTACATAAAACATGCAAGACATTACACCTGGGTTCTGTTATTTATAATTGTCTTAGTATTCTGTGAAAAAACTAGACTGGATTTCTAAAATCTATTTTAACGTTCAAAACTAATACTTAAATATGAAACTTGCATTTGTCCTCTGGTCCTGCCTTCTTGCCTTTTAGGATTCTTATGATGATGTTCATAACACTTTTACCCATCAGAGTCAGCTCTTGACAGCTCCATGGCAGAACAAGGCCACAGGCACTGAGAAATGTCTGATTAGGTGACTGGGGATGTGTTGTGAGTTATAAAGACAGTTAAATTATCACTGCTTGGTGAATGATACTAAATATCTGCCACAAGAGTTGTTTATAAGTGGCCAATCAAGATAGAGAACTGAAATGGAAAATGGTCTGGTTAGTATAGAAAGTTTTATGCAGGAAGTGTTACCATTTGAATTTTCCTTTTGAATTTTGATTAATATAACTTCATCAAAGGTTAGGTGAATGGGTTACATATGAAAGTGTTTTAAGTATTAAAACATATTTTTGACCTGGGTTATCATTTAATTACATTGAAAGTATCTTTCGGGCATAGTATTCATGGCAGGCAGTGCCTGTAGGTTGCCACATAGCTGGATAATTTAGTTTCATGCATGAGTGTATGTGGGTTTAGTGGAGTGCAGGTGTTTGGCCAAGAATAAACATATATCTTGACATACCTTCTCTATAAACATTCTCATCCCAGTGACATAGATTAGATTTCAGGAGACACTTTAAGAGGAAAACAGTATAAAAAGTTTGAGAGATGTGTGTAACCCATCACTAAATATTTTCTTCCCATTCACATTAGTCAACCAGGATTCCTTAAAAATATTAGTAGAATCTTTAAAGTTCATTTATGTGGTTCTTTCTGAAACCCTAAAGACATTTTTTTTAAACCTTGATGTGGGAATTATTGCGAGTCTGTGTTTGGCTGACGGTCCTATCAGTACAAGTGTGGTGGGAGAGAACCTTGGACTCTGAGCCCTGGGAACATTCTTCTGTCAGCTCCCCTGCTGGTCAGCTGCATGGCCTCACGGAAGTCTCTGCTGGGAACTGAAATCTTCATCTGTACTGTAGGTTGACAACCTTTTTCTGGAACGGACCAGAAAGTCACTGTTTTAGGCTTCCCAGGCCACATATGGTTTCGGTTGAATATTCGACTTTGGTTTTACTTGTTCTGTCATTACCCTTATAGTAAAACCATTCTTAGCTCCTGGGCCATACAGATGCAGGTTGTGTGCTGGATTTGTTCTTCTTACCTCAGTTTGTCAACCCCTCATCTATATAAATAGAAAAAGAGGGAGAAAATGTAAAAAGCGGAGTTTGAACTGGCAATTTTAGATATAACACTCTGATGTATTCTCTGAGGAGCACCAGGCTAAAGAGTATATACTAGAGGCAAAGGTTTTTGTTTGCTTATTTGTGCTTTGTTTTATTTTAAATATTATATATTCGTAATATAGTTTCTTTTTGTAATTCTTGGGCTTTAAATTTGATTTCACTCTTATCTCCTGTTCTTCAACTCTCTAAGTATACTGCTATTTACAATCCTAACACTCCCCAAATTTCTTATTGCAAACAAATTTTGAGAGGAGCAAACAGGGTAGAGAAATGGCTTTCTTTGCTGGTGGAGATGTGACCTTTCACTTACAAACAGGGAAACAGCCATTTTATGGCCCCTGGAGGCCTAAGCAAAGAAATGAACATTAAGCAGGCAGACCCTAGCAACTCACAGTTCTTGGAGGAAGCAGGAATGGCAGGGGAAGGTGGGGAGTGAATGATAAGAAATACCCCAGTCTTTCCTCTCTGACAGTGTTGACTCCTGTTACCCACACTTAAGCGATAGCCCAGAGTGATGTTTAAAGAGCCCTCCTTCGCTCTTATTGGTATGTACTGGCATTTGGTTTCCTGGAGGACAAGACCCAGAAGAGGGTGTTGTGGACCCTGCACCCCAAACTCCCCCACTTTCTTTCCACTTCTGCCCCAGCCCATACACCCACGTACTGTACCCCCTCCTGTTCTCCTTTTCTCTGCCCTCTTACCTGATTTCCATGACAGGAACTGTCCTGCCACATCACTTTCCCAACACTGCCCAGTGAGTTTCTTCTTACCTTTCTTTCTGCACTGTTGCTCTTGACTGATACAGTTGGTGAATTGGCTTGGTCCCCATTAATGCGTGGGGTCAAGTGATGGACTTTGGGGCTTTCATTCCAGAACCACTTTGAACACTTCCTTCTGTCCTCAAGCACATTTGAAAATGAAGCCTACACACTACTTTTATGCCTTCTGTTCACTTACCCACCACAATAATTAGGAGATAACCTTCTCCATGCCATAAAAATGCTCTCTCTGCCTCTTTTTTCTTTTGGAAGGATCACTCCTGATTTTGGCATTGATAAATGGAAGGGACATTTTTTCATTCCCTTCCTAACTGAACTTGTTTGTTGCAGAGTCACTGTTGGCCATTGATGCACTAGAATGCTTTGCTACTAGGTTTCTTGGCTTTTTCTCATGCTCCTCGCTGTCCCTTCTCCTGTCCTCTCCTCTCTTGGCTCTACCTCTGCCCACTGCTTTCATGTGGCAGCTTCCCTGGCCTCTTTCCAAAACCTTCTCCTGCATGCTCTCTTGAGCTGGTCTAACTGTTAGCTCTATCTTTGTGCCTGCGAAATATGCATCTCTATCCCAACCTATCCTGCTAACTTCACACTTCTTCACCCAGATGCCATCAGATATAACTAGTTAAATACCCCACAGACATCACAAAATTTAGTATATGCAAAACTGACACCATTGCCTTCTCTCCTAAACCTTAAGTTCCTCTCCTGTTCCCATGTCACTTACCCAAGTCAAAAGTGTAAACATTTTCCTATATCTTGAAGTTTCTCTGTTGTTCACTCCAACCCACACAATCACTTAGCAAGTTCGGATGATTTTATCTCATAATCTCTCATCTTCTGTATTCTTCCTGCTCTGCTACCACATCACTAATTCAGGCCCTCAGCACCCCTCTCCATGATCTTTTTCTAAAGTTTGTCCTTCATAAATCCATCTTTCCCTCTGTAGCCATATCTAAAATTCAAACCTGTTACCATGCCACATGCCTTAAAGCCCTTCAGTGGCAACCCATCACTTACAGAATGAAATGCAAACCCCTTAGTGTGCCTGCATGACTCCATATGTGGCCCCTCCAGCTCCAGACCTGTTTTCTAGACACCCTTTGTCCACTTTACCTTCCAGTAATACCACATTCTTGAGGTCCTGGAGCAGTCTGTGCTCTTTCGTATTTCCGTACCTTTTCTTATGCTGTTCCTTTGATCTTGGTTAACTCTACCTGCACTTCAAAACTCAGCTCAGACTTGCTCCCACATGTGCATCCCTTTCTTCCCACTCTTATTGAAGTTGTTTCTTGATACCCATCTTCCTCATGGATTGTACACTCCAAGAAAGAGTTTCTCATCAAATCCCAAAGCCTCCCTCTCATTTATCTCTGTTGATAACCCTGTACAGCTGACATTATTATACCATTCTACAGATGAAGAAACTAAAGCTCAAAAGAAGCTGAATAAATATCTTTCTCAGTGTCCCATCCAGCAGTATAGCAGGAGAACCGGGATTTTGTCAGTGTTTACACATGCTAATTATACATACAGAATGAAACAATAACTTGCAGTTGTAAGTTTGACATACTTTTACCCAAATCATCTTGTGATTTTTGAGGCAGTAGAAAGAACAATGAATTTAGTATCAAAGTCCTGGGTTGGAGTATTCTTTTGGCCATTTCTAGCTAAACTGAATGAAGTCAAGTTACTTATTCCCTCTCAGTTTTTCCTCATATTTCAAATAGGCAAAATAATAATTGAGCAGACTGTGTACTGCATGTTGAAGTGCTTTGTAAAGGCTGCACCAGTCTGACTTATTCTTTATTTTTCATTCTAGTTCATATATTTGGGTACACCTCGGAGACCAGATTCTGGCAAATTATTTTAGTTTTTTCATAATGTACCTCAGTTTCTTTCAAATTAGGGATATTTTCCTTTCACTTTGAGTAAATGAATTAATATTTAGTATCACCAGTAAAGTGCAACATTTAGAATGCCCTATACAAGTTTAGGAGTACAAGTTTACATGCCTTGAAAAGTTCATACCTTAACTTGAAGTAGGATTTCCTGTGCCAGCTAAATTGGGTCACTTTCTAAGTTGAAAGGAGCTTGTGTTGCTCCAGTCACAGGGCTTCTTATCCTTCCTTTTGTTAAGCTGTAAACACGATGCTTTCTTCTTCCTCACTACACGGTTACTGCTTTTGTTACTCAAGGGTTCACTTTGCAGATTTTTTTTCTGAGCCCTATCACTTTTCTTGATAGAATGTCTACTGTTAAATTGCCACCTATGGGCGTTACTTCCCATAGGGAGCCTGGCTAGTGTGTGTATGGGAATCATTAAAGTAGTTTTGGTGAGGGAATTCTAGGATTTTATGGTCTGCGATCCTGGGTTCCCAGTTGAATTCTCCAGGTGTCTACCTGTAAAGGAGAAGGATTTATTTCATGGGCTGATAGAGTTTCAATCTATCATTAATGTATAAAAAGTTCTTAAAGACAAGTTTTACATTTACTATACATCTTCACCTTAAATTTTCATTTAAAAATAGTTACATTTATTTAATAGAAATATATTGAAGGGCATCTATGTGCTAGAAACTACCTCCTCTGAGGGGATAGAATAGAGACCAAAACTCATGTTCTGCCTTCCTTGAGCTTATTATGACTTGATCTGGAGAGTAATTTTAAACAAGTAGTTATACTCACATGAATCTAATAAAAAGGGAGATGCAGGGTTTAGGCGAGCTCTAATGGACTACAGTGTGGTCATCTGCCTGGCACCCCTTTTCTAGGAATTAGGTCTTATACCCAGTCACCCATATGGTTATTGTTAGTATAATCTGAATCAATGCTGGGATCTCAGTTGATTGGTTCAAAGGTGAGTACCTGTCAAACTGGGCCAATAACTGTTCTTTCCCAGGAATTTTGGAAATGAAACAGAGGCAGGAAGGGCAAGGAATTTCTGGGTCTCTCTATATAGTGACATGGAAGCATGGGAGCTTTTAGGATCACCCTGAGGCCTGGAGGAGGGGAGGAAGCCACGGGAAGAGAGTGGGAGGAAATGCATCAAATTCTCAGGTGTGGATACCAGAGGGGAAAGTGCTGGCAGTGTTCAGGTTTCTGGTTAGAGTTCATGATATCTGACCAGGGTGCCCCAAATCTTTACAACAAATCCCTCTTCCTTTTTTTTTCTCTTTTTTTTGCTTGAGGTAGTTTGGGTTGAATTTCTCTTATATGACACCAGAGCAGTTTTTTTTCCTAATACAGACAGTATAGCACAGGGACCTAACTTAAGGAATCAGGGAAAGTCACTTGCAGTGTTGTGATTATTGATTCAATTCCCAGATAGGCTATAAATGATCATTTAACTCACATTGTAGCTGGAATTGATTTATATTTCTCTTTAGAATGGATTCCTTCACTCATATTGAAAGCCTGCCATGGTCCAGGGGTTGTAGTAGGCACTGGGGAGGTGAAAGTGATTACAATGCCCTGGGCCTTTTAAAAGCTTTTGCTAGCTGCTAAACCACTTGCTGACATTGTCATATGTTCTGTTATTTCTTTTTAAGTTTCAGTTACATTAAGGGTTAAGGAGACGTTGGGGGACTAGTCTGGTAAACTAACTTCTGTATTACGTTGTTTTGGTGGTAAATGCATTTCCTAGTTGGTAGGGAGAATTTTTACCCTTTGGCTGTAGAAATTAATTCAATAAATAATTTTGAATGTCTTCTCTATGTTTCAGACACTGTTCCAAGCTTTGGAAACAGTGATGAAAGATAGAGAAAAGGCTCTGCTGTCATGGAGCTTAAATTTTAAGGTGCGGGGAGAGAGATGGTCAGTAAACAGTGAACAAATAACTGAACAGATAATCACATTAGTGATATGTGCCATGAAGAAAAATAAAAGAGGGTGCGATGGAGGAGGGTGCCTGGGTGTATGAGGGAGGAGAGTCATTTCAGGATCAGCGAAGGTATCACTAAAGAGAGAACTTTTCGGGTGAGATGCACTTGACTTAGAGAAAGAAGGAAATGTGGTGCCTCCAGGAATGTGTATCTCTACCACCAACTCTGAGGTGGAGAGTACTTGTCAGAATTGGACCCTGAGGTCTTTCTGCTGGTGGGGGTCAGCATTGTAGTGACTTGCATTGTCCCAGTTCTGTGGCCAGTAGCTACAGGTGGCAATTGAGCACTAGATGTGGCTACTCCAAATTGGAAAAAAAGGTAAAAATTTTTAATCTTTCTTAGAGTGATTATACAAAGAATTGATAATAGTTTAACATATAACTTATGTAAAATATATTATTAAAATAAAATTCATGGGTTTCTTTTTCCTTTTTTTAACATGACTACTAGAAAATTCAAAATTATATCTGTGACTTATGTTTTTGTTGGACAGTGCTGGTACAGATGAACTAGTTAGTGCTTTGGATTCAGACTGATGGGGATTTGAGTACCTACTAAAGTTTTGTTGTAGTTTCTATGTTTGTATTACTCTGCACAATTTACTTGATTCTTTTCAGTTCTTTTTCATCTGTCAAATGGGGCTAATACTGCTACCTTGTCGGGTCATTTTGAGGATGATATCAGATTTGGTAGAGGGCTTGCTGTGTACTAGGCACTGGGAAGTCATGCTGGTCTCTAATTTACAAAGGTTAGATCCTTTCCCCTCTTCCTTATGTGATATAAGTTAGTTATGCCTGGGAATATATTTGGAACTCAGAAAGTGACTGTGTTGAGGAATTGATGTACAGGTTCATGACACTATATTAATTTGCATTTTTGCTTTATTCTTTTTAAATGAGGTTTTTGAGGTCTTTATTGTATGATGAAAATAATTATTTCCATTTTACAAATAAAGAGATTACATTATATCCAGAGTGGCCCAGTAGATTTCCATAGGCACATAGAGCCTGGCCTCATGTTCCTGCATCCCTGCCCTTCCCTTGAATGCTGTTCTCTTTCTCCACAAGGTAGTGAGCCCTTCCACTGGAAGTCCTGAATAGGAATTCTGGTACCAGGTTCCATGGCAGAATGATTGGCATCTTATCTCCTGAATGTTTTGATATTCTTGTTCTACAAAAGTGACAATACCAGAATCCTGAAGACCTTGTTTATACTTCAAGAAATTAGGTAATCAGAGGCCCTCTGGCTCAAGGCCATTTTAGAGAGTGATTGGTTGGAAGAAAATACTGATGCATTTTATTTTGGCAAAAACACAAAGGTCTTTCCTTCTGACATGGTCTCTGCTTCCTTGTCAGTAGTGAGTGCACCATGGCTGGAAGTTTCTGGGCTTCAGACTGGGACACTGGCAGTACTGATAATTTGCTTTGAATGAGCAAACTATTTGGAGGACTATTTGGCTCCTTGTTAGGATGACAACCAGAAGTCAGTTGCATAGCATGGAAAGGTTTGCTTAAATTTTAATTCAATTCAAAGAATATTTTATTGAGTCAAGTGTTGGAAAAATGGTTTGCCTTTTTTTAAATATCTCAGGGATTTTAAAGTTGTATTTGAAAGAAAATTATTTGAAATACAATGAAACTTGGGTTGGTTTACATATCCTTTCTACCAATAACTACTTGTTTCTTTTGAATCCTTGTGTCTTAAGAGTGTATGCTTTCTTTTCTAACAAGTCATAATAATGTTTGCAACTCTAATCCATTGGCTACTGCAGTCTTTTAGTTGGAAATGTAGGCATAGGAAAATATAGATAGTATGTATATAATGACTCATATATATTCATTTATACATATTTCATAATTCCATGTACATTTATCTACATACATGTAACATAATTATCTATCATAAATATTAAAATTTATATTTCTTGTAATTAAAGCAAAGAAATACCATTCATTTTGTATACCAATTTGTATTTCCACCAGAAAAGTATGAGAGTTACAATTTATTTGTATCCTTACCACCAGTCACTATTGGCAGCTTGATTTTTACCTATTATCATGAGTATAAAATGGTATTTCATGGTTGTTTCAATCTGCATTTTTTGATTAGCAGTGCAGCTGAGCATCTTTTCTTAGAGTCATTGACTTGTTGATCCTCCTATGAATTGCCTCATCAGTGTTGCCCATTTTTCAATTGTTGTGTTTTGTTTTTGTCTTTTTCTTTCTAATTTCAAGAAAGTCTTTATATATTTTGGATCTTCTCTTTATCTGTGTCTTTTAGCTTTATTTATGGTGCCTTTAGTTAGGAAGATGTATAGCAACATCAGTTTCCTCCTTTATGATTTATATATACTGTTTGTTTCTTTTTAAAGAAATTGCATAAAGCTATATCTGAGACTAGAAGGATTTCTTAAACAAGATTTAAAATGCATAAGTAATAAAGAAAAATTTGATAAATTAAGACTACATAAATATTAAAAATATAACATATAGTTTGAATCATATATGTTTATTCCTTCCTTTATTTATCCAATAAGTATTTATTGCCTACAGTATGCCAGGAATTCTTCTAGGCCCTGAGGATATAACTATACAAAAATTCCTGCTTTCCTGGACCTACATTTTAGTAAGAATGACAGGTAATAAAATCAAGCATATAAAGTGTATCAGTACTATCAGTATATCAGTGGAGAAATATCAATGACCTCCATAGAGAAAAAGCAGGGAAAAGGAATCAGAAGTGTTAAAATTATCAATAGAATTGTTAGAGAACCATCACTCAGAAGGTAACGTTTGAGCGAAGGCCTGAAGAAATGGAAGTGGTAGCATGTGGCTATGATGGGAAAGAGTGAGGACAGAGCATGTAAAAAGGCTCTGGGGTGGGGGTGTTCCTGGTTTGTTCAAGGAACAGCAAGACCTTGTGGTTAGAGTGGTATAAGTTGAGGGAATAGTAGTGGAAGATAAGGACACCTGTTACCCTTATGCAAGGCCTTGGCTTTTACCTCAGAGGAATGGAAAGTCATTGGAGGATTCCAGCAGAGGAGTGATATAATCTAAGCTATAAGGGTCACTCTGATGTCCGTGTGGAGAGTCACAATGAAGGGGCAGAGAGAGACCAGGTAGGAGGCTTTTGCTTATCCAGTTGAGATATGATGATGTTAGTTATGGAGTAGTGAGAAGTGGTCAGGTTTTATATATGTTTTTATGTATTTTATTATTTTCAAAGGTAGAACCAACAGGATCTGATGATGAATTGGATGTGAGAGGTGAGAGAAAGAGAAGAGTCAAGGATGACACCAAAGTTTTCCGTCTGAGCTATTGGAAGGATAGAGTTGCTGTTTGTTGTCATGAGGAAGATTGTGGGAGGAACTGGTGAAGAGGGGAAGACTAGAAGTTCAGTTTTGGACACATGAAGTATGAGATTTCTATTAGACATTCAAGTAGAAATGTAGAAGAGGCAGAGGAATATATGAGGCTGGAGTTCAGGGAAGAGATCTGGGTTGGAAATATACATTTGGGAAGCATCAGCATGTAGTTAGTATTTGAAGCTCTGAGACTGGATGAAGTTACCCAGAGAGCAAGTATAAATCATAAGAAGAGGTTCAGGGATGATGCTCAGGAGCACTTTAGTCTTTAGAGGCTTGGGTTGTGAGGAGGACTCAGACTGAGAAAGTCTCCAGTGAGGTAGATGATGAGGAAGTTCTGGAGCCAAGAGAAGACAGTGTTTCAAGAAAGGAGGAACGATCCACTGGCTCCGATGCTGCTGAGAGGTCAAGGGTGATGAGGACTGAGAATAGGCCTTTGGATGTAACAGTATGAAGGTTATTAGTAATACGGACAAAAATAGTTCATTGGAACAGCGGTAGCAACAGACTGAATGGAATAGGTTAAATGGGTAATAGAAGGGGTTGAAATGGAGACAGCAAATGGAGACAACTTTTTGAGTGTTGCTATAATGCGGAGCAGAGAAATGGTACAAAAGCTGTAAAGGGAAACAAGGATCAAGAGAGTTTTTTTTTTTTTAAGCTGGGAAATATAGCATGTTTTTATGCTCCCATATGTGCCAGTGGATGCTTAAGTAGAGTGGGAAAATTAATGATGTAGGAGAAGGGAGAATTGCTTGAGCCTTTCTTTAGTGGATAGGAGTGGGTGAGACATAGTGCACAAAGTAGTTGTGTTGACCTTAGAGAAAAAGACACATCATCCATAATAATTGGAGGGCAGAGAGCATACCGTACATGGGCCCAGCTACAGGAAGGTAGAAAGATGCAGTGTGAGAGCTTCTGGAAGTTCTTTTTCTGATTGTCTTTATTTCATCAGCTGAGAGCGATGGTGCAAGGAGGCCCTGTTGAAGGTTTGAAGATAGAGAGCATGATATGGAAGTTGTTTAGGACAGAGGAAGAATGGATAATGTGGTAGTAGATATTGGGATTGTCTGACTGCACCAGGGGCTCTGCTGCTTGAAGATCTTGATCATGAATTGTTTAACAATATGGCTAGAATTGTGGAAGAGGTAAAGATTGGATTTAGCCAGGTTTAGTGTTTTGATAGGTGTATAGATGAAATGAAAAGGAATTAGGGAGGTGAAGGTATGTGCATTGAAGTGGTTATTATGATGTACTGTTGATCTAAACTGAGAAGAAATTTTAGGAGAAGAAAATAGTGATGATGAAAAAGGTATGGCATCAATGGCTTGCAGTTACAACGGGGTCAGGAATTGATGACAGAGATAATTGGAGGGAAAAAGGAAGTGATAGAGAATTAGGGAAAGGAGTTGTTGTTACTGATAATTTTAGAAAAATGGCATTTTTATTTTTGATCTGATTTTTTGTTGACAGTTATTTTAAAGAATTCTTTGTCTAACCTAGTCTCCCCTCACTTGTTAATAGTCTATAAATCAACACTTAAATTCCTCTAAAGGAACCTTAAAGTGAAAAAAAAAATTATATGTATGTTTAGTTTTCAAAAAAGAAGTGATTTTTAAAATCATAAAATCATGTCTTGCTGGTTTTTAAAAATGTTTTTCAAAGTGCCTTTGGCAAATCCTATGAATTTAGACTTCCAGTTTGAAATGCTAGAGCTTTACGCTAGCTTTGCACTGACTTGATGGCTGTTTTGCTGCAACACATGTTAAATTACCTGGCACTTAAAGCATAATGTGAAAAACATGAAGGATTTAAGGTTTTATGGTGGAGCAATGTGTTTGATTCTGCTATGGACAGTTGGAAATTCTGCCTTGATTTTTCATATTTTTATGTAAGAAATTTCGAAAAAAATTTGAAGCTTTTTATTTTAAAATATGGCATAAATTTAATGTTAACATCTTATATATGCATGTACTTACTCTACTTTGTTAAAAATGTAAGTAAATATAGTCTTGGGAAGTTTTATAAAGTGTGATCAACTTTAAAAAGAATAGTAATTACTGAGGCTTATTCTGACCTACTCTTTAAGAATAATTTTAGCTGTCACAGATTTAGAGCACTGTTGCTTCATTTTTAATAACTGATATGATTAATATTTCTTCCGCTAAATAATAACAAGAACTTAAGGTGTCAACTAGATATTTCCCAGGTGTCAACGACTCATTTCCCAGGAGACAACCACATTTAAACTTGGTACTGCCACCAATGGCTATTCTTTACCAAGGTAAGCAGCATGAATTTTCTGCTGAATTCCCTCATGTTGATTACATTAGAAACAACATTTGCATCGATTCAGTGACTATTCATTGAGGAACAGGTGGCTGTTTAGTTTCACTTGAAGGTATAGGTAATTGTAGACCTCTGTCTAAATCATCAAGTCCGTTTTTTAGAACTTGGACCTTCATCTTTCACGAATGTTGTCGGTACCTTTAGAGTCCCATAGAATAGGGGTCCCCAGCCCTGAGCAGTCCCTGGCCTGTTAGGAACTGGGCTGCACAGCAGAAGGTGAGCAGCAGGCTAGTGAGCAAAGCTTCATCTGTATCTGCAGCTGCTTCCCAGTGCTAGCATCACCGCCTCAGCTCTACCTCTGATCGTCAGGCATTAGGTTCTCATAGGATCACCTGTCCCTGGTGCCAAAAAGATTGGGGACCGCTGATGTAGAAGACTTTGGATAACCTGGACTTTTATCTATATGCTAACGACTATCTTATTCAAATACATACTATTTTTTAGGGCTAGGATCTGACAGTATTTGATAGTCTCTGTTTCCTCTGGCTCCTTTATTTTTCAAATGATGTTGGTCCTTATAAATACCTGTGCTTTGGGGACATGCCTTGATGATGTACTCACCTGCCTTTGGAGAAAGGTATGACTAGGCCAAAACCACAGTTTCCCCAAGTTAAAAATAAATGTGTCTCTGGCTTAAGGAACAGTATCTGCCAGCTGCTCACACTGGACATTTTAGGTTTTGGCATATTAACTGTTCCGAAATGGCTAGTTTCCATGATTCCCAGTGTCCTTTGATGGTTTTGCCCTAATGAGACCTGGCGCTCTTTCCTGTGACTTACAGGCTTAAGAAAGGCAGCTCTGTGTGGGTTAGCAGACAGACTTCCACAGGCCAAGCCAACAGGATTCAATTTGTCACTCACTGGGCTAAATTAAGTGAGCAGCATGCTGGAAGTGGGACAAACTGGCCAACTGTACATCATACAATACCATGTGTACTGCTATGGACTAACTCCGAAGCTGTGATGTTGCTTGATTAGTGGAGCCTATTGAAATAATATGCCAGAGAAATCATATGTATGTCATTTTTGGCACCAGATGTTGGTCCTTGGAAACCAGATGTGTGGTGTTTTTCCAACCAGATTATTTCTAGAAAATGAATGAGTTTTTGTTAAAAGAAAAAAAAATTATTTAATTTCAACATCAGAAAGTATTAACTTTGTTTGAATAGAATAAATAGCTAAACCTAATCATTTTATTTCTTTATTATTATTATTTATGCCTATAGCACCTGGTCTTCCTAGGTGGTTTTTCATCCAAGTACTAACCAGGCCCGACCCTGCTTAGCTTCACAAGATCAGACATCAGGCTTGTTCAGGATGGCATGGCCATAGACCATGGACCATGGCTCCACTAAGACAGGAACCCAGGACCTTCTGCATGTAAAGCAGACGTGCTAGCCACTACACTATGGAACCATGTCCAGCTAAATCTAATCATTGATTTACTCAATTTTAAGCACCCCTAGATACAAATTGTCTCTAGGTTAATTATGCAAAAGTGTGACATTTTAGTGACAAGGAGTAAACAGTTATAGAATTAGAATGGTTAACAAATTAAATTAGTAAGTAATTTTGCTACCTTCTACCACAAACCTATCAGTAGGAAGATTTAGAGTTTTCCTATTGTTATGCATTGAATTGTGTCCTCACCAAAATTGATATATTGAAGTTCTAACCCCTTGTATCTCAGAGTGTGACTGTATTTAGTGTTAGGGTCTTTACAGGGGTAATTAAGTTAAAATGAGGTTATTAGGATAGGCCCCACTCCTGTAAAACAGGGGTCCTTATAAAAAAGGGAAATTTGGAAGCAGACATGCACAGATGGAAGACTGTGTGAAAACACAGGGGAGAGAGGGAGGCCTTCAGAAGAAACCAACACTACCCATACCTTGATCTTGGACTTTCATCCTCCAGAACTGTCAGAAAATAAGTGTCTATTATTTAAGCCACCCTATCTGGTGGTGCTCTGTTATACAGATTAGCAAACTAGTACATGTACCAGCTGTGAACAAGAGAATAAAAAGATAATATTTTATAGCTAAATAAGTAAATGAAAGTTTTAAAACCTGCATTTGGGTTACAAGTTATCTGAGTGGGGAAAACCATGGTTTAGCCCCTCTGATGCCAGTGTCAGAGCCCCAGGTGAGATGGAGAGTATAGAAGAAAACAATGTAATTTTGGATCTGGAAAGGAAGAAACTTAGACATCATCTACTGCAACCTCTTTATTTATAGAGAAAGAAACTCTTCCTGGAGTGCTTAGAGGATTCATCCAGGGGGTTCATGGTTGGTTACTGGCACATCCATATCCAGAACCCAGATCTCTCTGTCTCTGGTTCCAGGCTAGGACCAACCCCTTTTCTTCTAAACTGATATCTCTTTCAGTCTATAATCAGGTGCTGCTGTTTGGGAAAAATTAATTTAGAAAAGTATTCTGGTTCCCCACCTCCCTATCCTTTTTTATTAAGAATATTTTTCACATACAAAAAGGCATGAAGAATAACATAATAATTACCTGTGAATCTATTATGTACTTTAAGCTATTAAAATATTACAAATTGAGTTAAAGCCCTTCCCTGGTCATATTTCCCTCCCATTTCTGAGAGGTAAGTACTATCTTGAATTTGACATTTAGTTTTCCCATATATATCTCTCTACTTTTATTAAAAATAAATGTGTTACCAAACAATATATACCAAATGTATTTTTCTTAATTTGTTTTTATTTTACTCAATTTTGAGATTTATCTTTGTTGTTCCATTTCATTCATTTTCACTATTATGTAGTTTTTCATTTTATGAATGTACTGTATTTTTCTTGCTGATATTTAGGATGCTTCTAGTTCAAAAATGATTCTGCTGTAGTTATTCTTATATATATTTCCTTGTACACATGTGTGAAAGTTTATTTAGGGTATGTGTCTGTGGGTGGAATTGCTAAGTCATAGGTTGTGTACATTTTCAGCTTTTCAGATACTGCCAAATTGTTCTGCAAAGTGGTTGTACCAACTTACACTCGTACTTAATAGTATGAGTTCCTGATGTGTCATATCCTTGCCAGCAATGATTTTGTGGCAGTCTAATGCACTTTAATTTCTCTGGTTGTGAATGAACAGTAGCATCTCTTCCACGTTTATTGGCCACTTGGGTGTTTTAAAGTGTATCTCTTTTTTTTTTCTTTTTCTAATCATCAAGGCCCAGAGCCAGACTGGACTGAGTGGCGTTAGTGACCAACTCCTTATTTTACAAGGGAGCAAATGGAGGCTAGAGAGATGTAGTGACTAGGTGAAGGTCTCAACTGTGATGCCTGTTCCACTGTTCTTTCTATTATTATGCCAAATATTTAAATCATGTTTTTGGATGAATTACCTTTTGGTGTGTTAAGAACAGGGTCTGGGGCTAAATCGACCTATCAAAAGAGTTTAATTAGTGAATACGTGAGGCTTACATATTGATTTTGTTATGTCTGAGTTTTCTGAAAACCTGAACAATCTCCTTTTTATTGAAAACCCTTCTAGGTTTCTCACTGCTCACTGGACAGTCAAAACTGCTTTACTCCGTCTGCTGGATTGGGCCCATCCTGCCTCTTCAGACTGTTCTGAATCCTTCGCTGTCTCTCCTCCAGCCACACTGGCTTTCTTTCAGCTTCACACTTGCTGGGCTCCTTCCTCAGCAGGGCCTCACGTTTTCTCTGCCGGCAGTTCTCTTCCTCTAGCTCATTTTTGAGCTTTCAGCTCTGGCTGCCACCTTCTTAGGGAAGCCTTGCTGAACTCTCCTACTAACTCATACCCCTAGGTTTTGCTCACAAGACCTTATACCTTGGTACTCTGCAAATTGATCCCTGGAAAATCTAATTGCTTCTTTCTGAGTTTTGGGCTTGTGCCTCTAAGTAATCCTTTTTTTTTGTGACCTCTAACTTCTTTGGACTTTTCTTTCAGCTGCAAGCTCTTGTCCTCATTAAAACCTTCTTTCTGGAAAGTCCCTGGGCATGTATTGAAGTTATTGTGTTATGTCTGGTCTCCTGTTGAAGGACTTCTAGACCTGGGTGAGAATGCATAGGACGTTTTTCCACACAGCATCTTTTCTGATATCCTAGGTAGAGGCCTTGATGCAGGGGCCAACTGTCCCTGTAAGTCTGTGCTTCTTGTCTTTTTAAAGCTCTTTATAATCTAATTTGTTCTCAGGCCACACATCTTCAAGCCAAATCCTCTCTGTCCTTTAGACTTCTGCAGGAGTTGAGAAAGGCCCTCGGGATCCTCAGAATTATAAACCATAAACAGCTGAAAGAGCACAGTAAGAGGAGATATGAAGTTCATGTTCCAGGAGTCGATCTCACTCTAAAGAATTATAAAACGAAACACTGGAGACTACTAGTGTTTAAAGGCACTCATCATCATTGAAGGATGACCTTTCTGACACTGTCAATCTGGATAATATATTTGGAAAGTTCCAAGGCTGGCAAGATTGATTTATTCCAATCTACAAACCTTTTCAATGTTAACTGTGTGGAAATTTTCCCATCAGGCATAAGAAAGCTGTTTTATAGTCAGAGCAGGTCACATAGTTCCCTAAAGCACATAGCAGGCCAGCTTATCTGCACAGTGAGGGAAATCATTATTCTTTTTTCCCTTAGTTTCTCTGCAATAGCTTGGATTTTAATAATCAGATCTCATTTGGATTGTACATGAACATGAGAATATTTGATAAGCACTGTTGAACTGTGTTGGTTGTCCTGGTGGAAAACCACAAATATAAAAGCACAAGGCATATTAAGGCCAAGATCTGTTTTCACACTAAGGCCATGCAACTTAAGACATGAGTGCCTTGGATAGCAGTAATAGTACCTACCTTAAAGGTTGCTGTTATGTTTACAGTTCATTTAGAGCAGTGTCTGGCATGTATGTGCTTAGGAAATTTCAGCTACTGTTGTTGCTTTCCTTCTCTCTTTTCTTACCTGACACTTTTTCATCTCTTCTTCCCTCCTTTCCAATTTTTCAGTTTGTCATTTCTTTATTTTTTCCTCCCAGGAGCCCACTGGGCCTGGCAGTCCCTTTAGTCTATTCATAGCCACCTCTTGCAGTGGAAATGAGGTGTCTTTTCTACTTAGGAAATTTCTAAGTTTGAGCCTCCTCTTCAGATCATTGAACCCAGTGTTCATTCTATCTTAGGGAAGGTGAATGTAATTGCTGTCCTAACTGAGATGGGCATTTACTGCTGGGAGGCAAGAAGAGAATGTATTAATTGATGGAGAAGATATTACAGGCTGCAGGGCTGTATATGAATTTGTATATGAATCCTTTCCTCCTCAGGGAGGTACGTACATTTTTGTCTTAAGTTAGGATTCAAACATTCGGCCATTGCTAGCTGCTTGCCAAATTTTCAGACTTATTTAACAAAAGGAACCATAAATACAAACTGCATATATAGATCTTGGACCACGTTAGATCAGAGGATGCCGAGAGTCCCGTTGCCCTGGAGAACTACTTATTTTTTAAGTTTTCAGAGGGAAAAGAGCTCTTTTGTTTTGTAATAGATGGAGTACATGAAAAGCAGTAACCCATTAATCTAGGGCAGTTTTTTTGGTCAGAATGGGCTAGTTAGCTTAGTTGCCCACCTGCCACCTTTTTTCAGTTACAAAGGCAAGAATATATTTACAGCTGGGAAACATGGCAGACATGTCGTACCAGGCCATCAAGATCAGCCCCACCAACAACGCGATATGTTAATACCCTTGATACAATGGGCTATGAAGGACACAACATGATTTCTCTGGTATTTTTGCCAAAAATGCATGACCTCTATCCAAACATGAGAAAGCATCAGACAAGTTCTAATTGAGAAGATGTACAGATATTGACTGGTACTCATCCAAAGATCATGAGAGATAAGGAAAGATTGAGGAAAGATTGAAGAGCTAGGGATTAAAGAGCTGTAACAACTAAATGCAGTGTGGGATCCTGGATTGGGTCCTGGAGTAGAAAAGGGTCCTTGGGGGAAAAAGAAAAGCCCCTCATAGGCTAAAATAGAAATTGCACCCAGACCATATTGCTTGAAATCTGTGTTTAAATACAGTCCTATATTTTTCCTCACTCTCAATTTTTTCTGGCTAGGAGAAGTTCAGCCTTGGTAGTTATTTGTATTGGGTTATTGTTTTAAGTTTAGTTTCAGATTCAGCAGTTAGGCTCTGTTAATTTTTTATTTGAAAATATCGCTGTGAATAAAGGGGGGTTGCATTCTAGGTAGGTAGGTAGGTAGGTAGATAGTCTATAGATAGATTTTGTAAAATAATCTCAGAATCTGGTTGTCATGTCAAACGACTGTAATCACAATAAATGTGATCTTAATGTATACTTCACTCTAATAACTTGATTCTACTTAGTCTTTGTATTAAGAAAAATTCTTGTTTCTAGTATGTGTTGTTTTAAATTTTTGTCTTTATCTTTATTTTACAAAATTTACTGTCCTAATTTACTGTCTATTATTCTGGTGTGTGTTGATGAATAAAAATATCACTTATCTTTGGTTGTTAGTCTTTTCAAAGTGCTAAAACAGAAGTCAGTTAACACTTACAATTGCACCAGTTTAAACTGACAAATGCAAAATAAATATAATATGAGATGACAGGCAGTAAGCCTTTTTTTTAGTTTGCAAAAGCTATTTAGAGATTTAATTGGGGGGGAAAAAAAGAAATTCTTTTCCATGGGACGTGTCTGGTGATCACAGAAGGGTTTCATTGAAGGCTATGGGAAGATATTTCTCCACATTATTGCATTGAAAAATAATCCTCTGTAATGCATTTTTAGGAGGAAAATGAAGTTGTCAGGATGATTAAACAAAATTTGCTAGTTTTTCTTGCCTGTGACACTTGAAAGGCATGTGAATGCCTTCTACCTCATCTTGATTCCCTCTCAGTGTCCTGACAGCACCCTATGACATTTATCTCAGGGTATTGCACAAGCCAGTTATCTCCTTGTTTCTCCAACCAGACTAGAGGCCTCTTAGGGATAGGGGTTGGCTTCTATCTGTGGTATCCTCAGTGACTAGCACTGTGCCTGGGGATAAAATTAAGTGAATATGTAATTAAAATTTTTACAAAAAAGATTATTTTCTCTTAACTTATCATGAAGCATTTTCCATACTGAAGCTCTCCAAAACCTTTCTTGTAAAAATAAAAGCCCTCCAAAGTATTTTCCAAATTATTTGAGTCCCTCCAAAATAAATTTCAGGAAGGACGCTCTTCCCTTTTTAAAAATTTACTTCTCATGGAGGATCATTGAGTCTAAAGATGTTTATCAAGTGTAGGATCAATTTGATCAGTATGTTCAACTATAAGTAATTAAAAACCTAACAGTGGCTTAAGCAAGTGAGGTCTTTGTGTCATATGTTAAAATGTCTGCACTAGGCAGCCCATGACCGATCTGGAGGCTCCATGATGTCATGGACTTAGATTTTTTATGTTTTCCTGTTTCTCCTTGTCCTTGTTCTCATGCATGTCAGTAGGTGCCTGTTGCATCTCCAGGTGTTGTCTCCACATTTCAAGCAAGAAGAAGGCAGGAAGGGCAAAGGGCTAAAGGGGCAGACCAGAAGAACCTGGTCCCTTTAAAATAAACTTCTGATAATACTCCAGTGGTTTCTGCTTATATTTCATTGGCCAGAAATGGGTTGTGGCTGTGCATAACTGCAAGGGAGCCTAGGAAGATAATTATATAGCTTTCCAGCATCTGTAGGAAGGTGAGGAATAAGTAGATTTTGAATGACTTCTGGGTAATCAAACTATAAAAGAAATTTTAGGAAATAGATCTTACTTTAATTTATTTTTCTTTTTAAATAGCTCTTCTGGAGCACTATTTTTCAAACTATAGAGTGAGACTTAAAGGTTCATAAAGACATCAACCAGGTCAGTTGCTACCATTCTTAAAAAGAATGAAATAGAGTGAAATAGAAAAGAATAGAGAATAATAAAGTGTATCTATCTCACTTAAGGCAAATATTTTGTGAAACACTTGTTTCACTTATACAGTTATATTTATATACAGTATATATGTACTAGATCACAATGTAAAATATTCTAACCTGTGTACACTATTCAAAGAACTTTGAAAGCCATTGTTCTGGAGATTCATTGATTTTACAGGTATGTATTATTACAAGCAATTTGAGCATATATGGTGAACTTATAATAGAGAAAAAAACCTGTTCATAAATATTTACAATACAGGAAGAAGGCTGTGTGTGCTGTAAAAGTTATTAATAAAGTCCTGTGGAAGTTTCAGTGAAGTAGGATTTATAGTAATTCTAATGGGTAGGGGATGCGGTGAGCAGAAGTTTGGAAAGGTCTTTGAAGGATGTGGTGTTAGAACTGAGACATGAGGGATGGGAGGGTCTGCTTGTTTTATCTCCCCCTATAATACACTGGGCATTGTTTACACCTGTGTTAGAGCTGATCATGCCTGTATCAGAATTGTAAGTTACCTCATAATCAAGGTAGAATTATAAAAAAATTAAGAAAATCTTTATTCTGGACCTGTTTGTTTCTTCTTTTTAAGATTACTGCATTTTCTAAATCCCAGGATATCAGGGTGACTTTTGGACAAATCATCTTTTTCTCCAGGTCTCAAATGATAATTGTTTTTATCTTACTGGAAAAAATAGGATTATATATGTGCTCCATTATTTTTCCAGTAAGATGATGGCAAAGCTATTATAGAAATATAAAATTGGTGTTACCAACTTAAAAAATCATTTAAAAATCTAAGTTTGTCTAGACTCAGAGTTTTAGTTTTGGAAGATGCTTCAGAGATATGTGGTCCAACTTTACCTAACTTAAACTGAGGAAATGGAGGTTCAGAGAGGTTAAATTAATGAAATATAACCCAGGAACCCAACCTGGGCCAGCGACTTCCCAGCCCATTGCTGTTTTTTTCACCATCTCCAGTTAGTAATTTTAAGAGAGATGAGGAAGTGAGAACCCAGGAGAATGCTATTTCAGGACATTTTATTCTTGCTGGAAACAGAATGATTTTATGTCTTGTAAATTATTTGGTACTAATGTAGTCAGAACTACTAAAGCTAACTGTGTTCCTCTGGTCAGCATTCTCTGAGTTCTGCAGTCATTAGAATTCCGAGGTTACTGCTGAGGATACAGTGACCCATTTTCAGAATCAAAAGATCAGCCAATCTGTCTCCTTGCCAGTCAGTGTTAGGTGTTTGCTGCTCCTTGTTTTCCTCTGCCTGCACTCTTGAATAATTGCTTTCATCAACAAGCTTAGTCATCATCTCTCTGTAGTGTGGAAAGTGATAATAAGTTGTACCACTCCTATCCTGTAAGAGATTATAAATTTTCTTTCTGTTGTGCATACATAGATAATATCCAGTTCTGTGAGTGACATGACTCCTCTTTGACTCATGAAGTATAGCACTGATGTTCTGGTTGATCACAGCATAGGGGGAAAGGAACTTTTCTTAAGAAAATCATGAATTGAACACATTTTATCTAGAGCCAACACATGGCAGGGCGGACCATTTATACGATGTAGACATTTTTGTCTTTATTTCTATGGGGTGGACATTCTTAGTTTTCATTTTACAAGGTCAGAGTAAGTAATGGAGCTGTAATTCAATCCCAAATCCTTCTCATTGCACTTTGTTCTGCACCGTAGTGATCATAGGACATTAGAAAGGGTCCTTTGCTTAATAGTAGTTTTTTAAAAAGGACTAAATCTTTGCAGGCTTTAGTGCAGCAATTTTAGTTCTCACCTTTAAGTTTGTCAAACCTCTGCCCTATCCGTTTTTAATCTCTTTATTGTAAGTAAACTTATGTAATTTAAAAATAAATGCCATGATACATCTTTTTGGCCTTTTCCAAGTGACTCGATTTTTTATTTTTAAAATTGCTTTTTCATAAAAATAGCAATACTTTATGAATATTGAAACTCTAAAAGCCAATCTTCTGTATCTTTTATTTCTGTTCAACTGACAGATTTTCACCATTAGTGACAGTGGGACACATGTAATGCCATTGTGACAAGATACATCAAACCATAGGCTGATTATCAACTGAACCATAAGGGACTGCAGAGATCATTTGTCCAACCCTTCTTATTTTGTATAACCCAAAGTATCCCTTTCTCTGTCCTGCATGCTCATGAGTTTTTTCGTTCCTTCATTCACTCAGAACACTTACTGAGTATCTCCTGCTTGCTAAGTACTAGGTTGGATCCCGAATACAGTACTGTCTTCGACTTCAAGGTGCTTCAAAATCTGGGAAGAAACTGACTCATACGACTGTGATACAGTTTATTAAGTGAAGTAATGGATCCCTAAACTGTGGGAGCTCTGAGGAAACATTGGTTACTCTGTTGCCTAAACACTTTCATCCTTTATTATAGTGGATGATTAGGAAATTTAGGGTTTGGTTTTGTTTTTATTCATGGATACTTATAATGTTTAAAGTGGGAAAAGATCAGAGGCAGCAGGTTGTTACTTAATATTAACAGAGAAGGATACAAGAATGCAATAATTTCTCAAGTTCTTTTGTGTAGTGAAAATTGCATGTACATAATCAGAATGAGCTCAGTGCATATTTATATATAGTGAATTATTTTTTCTCAGATCGATAAAATACTCTTTATATGGACCATCCAGTGAGAGATGAAATAGGTTTTTAAAAACATATGTAACAATACAGGCAGTATTTATTAAGAGCTGTAGTAAGATTCATCATTTTCACCAGCACAGTAGCTAACATGTATTGAGTTCTTTCTCTGTGCAAGACACTGTACTAAGCACTTTACATGCATCATCTCATCTACTTCTCACACACACACAAAAAAACAGATGTGGTACTTACTATGATATCCCCATTGTACAGATAAGGAAACTGAGGCCTAAAGAGAGTATATTACTTGCCCATGATCCCCTAGCTCCTGAATGGCAGAGTTAGCACTGTCTGTCTCAGAGTCCATGCTCTTAACAACTCCTCTGGATAAAAGAAGTAAAAGATAGGGACCTGCAATTTAGGAAAGTTTATACATATTTTACTACGAGGTAAAACTTTAAAATATAATGTGAAACCATATATAATCAAGTTCCTTCTCAGTCTTTTCTCTTTCACTCTCCCTAGCCAATCTTATCCAGCCCCATGATTCTACAGCTCTCAACTGATGACTTCTAAAACTTTATCAGTAAGCCCCATCTCTCATGCTTTTCCAACTTCTACTGGACATCTGCATATAGTTGTCCCATAGGCATCTCACACATAGTGTAAGTTTAAAGATAAACTTAAAAGCTACTCATCAATATCTGCTCATCCTGTTCCTTTCTTCTACCATCACACAGCTGACTTCACTCTAATCTGTGGTTTTTACTGCCCTCTCACCAGCCATTTATCTAAAATATTCTGATTTCAGGATTTTGTGGTGAAATTAATAGGTCTCTGGCTTTTTTTTGTTTCAAAATCTCAATAGTGGAAACGGTTATTGGTGAATCAACTCGATTTGCATTTTCCAGGCCTGCTTATGCTGGTGTGACCTTATATCCACGGACGGATATCGGTGATGTATTGCCTGAGGACAGAATGTGTTTCCAAATAAATTGGTTCACTAAAGGGCAGCTGGGGCAACTTCTTGCTGTTCTGCATCTTGGTCTCTTTTTCTGTCAATTAAGATGAAAGAACTTAATGTTTCTTCAAACTGTTATAAGCATAGATGTGTCATAGCCAAATGCCACATCCATTAAATCTTAGGAAATCTGAAATGGCATAAAAATGTTTAATAGCTAGTAAAGTAAGATAGTGTTTTGTATGAGATTTTCAGTAGCAATTGAATAGAAATGACTGATAAATGTTAATAACAGCTAACATTTGTTGAATGTTTATTATGTGTGAGGCATGCTTCTAAGTACTTCATGTGGGTCTGCTGAAATAGGTAGGTATTCTAATTATTCTCCTTTTAGAGATGAGGAAACTGAGGCATAGACAGATCAAGCAATTTTCTCCATATCACACAGCTGGGAGATGACAGAGCTGGGATTCCAGTCTGGGCAATCTGGCTCCAGAGACCACACTGTTAACGACTACACTTGATGGTACTTAAAAGGACAATTGATTGTAACCAAATTTTAGAACCTAGCAGGCATACAATAAATGGACACTGAAATAAAATCACGTATCCATAAATCCAGAACTGAACAACCTCACATCTTAAGCACAGTCCCTTTAATTAATAGAACTTCCTTACTTTAAAAAATTACTTAATGATGGAAATTTCCAAACATATGCAAAAATAGGGTAGTATAATGAATCCTTGCCAACCCATCACCCAGATTTGACAATTGACACGTGACCAGTCTTGTTTCCTCTATACCCCCCTACTACTATCCCAATGAATATTTAAAAGCAAATTCCAGACATTGTATTATCTGTAAATTCTTTAATATGTATTCTAACAGGAAAAAGACTCTTAAAAAATGTAACCTAATCACATAATCACATCTAAAAATTATAAATAAATAATATTTAATATCTAGTGTTCAAGTTTTCCATGTTCGTAAGTGTATTTTTATAGTTGTTTTGTTTGAATAAAGATCTAAATAAGACACTTACATTGCATTTGGTTGATAAGTTTTTTTAAGTCTCTTAAATTCGTAAACATTCCTTCTCGTTCCCTTTTTTTTTCTTTTACTGCTTGTTGTAGAAACACGGTTATTCTGTAAAATTTTCTATGTTGTCTTGCCCTAACCTTTGAGTGAAAAAGACTTGCTTTTTCATTTCCTTAAAGCCCAGGAGAGGATAGTAGAACAATTGTGGACTATGATATCCCTAAGTGGAACCACTGGCCACTGGGAAGCCGAGAGGGACGACAGTCAGTTTGACAATCCAAGTGTGCTATTGGGGACATCTTTCTATGCAGTTATTCTTTTATCTTTTATCTTTTATGCTTATATTGATAATAAAGAAGCATAATAAGGTACAGGAGTGCCTTTTGAATCCCCAGGTACTTACTTATCAAATTATGCCAAACGTATAGTAAGTGATTTATTCTAATTCTTTGAAAACTGATAAATTGACAGATGTTTGATAAAATTAATCTCTATCAAAGTATCATATAATCAGAATATTCAATGCTGTGCTCATTTTTAAAATCTTGGTTCAGGGAATGGAAATCTTGGTAGTAAGGATATGCTGGGTGATACTTTGAGAGCATGTAAATATTACCCAGCGATGTTTACATACATCAATGATCTTTACTATGAAATCAGTTATTACATGGGGCTTGCAAAATAGTTATTTTTCCAATTTTATTGTTTCTTTTAGATTTATGATTTAGCATTCTTCTGTAAAGAAAAAAATATTACTTTTTTATTTGCTCTCTGATTATACTCCCTATTTTGTACTCAAAGATTTTAAATTTTGATGTTTATAAGTCTGTTATTCTTTTCTATGCTTGTACTGCCCAAATTTGGCCAGTGGGATCCCCTTCAAACCAGTTCCAGTCAACTTTTGTGCATGATCCACTAGTCTTTGAGCACTTTCTTGCTTCTAGCCCAACAAGCTATTTCAAGGTCACCTTGTATTTCCCTTGCCCCAAGACTTGAACTCAGCCATTTCTAAAGCATTCCCACCGCTGTATTGAGGAATGGTATTTACAACCAGGATCACTAGGTGCACTCACTGCTTCTTCCAATGACCTTTTTGAGATGGCCTTAAGTTTTTTTCTGAGGATGGAGAGAAGATAGCACCAGATTCTTCATTTCTGCTGAGACAACACCTAGATCCCTTAGGATTGCCAGTGATTGAATGAACAGTTATTCTAGTTATTCTATTCTCTAGGGATAAAAATTTCTAAGCTCTTTTTCATTGACTTAAAATTTTACTCTCTCTTATCAAAAAAATCATAGTTGTAGACTCTTTCAATTTACTGCTTTTGACTTAGAAATTGCCTTAGCACTTCTCTACCAGTTTTGAGTCTCAGTCCATTTTGAAAGTCTGATGAAAGTGGATTCTAGCCCTGTAAAAATACTCATACACACAAAAAATTTTCACATACAAGTTTATTGAGTTTTTGAACTTCTAAAGCCAAGTCATCTCTATGAAACACCCCTCTGATCTTAGGTTGTCTTCCAGTCCTGCCATATTATATATAAGGAAGCTTGGGATCAGTGAAGGTTGAGGTGACTTCCTTAAGGTCATACACTAGCAGAAACAAACTAGAGTCTAGGGTTTTTGTTTGTTTTTTATTCTCATGAAGAAGAACTGGTTTACCCTACATACATCTCACAATAGTTCTGGAATGTATTGAGAAAAAGATCTTCAAATAAAAGAATGGCTTGTGTAGTGAGGAGAGGGAGAGCAGATATTTATTTTGAGGAGTCTCTGGAAGCGGGGCCTCTGAGTTTTCCAGTTTGAAAAGAATAGAATTCTTTGTTACTGAAATCACGTTTTCTAGAATTTCTTCTTGTTTTCTCCACCATGAAAAGTGGCTGATAATTTTTGAGGTGGAGACCAAAGATGATGTTTCGAGAAGTGATTAGATTATGGAACTTTTTTACCTGTGAACGGGAGCTTTCCCTATCATACAGTGCCTGTCACCTCAGGGTCTCATAAGATAGATACTCGGGTGTGTCGGGCTGGTTTTATGAAATGTCATCAGTCTTCTGATAGAGTGTGTCAGTTGTCTGTGAGCCATATGCAGTTCTTTAGGATTAGCGTATGGTTCTCTGCAGAAACGCTGTTACTCAGCACCCCATTGTGACCTTCAGTCTGAAAGCCTCATTAAATATCAGCCTTGTTCCAGAGATCCAAAGCCAGCTCCAAGGCAGCACATCTCCAAGCTGTCTGTTGGCTTTGTTTGCACAAAAGGATGCTTCTATTATACTGTCCTTGGTATCAGTGGGTAGAGGAGGGAAATGTTACTGTTTTCTCTTTAGTATTTTTTTTAAGTGGAAGAGATAGTACAGGCAGGCACTAGGATTTGAGCCAAATAAAATGGGCGTTGTCACTATGTCCCATCTTATCAGTAGTGTGTGTGTGTGTGTAGGTGTAGGGGGTAGTGATCATATAGAGGGGACTGAAAGTTAAATAATGTTAGAAAAATATAGGCCACTTAATATGTAGGCAAACCAGGGAATGATTTTAACCCAAAATGGTTACACTAAGAGTCTATAACATAATAAATGACTTTAACTTACTGCTTTTCATAGAGTATAAAGCAGTCTGCAAAGCATAGCCTACAGACCTCTGGGAACACTGATGGCAGAGTTTTATCAGGATGAAACAGTTCCTGTTTCTCCTTGTGTGTAAAGGAATCCTTAGTAACTGCTGATTCTGGAATTCTTTAGTCTGGTGCCTTGTCTTGTAATTAATTTCCTGGGCAGATCCCTCATTCCACCGCTGTAAATACACCTTTTCAAGGATGATCAATTATTTTCTGCTGTTTTAAGACATAGCCAAACTGGAAAGGCAATTAGGAAAGTTTTAATTTTGATTTTTATGAACTAGATGGATAAAAATAATAGTTCAAACAATATATAAATAAAAATATTGCTTCTTTCTGAACTTCAACATAAAATGTTCTCTTCTACATTTAAAAAAATCAAAGATCATATTTTGTGATTACTGGCTATATTGATTAATATTATTTGAGCCAATAAGACAAAATGCTTCTGAGGTAAAATTTCTTGAATTAGTATTTTGGGAATATGTCTTTTTTTTTTTTTAATAGGTAACTACTACTGAATTTTTTTTTTTACTCAATTATACATTTTTTCTTTTAATGTTCATCACAATTATCTGAATCTGAGAAAACAAAGTTAAGCATTAAAACTTTGCATGAACTTTTTGTTGTATAGATTTAGGTGTTTAGGTGGGGAAAGAAGTAGCGGGAAAGTGGGGATGCTTGGAGTATAGGTAGATGTGCTATTATTTTACAGGTTTTTTAGGCTTATAAAACTAACTCTTCATAAACTGTTTACTTTCTGGTATGCTGCATTGTGGGACTGCTGCCACCATGTGGACGCTGGTGCCTAAGCATGGCTACATGGTCCAAACTGGAGGGCAGCTCAGTGATCCAGCAGCTTAACAAGCATTTATTAAATTTACTATGCCTCAGGCACTGTACTAGGCACTGGGGATGGGGCATACAAAGATGAATAAGACAGAATCCCTGCCTGTGGGAGGCAGACACAAAACCAGTAAAATGTTAGAATTATGCAGAGTGCTAGCAAAGGACAAAGAAAAAACATATGGCTAAACTTGATTTTGTGGAACATATCTTGAAGAGAACGTCTGTCTGAGCTGCACCTTGAGATAGGTTAAAGTGAGGAGAGTTTTTCAGATAACTGATTCCAAAACTTGTATAAGTTGTGTTTTTCTGTAAAACTGTAACCATAAACTAAAAAAAAAACCCAAAAACAAAAACAAAACCCTAAGTCTTCAATTACTAAAAATAATAATATAACACATGTTAGAAAATTACGTAGAGCAATATTTAAAAGAATATAAATGTCCTAATATATTTAATTATCTTTTGATTAATCTCCCATTGTTAACCAATTCTTATTCTAATCTTGGTTTAAAACTGTTTTAAAATTACCCTAAATCTTTTAAGATCAACTTAAAAAGGATCCTCCTTTCTCTTCCTCATTATGCCTGTTTTATCAACTGTCTATCTATTAAATCTGTCCATATCTTATCATCTATCAGAACTAAGGACTTACAAGTAGCTTGAATAAAAAAAAAGTTTGCATTCTATTTGTTTTCATCCTCTATTGGATAGTGCATCATGTGCAATAATTGTTGTTTTCTGTTTCTTTGCCTGAGACAAAGTTGCTTTTCTGCCAATTTAGCACTCCACCCCATGAAGCTACTTTTCCAGGTTATACCTTGTTACGAAATCTCACAGTTCTTGGTGCACATCTTTCTTGAAAAGATTGTCACTTCTTTGCTTAAAACCATTGTTTCCTCTTGTTTTTAGGATGAAGTTCGGACTCCTTAATATGGCCACATCTAACCTCACTCATGCCCCAGCCTTATCTCTTACCACACTGCTCTACCAACTCTTAAGCTAACAACTGACCTTCTTTCAGTGTTTTGATTGTACCACATGCTTTCTCACTTCCAGAACTTGCCTGCTCCCTCTCTCTTCCTTTCTCTACCCTTTTGCTGGCAAACTCCTACTCATCCTTTAGGCCTGAGTTCAGACTTAGGCTTTCTATTTAAAGGAACTAAACCCCAATCATGTCCTAAAAAGTATCCATCCACTTCTTTCAATATCAGTTCCAGCCCTGCTAGTCTAAATTAGTATGACGTGTCAGACTACTCTAAAAACTCCCTACCTGGTGTTTTTTCTTTTCCTCTTGCCCCTTTGCATAATCCACTCTCCACACATTCACAAGATCATCTCTTAAACATGGAATTAAGATCGTGTCCCTTTTATTTTAAACTTTTCAGTGGCTTAGCACATAATTCAGTTCATGTGATTGGGCACCTGACCACTTCGCAATTGCAAATCCCACTCTCACCTTGCTACCATGCCAAGTTACAAGGTACATCCAGGTGATCCAGAATGTGCTTATACAATTTTTAAAGACTGTTGCTAGAATAAAAATGCAAGCTAAAACATTCTTACAGAAAACGTTCAGAATTTTGTGGCACCTCCCCTTTTTAAGAAACACTACTTCACGTGTCCCTCTGGAAAGCCTTTGCTGGCACTTCTGCTCACCTCACCACCACTCAGTGTGATGAACCTCTTTTCTGTGCTTCTTTCCTTAGGACTTATAATATGGTAGGTAATTATCTTAGGACTCCTTGAGGAATCCTGAAAGATAGTAGTGAAGAAACTGGCTAAAACTCCATTACATTTTTAACTATATTTTAAAAATTAAAAACAATAGTAATCATATACATGTAGTATCCTTGGGTGAAATATGTATATACTGTTTAGACAGTGCTTGTGCTCACCAATTTATTGGGATTCTCGGAATAAATTCATGTTTTCCTACAAATTGGGAACTACTGCACTAGAGGACTAGCTTAGCTATGGGCAGCCTATACAGACCTGTCACCCAGGAGTGCCTGTTTGGCCAGTGCAGTAGTTGACATCTTCCTCCAGAAAAGCTGCAGTAAAATAGTAATTTTACTATAATAAGTGTTCTGTTTATTTGTATCAATTGTGGGATGCCGTTTTCCTGGCCCTCAGTGATCTCAGCAATTTCAAGGGGTCTTCTAAAGCGGGACCCACTCAGAAGCCACTCAGGAGAGTGTTAACCTAGTTTGATGTTACTACCTAGGTCACTCAATGGATTATTACCTACTCTGAGGGAGATCAGAATCTATGTGGACTTTTGGAAGTATTCTTTCTGCAAATAGATAATCAGTAGTCACTTACTAGATAACACACTTTTTTGTTTAAGTTATCAGGCATTTTCTTGGACTTTACTTTTCTCTCTTCCCTTTCTAATCAATTACCTAATAAATCTAAATTTGAACATCTGAAATAAATGTTTGCTCTGTTGCTGAGGTATTAAAGGAAAGTCAAGGGACATCTGTGTGGCCAAGATGTACCAAGTGCCATTGGCCCTGGACAACAGAGAACTCGAATGTCCCATTTTGCAGCAGCAAACAAACACAGCAGAAAGCCATTGGAGGTCACATTGCCCTTGTAGCTTGCACTCTTTACTGAATAACTATTTCAGAATAGATTGCCTGGATTCTATGTCCAAGATTTCCTTTGATCTGTAATGTGAAATACCTATTCATTAGAAAGTTATCATTTAGAAATAAGAGCAATCAGTGATGGTACAAACTAGATTTTACCCTTTATATTGTGTACACCAAGTAGATTAGTAATTTATAGGTACGAAAACTCCAAAGGACAACGTGCAGTGTGGGTAAAGGAAAAAATTCATTATTTTACCATTATCTTCAAAGGGGTACATATTTGTTGTTGTTTTGATTTTAGTTATTCTGTAATTAAATAAATGGCACTTTAATTTTAGATTCATCATCCACATTTCACCCTCCTCCTAACAATTAATAAATCAACCAGTCAACAGATATTTATTAGGAATTGATATAAATGTGTAACAGGAAATGTAATTCAATTCAGTGAATATTTACAGAGCAAGAGATATAGTTGTTAACAAGTAGTAACTCCCTGCCTCATTGAATTTACAGCCTGCCTAAAAACAATCAGTAAACAAGTAGTTACAAACGGATCCAAATTAAATGTCTTTAAAAATTAAACTGAACTGATCGATACAAAGGTAAGTATGACATACATCCTTCTCTTACAGAGCTTATAATTTAAGTGTTGAAAGAGATATATACAACTAACTAGAATGCCAGAGTATTATAGAAAGTGTACAAAAATAGTACTTTGGGGAGAAGACTAGAAAATGATTAATTAGGACCTCGATAATTGAGAAAGACTCCATGAGTAAGAACTCAGCCTAGAATGGTAGATATTTTGACAGTCAAATAAAGAAAGGAAAGGCATTCTGGATGTTGGTGTATTAATTATACCTCTGATCCACTCTTTTCGATGGTCAATTTCCTGTCTACTCCATTGGAGGCACAGCAGTTTCAAAACTGCACTCTGCCTTCAAGAGCAGAACGTGCTCAGCTGATGGGCCAGCAGCTCTGTCAGAGAGAAGGGGTTAGCCAGAAGCTGGGTCATGCCTGAGCGCTGACCTCCCCAGATTGTTTACGTCTCTTGAGAAGAGGAAATATGAATAATGGTAAGAGTGAAAGGTTCTTTCTCATCACTTTCCTAAGAGAGTGGAACTGTGGGCAGAAGTTCCCACATTATAGGCAAAGCTGGAAATTTGGGGAGAAGATAAGAAGACAGACAGTTCTAATGATAAGCTGCATGAATCAGTCTGAGAAGTCTACAGAGATCAGAGATCAGGGAGAAGGATGTCAGCAGTTGTAGAGGAGTTGGGGAAGTCTGATTGCCTGGAGAGGGTAGAACGTGAGCCATATCTGTGATTTAGACAGAACAGATTCATACTGGTTTTTCTTTCTGAGTAGCAAGTAGTACATCAATAGTAAACAAGCTGATTATATATATATATATATATATATATATATATACATATATATATATATATATATATATATATATATATATATATATATATAAAATTTCTTTTTTTTCTAAAAGCCATGTGGCAGCTCAAGCAGTGTCTTGGAACAGGGCATTCATTACTTGGCAAAAAAGGCAGATTGACTTTGGGAGCTTCAGAGCAATTCCAGGTGAGGGAGTACCCAGATGGCATGAAAAGGAGCATGGAAATGTCACATGCTTTCAGTACTCCCTCTGCCCTCCAAATTAGTTTTTATCAAGTATCTGCTCTACTATTTCCTGACCCCTTCACCTCCACCTACATTTTCTGGAGGAGGAAGATAGGTATCTTATTTTAAATAGCATTTCATGGATGGATGCCAACACCATTGAAGACAGACTTCCCAAACTCCTTTAAAAGTATTACTGAGTGGGTTTGGAATGAAGAAATGTGAAATTGTAAATTAAAAGAACAATGAACAACTGGATGTTCAGGGTATTTTTTAACAGTTTCATTGAAGTAAAAGTGACATACAAGAAACTGTGTATTTGAAGTATACAATTTGGTGAAATTTGGCATATGAATAACATGAAATTTCCCTTTTTACACTGTTAGCAGTATCCCTAAATTATGATATGTCCTGTTTTTATTTTATTCAGTTCAAAACATTCTGTAATTTCCCTGTTGATTTCTACTTTTTCTTGGTGGTTATTTAGAAGTGTTTAATTTTTAGTTTTCAGATATTTAGAGGTATTTAAGATATCTTTCTCCTATTGCTATCTAACATTGCTGTGGTCAGAGGGCATACTTTGTATGATTTCAGTCCTTTTCAATTTATTTGGCCTTGTTTTTGTGGTAACTTGAGAAAAATGTGTCTATTTGAATTAAGTATACTACAAATGCCAATTAGGCTAGTTTGTTGATAATGTTGTATAACTCTTCTATATTATTTTTTATTTTCTTATGCTTATTCTATTAACTATTGAAAGAAAAATTGAACTCTGATTCTAAGTGTCATTTTGTCTATTTCTCCTTTCACTTTTATCAATTTTTGTTTCATGTATTTTCTTTTAAAAATATTTTTATTAAAATATAGCTAATAACTAATATTGAATTAGTTTCAAGTGTAGTTCAACATCATAGTTGTTCAACATTTATATACCTAAAGAAGTGATCATGGTAAGTCTAGTACCCACCTGACACTATATAGTGTTTTATAATATTTTTTATGATATTCCCTGTACTGTAGGTTATATTCTCATGACTTATTTTATAATTAGAAATTTGAACTTTTTATTCCCTTTCACCTTTTTCCCTCTTTAAAAATTTTTTCCCATTACAGTTGACTTTCAATATTATTTTATATTGGTTTCAGGTGTATAGTATAGTAGTTAGACATTTATATAATTTACAAGTGATCCTCTGATTAGTCTAGTACCCACCTGGCACTATACATAGTCATTACAATATTATTGACTATATTCCCTGTGCTGTACTTTATGGCCCCATGACTGTTTCATAACTACCTATTTGTACTTCTTTATCACTTCACTTTTTTCACCCAAACCCCTAACCCCTCTTCGTCTAGCAACCATCAGTTTCTTTCCTGTATCTATGAGTCTATTTTCATGTTGTTTGTTCATTTCTTCGCTCTTTAGATTCTACATATATGTGATATCATATGGTATTTGTCTTTCTCTGTTTGCCTTATTTCACTTATCATAATACCTTCCAGGTCTATCCATGTTGTCACAAATGGTAATATTTCATTCATTTTTATGACTAAGTAATATTCCATTGTATATATGTACTTCTTTATCTAATCTTCTTTATTGATGGGTACTTACGTTGCTTCCATATCTAAGCTATTGTAAATAATGCTGCATTGAACATAAGGATGCATAAATCTTTTCAAATTAGTGTTTTGGATTTCTTTGGATCAATGCCCAGAAATGGAAGTGTTGGGTATAAGGTAGATCTATTCTTAATTTTTGAGGAACCTCCATACTGTTCTCCATAGTGGCTAAACCAATTTGCGATCCCACCAACAGTGCATGAAATTTCCCTTTTCTCCATATGTTTGCCATTCTGACAGGTGTGGGATGACATCTCATTGTGGTTTTAATTTGCCTTTCTCTGATTATTAGTGACGATGAGTATCTTTTCCTATGTCTATTAGGCATCTGTATATCCTGTTTAAAGAAATGTCATATTCAGGTCATCTGCCTAATTTTAATAGGACTGTTTGTTTTTTTGGTGTTAAATTGTATGTGTTCCTTATATATTTTCATATTAACCCCTTTTCAGATGTATCATTGGCAAATATTTTCTCCCATTCAGTAGATTTTCTTTCCATTTTGTTGATAGTTTCCTTTGCTGTCAAAACTTTTAAATTTGATGTAGTCCCATTTATTTATTTTTTTGTTCGTTTCTCTTGCCTTAGGAGATATATCAGAAAAAAATATTGCTAAGAGCAATGTCAGAGATTTCATTATCCGTCTTCTAAGAGTTTTATGATTTCAGGTCTTAACATTTAAGTCTAATCCATTTTGAGTTTATTCTCGTATTTAGTGTAAGAAATTGGTCTAGTTTCAGTTTTTTGCATGTCTCTGTCCAATATTTATTGAAGACTATCTTTACCCCATTTTATATTCTTGTTTCCCTTATCATAGATCAATTACCCACATAGGTGTAGGTTTATTTCTGGGCTTTCTATTTTATTCCACTGATCTATGTGTCTGTTTTTATGTCAGTACCATGCTGTTTTGATTACTGTAGCCTTGTAGTATGGTTCGATATCAGGAAGTGTGACACCTCCAGCTTTGTTTTTTTTCTCAAGATTGTTGTGGCGATTTGGGGTCTTTTACTGTACCATGTAAATTTTAGGGTTATTGTTATACTTCTGTGAAAAATGCCATTGGTATTTTGATAGAGATTGCATTGAAATGTTGCTTTAAATAGTGTGGGCATTTTAATGATGTTAATTCTTTCTATCTATGAGCATGATATATGCTTCCATTTATTTTGTGTCTTCTGTTTTTTTTCTGCAGAGTCTTATAATTTTACAAGTACAACTTTTTTACCTCTTTGATTCAGTATACTGGTATTTTTTGATGCGATTGTAAATGGGATTATTTCCTTAACTTCTCTTTCTGATAACTTGTAATTGGTATGTAGAAATGCAACTGATTTTTAAGTATTAATTTTGTATCCTGCTACTTTACCAAATTCATTTATCTGTTCTAATAGTTTTTTTTTTTACTTTGGTGAAATCTTTAGGGTTATCTATGTATAGTATCATGTCATCTGCAAATAATGATGCTTTATGTATTTTGAAGCTCTGTTATTAGTTACACAAATTTTTATCATTGTGAAATGACCTTTTTATCTCAGGTAATATTTATTGCTCTGAATTCTACTTTGTCTAATATTAATATAGACATTCTAACTTTCTTTTGTTTACTATAGTAATGGTATGTATTTCCCTACTCTTTCGCTTGTAGCCTATCTTTGTCTTAATATTTGAAATGAGTTTTTCTTTTTTATATAACCTGATGATCTCTCCTTTTTTAGTTAGAATTAATTTGGTTATTGATATGATTGAGTTTAAAGCTACCATCTATTTGTTTTTTATTTGTCTTATTTGTTCTTTGTCTTCTTTTCCCTCTTGTCTTGCCTTCTTTTAGGGCAGGAATGAGTTTTTTATGATTTCAGTTATCTCCATTATTGGCCTATTAATTACATTTTTTTGCGGTTGCTCTAAAACTTACAGTATACTTCTTTAACTTATCATACTCGATATCCAAGTATTATTATATCATCTCACATACACTATTAAAATCTTAAAATAGTATACTTCCATTTTCCTGTACTGACTTTTGTATGTTGTTGTCATACGTTTTACTTCTACATGATTTTAGGTTGTAAACCCTATAATTATTTTTGCTTTAAAAATTTAATTATCTTTTAAAGACTTTAAATTTGGGAAAAACAAGTAGTATATATTTATTCCCATATTTATATTTTGGTGCTTTTAATGCTTTTGTGTAGATTCAGATTTCTACCTGGTATCACTTTTCTTTTACCTAAAGACCTTCCTTTAAAATTTCTTGTAGTGCCATTCTGCTGGTGATGATTTTATTTCACCTTTATGAAATAAAATTTGGATAGAGAATTTGTATTGGATAAAGAATTATCAGTTAACATTTTGTTTTTTGTTTTTCTTTCAGAATTTATAGATATCATTCCATTTTTTTTCTGGTTTCTTGAAATATACTGTCATTCTTTATTCTTCTGAATATACTGTATCTTTTTTCTCTGGTTCTTTAAGGATATTCTTTACCACTAGTTTTCAGTAATTCGATTCTATTGTATCTTGGTATGGTGTCCTTCATATTTCTTCTGCCTGAGATTTTGTTTAGCAAACTAGATCTTAATTTATAGTTCTCAGGAAATTGGAGAAATTTTCAGCCATTACTATTTTTTTAATATTTTTTTCTTTTCTCACTGCTATCTTTTTCCTCTGAGACACCAATTACACTTACGTTAGGCCACTTAATATTGTCCCACAGCTCACTGTTGGTCTGTTCATTTTATTCATTTCAGTAATTTTGCTCTTTGTATTTCCTTTTTGAGAGTTTTTATTGCTATACCTTCACATCTACTGTTAATCTTATCCAGCATATTTTTCTTCTCTAGAAGTTTGATATGGTCTTCCTTATCTTTTATTTCTCTCTGTATCATGCTCTTACTTTCCTCTGCCTTCTGGAACAGATGGAGCATATTTTTAAATATTCTCAGGTTCAGATAAACCCTCAGGCTGTTAGCTGTTTGTCTAAGTTTCTCATCTATATAATATCTGGGTCTATTCTTATTGATGGATTTTTCTTCTCATTTTTGATCATATTTTTTGTTTATCTGCATGTCTGGAATTTTTATTGGATATTGGGCATTGTGCGTTTTATGTTGTTGGGTGCTGGATTTAAAAAAATTATTTGAAATCAGTTTAGACTTATACCAGGATACAGTTTACTGGGGAACAGTTAGATCTTACATGAATAGTTGATCTGTTCAAATATTCTTACTCACCTTTGTTGAGTGAACTAATTAACAACTTTTAGTCTAGTATTCAATTCTTCCCACTACTCAGGCAATACCCTTCTAAGGACTGTACTCTTTGTCCATGTGCTAGGAGGTCTTTCTATTTTGACTGGTGGGAACATGAACCATTCATGATCCTGTGTGAACTCTACTTACTGTGCCCTCTAATCCATGGTTTAGGTATTTTTCTCATGTGCCTGTGCCAAACAGAACTCAGCTAAAGCCTCAAGGATAATCCTCTACAGGTCTTCAGACCTCCTTCTCTGTCTTGCCCCCTCCTTATTATTGACCTGTCTCTGAATTCCAAATGCCTTGGTTTCCCTAACTCTCAACTTTTCCTCAACTCAGAAATCTCTGGGTTATACCTAGCCTCTTCCCACCTTTACATTGACTGTAAATTCTCTCCAGTCAATAAAGTGGGCTCACCTCTTTTATTTTCCTTCTCTCAGGACACTGTCCTGCACCGACTATCATCTAGTGTGTGAAAAACATTGCTTCATATATTTTTGTCCAGTTTTTTAGTTGTTTACACTGAGAAGGAATATATCGTCCCTCTTACTTCATCATGGACATAATTCAGGTAACATTTTAAAGAATGAAAAAAATTAAGACAAGAGTGTGGATTTAAAGAGTATTGTTATTTCAGATATTCTGATTTTTTTAATTTAAAGATTAGGGTAACAAATTGGATAAGACCTCTTTCTCTACTGAAGTTCAGTGGAAAGCTTTTGCATCAAGCCTACTTTAGATGATTAAGCCTTTCCTTTAAATATATATTTCAGAGGATTAGATATTGTAGTCTAGGTTTAGTTGACAGTGACCCCCAGTTATTCTACATTTATCTTTGGTGACTTTCTCTGAGATTATAATTTAAAGGTTTAAATGTTTGATTTAAAAGATAGATGAGGTGATGAAGGAATGATATTAAGTCACTAACACTTTAGTTCTCTGATTCTAAATTCAGACTTTATTAACTATCCTGTACCATATGACTACACTTGAACTCTCTGTGTGTAAAAGGATGACAGTTTATCATCCTCTATCAGAAAAGTCTGAAACACGAGATTTGAAAAGGTTTGACCCTGCTTAAGATTAGAAGAAATGCCTCCTCTAATTTCAAACCTTTTAACCTAGAAACTGAAAAAAACTTGTCCCTTTTTAAATCAACACAGAAAACACATTTTATGATTCCTGTTTCCCATCCTTTTCTGAAGATATCTTTCCTTTCTCAGCAGATTTCAAAAAGCTCTGATTATTAGAGCCTCCAATAATAAGTATAACTTTAATAGGTTTTAGAATTAGGCCAGTGTGTGTAATAATTCTTCTGGTGAAAGGCCTACTGATGACATGAAGAAAAGTGCTAATGAAATTGTTACTGATGTCTAATATATCAGTGGATCTAAATTAAGCCTGAAAACTCATTTTTAAATTTGTTTTCCCAAAAAGGGGCTTCATATAATCAATTATAAATATCTTTAAATGAAAAAATCTTTTTTCTTAAGATACTTGACTAGTGAAATTGTCTTAATATTTAATAATCATGTCATAATATAACAGTTATGCCTCTAGAGCTTTCTTAAGAGCAAAAAAAAAACCCCTACTTTATCTTTCTCTTCGTTTTGAATCTAGAAATAGTCTCTCTCTCTCTCTCTCAGCTCCCCCTCTTTCTTTTTAATGACTACTTGAGAAAGAGCCTGGTTCTTTCCCCAGAGGCAAGGAGAAAAGCAATTCTCTTTAAATGCCATAATAGAGCAGTTTCTTTGTTTTTGAATAGATAAAGAAAGAGGAGGTTCTGAGAGGAATGCTGTTTTCATTTTATATCACAGACTTCAGAAGGAATGCTTGTAAATGAGACAGTGACTGTGTGAGAGGAAGGGGAGTGCTTCACTATGCTGAGCTGATTGACAGAAAGGTAGAACACAGGTTTATGTTCCTGCGAATACAGTGTTTGTGAAAATTCTTACATTGAGGGGAAAAATGGTGTTTTGCATTTTTTCTTTTTTTGCACAAATATAACTATACTTATGTCTAAAAAAGGGGGAAAAGATCATGACCATCCCCACACATTTAAACTTTGCTATTCTCTTTTAATATTTGCCCACCTCATAATGATTTTGAAATAAAAATCGTAACATAAATATAACTTGATAATCAGTCTTTTAAAGTCATTTTCACATAGTATAAATTTTGTATGCTTTCAAAATTTTATTTTCTGTATTACTGTAAATTTGTTTCATTTTTTTTCTCACTATGTATATTCATAAAAGTATGGTCAGTAGAAGACAGAATCAATTTTCTTCTCTTTTTTTGGGGAAATATATATTTTATCTCAGCACTTTATGCCTTAGTTCTCTTGCCCTTTATCCCTTCTGTCCATAGATACCCTCCAAGGTTCATTTCATCGGAGATCTAGAAGGGCTAGAAATCTCTCAGGCACTGTCACTGTGCATCGAATTTGCCTTGTTCTTTAGCCTTTGCTCTGGGTCATGGCATAGACTGCAGATGATTCTGAGTGGGTTGGGCAAGGTACATTGTTTATTAGTATGCTCTTTTTTTGTGTCTTCTGCTCCTTCTACTATAGCTGCCCTTTGCTATTTGCTATTTTAATAACCTCAGTATCTCTGAACCAATATATACACGTTAATAAAAGAGAAAAATCTTTCCTTAATAAATATGATTCATGGAACTTTACTATTGAATTTCTATATTTTTTATTTCTAATAGGATGATATAAATATTCCTATATTATAAAATTGCTTGTCCACACCAACATTCTTGTAATGTGAAAATGTGGCTTTGTAGTCCCAGATAATGAAAGGTAAATGAAAAGCAATCCTGAAAAGTCTAGTTAGCATTTCCTAGGGCTAGTTCTTTGAAACATCCACTTTCTTTTATCTGTCAGCTCTCTCGCCTCATTTTTATCTCATCCATATTGAGTTTATAGTCCATTTTAACATCTACTGTCTTGGCAATGTCCTGAACTTTCTTGCCCTTCCAGAATGCAAACCCAGCAAAGATTAAACCCTGGATGAACCGCAGCTATTTGCTTTTTGCATGCCTGTTCCCGGGCTGCTGAATTCATCTGGAAAACAAAAAATCATATAGCCGAGCATAAATGAATGTATAAATAAATGAGAGAAAGATACTGTTCACCAGTATATAAACAAGTAAAAGGTTGTGGTGGCACAGAAAAATTGTTCTAGAAGTCAAAGGAGAAGGAGGTAATTATTGATTGAAATAATCAGAAATGGGATAAGGTTTTATTTCACTTTTCCGCCATTATTTCTGGTAACTGCTACCAAGTAGGATTTTATGAAGAGCCAAACCCAAATATTGAACAACAAAAATAAAATTGTGTAAACTCTACATACCAGAGATGAGCACCAAACAGATTGTGTGTGTGTGTGTGTTTCAACGAAAGAAACAAAGACTGACTTGACAGCAAGTTTACATGGGGAGTAATGGGAGACTGGGAGATAAAGTTGGGCCAGTTGATGGAAGATCTTAAAATGCTAGAAAGAGAGTTGTAAAACGTATTGGAAATATTTTGTTGTGGTCACCCGTTATCTAAAATGATTTACCTGGCACTAAAGCTACTCCACAATGTGGACTAAAAGTTCCTTAAAGATTATTCTTTTCAGTTTAGATATTTACTTTTACTTATGAGGTATGTTATGAATTTCAACTTCTCTTGTTTTGATTGAGTTTGATTTCATACCCTTCACTCATTAAGAGAGTAAGAGGTATTCATGAAAAAATCAGAATATAATAAAAATTTTAAAGATGAAAATAAAAATCTTTCATTTTCCTATACCCAGAAATAGCCGTTAACATTTTGTTGTCTGTTTTTATATATATGTAATATTTTAATAATAAATAGATAATGCTACACAGATTATTTTCTAAACCTTTTAAAAATATATCATGAGTATTGTTCCAAGTCAAGAAATGTAGGTCTATGTTATTATGATATTTAATGGCTAGATAGTATTCTAGTACATGCCATAATTTTATTAACTACTTCTCTAATGATGGTATTTAGGTTTATTTCATTCCTTCATCTTTTGTGTGTGTAGAAATATTTTTAGAGTGCCCTTTTGAAAGTTTATACCATTTGTACAAAGTTTATACACTTTGTAAGAAAAATATTCATTTCCCATATCTTAGAAAAGTCTGAGGATTATCAAATCTTTTCCCACTATACCTTAAAAAGAAAAAAAAAAGCTTTTATGCTAGGCATTTTATGCTAGTTGAAATTTAAATTTTTATGTGATTATATTTAGCAGTATTTCATGTTCTTGGCTTTGTTGTCATGCTTATAAAAGCCTACATCTTTCAGCATTATAACATTTTCTTTTAGTATTCTAATGACTTTTTAAAATATTTACTCTTTTAATCTACCTGGGATATATTTAGGTATGATTTATAAAGTAGTCATCTATCTTAATTTTTCCCAAATATTTATTTGGTTGTCAGAATAAAAATTATTAAGAGTCTCATGTTCTACTGACTGAGCTAGCCGGGCATCTAGAGCAATTTTTAAATAATAAATTCTTTCTACAATAATTTAACAATCCAAATGTGACCTGTATTAAATTCTAGTAAGATTTTGATATATTTGTATATTTTCTAGCTTGGCCCCATGATTATTTCTGACATTATTTAAATTTCAGTGTTATATTTTCCATTTTACCATCTGGTAAGGCAAACCCCTTTTCAGTGATTTTATTTTTCAAAATTTTTTCTTATATATGGTCAATCACTTCTTTTATTAGAAGAATTTTAGATTATAGTGTCCAATTCCAGATATAAAAATTTCACTGACTTGGTCAGCCTTGAGTTAAATTAGAGATTAATATGGGAAATTTTTCTTTATTTAAGTTTTATGTTTTTTTGTTAAGTTTCACCTTAGGAATTTTATATTTTTGTTGTTTTCATAAACGGTACTTTTTTTCTTCCATCATATTTTCTAACTAGTTAATATGGGCAAGTTGTCATTTTGTAACTGGAAAACTTAATAAAATTTCTCATTAGTCCTGAGTAGTATCAAGGTAGATAGTCAGAAGCTGAAATAATTTTTATCTCTTCTTTTTTGTCTTACTGCCTTTTAGCTAAAATGTTCTCACAGACCTCCTGTCTTACTTTTGTCTCTGTTGACTCACCATTAAGGTATAATTTTCTCTTTCCTTGTAAATGCTGTATATAAATTTAAATATCTTTTTATTTTGCATTTGCTGAGTGGTCATCTTGATGAATTTTAAAGCCTATCAAATGTTCTTTATAATTTATCCAAACAATTATATAACCTTTCTTCTTAGGTTTCCTAATGTTGAATCATCCTTACAGTCTTAGAGTAAACCCATCTTGACCATAATGTATTATTTTAGTAGACTGGTGGATTTGATTTACTAATATTTTACTGCAGATTTTACATCTAAATTCATAGATGAGATTGACCTACAGTTTTATTATGCATGCTATCTTTTTCATCTTTGGTGTCTTTGTTAAACTTCATTCATTCTTTTAATAAACTTACATTGAATTTCTGTTACGCATGTGGAATGCTGTTAGGTACTAAAGATTAAATAATGAAAAGGCAATAAAATATCTGTCACCTTGGAGCTTATAGTCTGTTGAGAGATGGAGTTAAGAAAACATGATATTAAAATACACTGTTGTAAATGCTGCAGTAAGTATATGGAGGAAAAAGAGGAGACTCTATCCCAGATTTGGGGGAAATTGGGAAATGCTTTCTAAAGAAAGTAGCATTTTAACCAACATGTAAGTAAGACAGTCCATTTAAAAGAGTAGTGTAGAGTGGAGAGGAGAGTCCTTGGGAGATGGAAGGATCTGTGGAAAGACCTGAAGGTGAGAGGGAACGTGATGCTTCTGAGAAAAGGAAATACGTTCAGCAGGACTGGAACAAAAGTAGGAGGAAGGGGATAGCTGAGAAATGAAGCTAGCATGCTTCTCAAAGAACAGAAGTTGTAGAATATATCCAGAAGTTTGGATTTTCTTCCTAAGATTAATGAGGAACTATTAAAAGATTTTAAGCTGAGAAGTGATATCTAATTTCTTCACTTAGTTGGATGGGAGCGGAGGCAAGACTGGAGCCAGGAGACCAGTTGGAAAGTTGTGGTAATGCTGGAGAGAGGTGACAGTGGTGAGAACTAGGGTAACCGAATACCAGAGAATAAAGCAGCTCTTTCGTTCCAAGAAGAGTTAAATAGATTTGGACTGTACTTGGGCCAGGACCTCTAAACGAGGTGTTTACCCATAACTTTTTGCATTTCTTTCATGGTTATTAGATTTTTCATTTTTCTGCCTCTTTCTGAATAAATTTTGGTAATGCATATTTTTCTTGAAAATTGTCCATTTTGTGTATATTTTAATGTTTTTTAAGTTTAAAGCTCACACACAATTCTCTTTAATCTCATCCATGTGTGAGTTAAATCCCATTTCCCAGTCTAAATGCTCCATCTTCATATTTTCTCATTTACTTTTGGTTATGCACATCAGAGATTTACCTTTGTCAGCATTTTTCAAGTGTGTATTCCATAGAGCACTCTTCATTCCAAAGAATGCTGACAAGTAAAAGTGTTCATGCTCAAATAAGTCGTGAGACTTGGATAACACTATTTAAAACAGTTACAGGCTTTAGGACTTTCAGTCTTTAATAAGCTAATGTGCATTGTGAATTCTTAAGTGGAAGATTTAGATGCAGTTTTTTTCAAACATTTTTGCCACAAAAGCTTTTTCTCCCCACATATCTCCTGGAATGAGTGGAATATAGTTTGATGATTTCAAAAGATCAGCTCTTAGTTTTATATATTAATTCCCTCTTCATTTTCTATTAATTTCTGCTTTTATTGTTATCGATTATTTTTTTCTACTTTGGCTTATTTTGTTGTTCTTTTTCTACTTTCCTAAAGTTAAATGCCTAATTTATTGATTGGCAGCTTTCAAGGTTATTATAAACATTTAAGGCTATTAGTTTTTTTCTGCATATAGCTTTGACTATATCCTATAGATTTTATTTAGAGACCCTTTGTTATGAATTAATGGATAAACGGTTATTTCAGTTTTTATTTCTGCTTTGATCCAAGAATTATTCAAAAGAGTACTTTTTAATATCCAGTGGTTCATTCGACTTTGCTTGTGGTTTTAGTTTACAGTTGATACCAGTGTGTTCAATATTATTCTTATTATAAGCATGATCAAAGAATATTTTATCTAATAGTAATATTGCTACCCTTTCTTATTTTTTCTTTTCATGTTTGCCTGATAATAATTTTTATCCAGTCATTTATTTTCAAAATTTCTTTTCAACTTTTATTTAATGTATTTCTTGTCAGTAATATATAGTAATAATTTTTTAACCCATACTGAGAGTCCCGCTTTTTTTTTATTGAGATATAATTGATATATTAGTTTTGGGTATACAATACAAAGATTCTATATTTGTATGTATTGCAAAATGATAAAAATAATAAGTCTAGTTAACATTTATCACCACAGTTACACATTTTTTTCCTTTTGATGATAGCTTTTAAGATCTACTTTCTTAATTATACCATATAGTATTATTTCAAATTATACCTTATAGTATTATTAATGGTATTCACCATGCTATACATTGCTTCTCTATTGTCCTGCTCTTTTAATAGAGGAATTTAATACATTTATATATATTTTTACAATGATATATTTCTTCCTTTTTAACAGCATTTAATAACACTTCATTATTGAAATATAATTCACATACCATAAATTAACTCAATTGAAGTGTATTAATTTAGTGAATTTAATATGTTCATAGAGTTTTGGAGCTATCACTACTATCAATTTTAGAATATTTTCATCACTTTGTAGAGAAACCCTGTACTCATTAGCATTCACTTCCATTTCCCCCCACATCCCTCCCACTCCTAGCCCTAGACAACCACTAATCTACTTTTTGTCTCTAAGGATTTGCCTATTCTGGTCACCTTATATAAATGGGATAATATAATATGTGGCCTTTTGTGACTGGCTCCTTTTATTTAGCATAATGTTTTCAAGGTTCATTCATGTTACAGCCTGTATCATTACTTTTTATTCCCAAATAATATTCCATTTTATTGTATTTATCCATTCATCAGTTGATGGACATTTGGGTTTCTACTTTTTAGCTATTATGAATAATGCTGCTACAAACATTCATGTATAAGTTTTTGTGTGGACTTATGCTTTCATTTCTTTTGAGTATATACATAGGAGTGGAATTGCTGGGCCATGTGGTAACTCTATGTTTAACCTCTTGAGAAGTTGACAAGACTGTTTTTCATAATTGTTATACCATTTTACAGTCCCATCAACAATAAAGGAAGGTTGTAATTTATCCAACCATTGTTATTTTCTCTTTTTAAAATTTATTTTTCAATTACAGTCGACATACAATATTATTTTACTTTCAGGTGTACAACATAGTAATTAGACATTTATATACCTTACAAAGTGATCATCCTATTAAGTCTAGTACCTATCTGACATGATACATAGTTATCACATTATTATTGACTATGTTCCCTATACCGTACTTTACATTCTCTTGACTTTTTATATCTAGAAATTTGTACTTCTTAATCCCTCTACCTTTTCCACCCATCCCTCCAACTCTCTTTTCTGTCTTTTTTATTATAACCATCTGTTATGGGTTGAATTGCCTACCCCACACCCCACACCATCAAATTCTTATATTGGAGCCCTAACCCTCAAAGTGAATGCATTTGGAAATATGGCTTTTAAAAAGGTTAAGTTTAAATGAGGTCATGGGGGTGGGGCCCTAATCCAATAGGACTGGTGTTTTTATAAGAGGAAGAGACATCAGGGATGCACACATGCACTGAAAAGGCCTTGTGAGGACACAGTGAGAAGGTGGCCATTTGCAAGCCAAACAGAGAGGCCTCAGGAGAAACTAAACCTACCAAAATCTTGATCTTGTACTTCCAGCCTCCACAACTGTGAGACAATGTTTCTGTGATTTAGGCCCCTAAGTTGGTGGCATTTTGTTATGGCAGCCCTCACAAACTAATACATTATCCTAGTTGGTAAGAAGTGGTATCTTACTGTGCTTTTAGTTTGAATTTCCCTAATGGCTAATGATACTGAGCATTTCTTTCAGTATTTTTTATTATCCTTTGATTCTTTTATGTCTTCTGTTTATTATGATTTCATGTTACTTTTATTTTCTTTCCTATCTCTTGCTGGATTGATGAGGTTCATAAGTTAAATATCCTATTTCAATTATAATAATGCTTATGCTTAGATTTTTATAAATGAATTTAAACATGTATTTTCTGTCCATAGCAAAAATGAAACAGGCCCATAGCAATCTTTTAATTTTCTTCTGCAGTACCACAATTGTCAATGCTGCTAATTGGTTTTAACTTATTTCCTATGATACTGATCATGAAACTGGTTATACAGGAAATGAAGACTGTTGCTGGACTGCTCTAGCCTTTTAAAAAGAAAAACACAGTTCTCAAGCTCCTCGGATTTTATAGCTTGAGACTGGTAAATCTTCCATATAGAGAAAAAAAAGATTCCTTTTTGAGTGTCGCCTTAATGTTCTACATTTGTTTGTAAATTTTGGAACTATAACTCTTGAAAAATGGTAACTAAATGGGATGATGTTTGGGTGAAAAAAATACAGAATTTTTTTAGGGAAAAAGACATGTCATAAAAACAAAGCCAGTAAAAAAAATCAAAAGCTGATTTCTTTTCAAAATATAGTATAGTGAAATGTGAAATTGGCTTAGCAGAACTTTATCAAATACAAAACCCTGGTTCTCTGAGTGAGTTTGAATTTTTGCGGCCACACAAACATAATTCCTTCAAATGGTCTGGGCCTGGGATGCTGTCTGGGGTCCACAGGCCTCCTTGAGACTGCTGTCAAAATCATGTAAACTTCTTGCCTTTGGCTTCAGTGTAAATGTTCTTCTAGTTAAATCACTTTTTAAAGACATTCCCATATAAATGAAAAGTCAGGCTCTCAGCACTGAAGAACTGAAAAATATCTTAGCACATTACACCACAGGTATGGTTCTACTAGAAATCACTGATTGCTCAGTTAGTCAACAGTACTTACCAAGCCTCCATTTTAAAATGCTGCACTTTGGGAACTTATAGAAAATAACCTCAAGAAGCCCAAACACAAATATATTGAAAAATAGAGAAAAATCAAAGCAGTATGTTAAAGCTCAAGTTAGTGGTTAAATTTGAAAGGTCCAAGTTAGCGTAAATGGATTTATGTCTCCATTTGTTAGTGCCGATGTTGGATAAGTCACCCAAATTTCAGTTTGTACATATGTAAAATGGAGAATATATTAATAGGACCTGCCTCATAGACTGGGAAAGTTTAAATTGGATAAAACACGTATAAGTACTCAGTACAGTAGCTGGCACACTTAACATTCAGTAAATGTAAGCAATTGTTTTCAATAATTTTAAAATTAAGAAATATATATTTATAAACTTTGTAAACCACATCTATACTCTTTAACAAATAATGATAGAGTGAGCACTGATGGAGCAAGAAATGGAACATTGCCAGCATCCAAAAGCCACACCTACTCTCTGTGCCTCTTCCCCCTCATAAACCGATTTTTCCTCTTCTCCACCATCTCGACTTTTATAATCAGTTTATTTTTCTTAAAGTTTTACCACCTACACAATATAATTTAATTTTGTCTATTTTTTAACATTACTAAATAGCTGTATCTTGCTGCTTTTATTCAGTATTGTACATGACATTCGTCTTTGTTGACGAGTGTTGCTCTAATTCATTCCTTTTCCTGGCTTTATGGCATACCACTGTATAAACATATAAACAATTTCTTGACCTATTCTACTAAATAAATTGACGGGTAGTCAATTTTGATTCTTGCAAACAGTGCTACCATGAACATTCTACTCCTTATATTCAAGAGATTTTCTAAGATAGCAGTTGCTAGATCAGAAGGAATTTATGTCTTCAAATTTTATTAGAAAATGTGAAGAAGTTTTCTAAGATGATTCTTCCGGTCTTCACTCTCACGAGCTCTGTATGTGTGTTTCCATTACTTTATATACAAATAGTATTGGTCAGACTTTTAATGTTTACATTCTAGTATGTAGATGTGTTATTGGAACACATTGCTTTTTTGTCTCAAACTTACAGGAGAGTTGCAAGTGCAATGCAAATAACCTTTTTTACTTGAACCATTTGAAAGTTGCCAACATCATATTCTAATGTCCCAGGATACTTTAGTTTGTGTTCTCTACAAACAAGGACATTCTGCCATATAACCATAATATAATCAAGAAGATCAGCAAATTTACATTATTATATTGCTACTATTTAATCTCCAGACCCCATACAAGTTTCTCTGTTTATCTGAATCCTGTTTTTATGGCAAACATATCCAGTTCAGATTGCATGTTGTATTTAGTTGCCATGTTTTCCTAGTCTCTAATCTCGAACCATTCCTCAGCCTTTCTTTGACTTTCACAAACTCAACACTTTTACAGATTACAGGTTAGTTATTTTATTGAATATCTCTCAATTGATGATCATTTGTTTCTTCATGATTAGATTCAAGTTAGATACCTTTCCAGGAATATCACAGAAGATGGTCTTATCAGTGGTCCCTAACTTTTTTGGCACCAGGGACCGGTGCTCCTTTGAGAATCGAATGCCTGATGATCTGAGGTGGAGCTGAGGCGGTGACGCTAGCCCTGAGGAGCGGCTGCAAATACAGATGAAGCTCCACTGGCTTGCCCACCGTGCTCTTCCTGTTGTGTGTCCTGGTTCCAAATAGGCCACAGGCCAAGACTGGTCTTATTACATCCTATTCAGTGGCTGATGATTTTGATTCATTTTATTATTGATGATGTTAGCTTTGAACACTTGATTAAGGGGTTAACTGCTGAGCTTTTCCACTGTACAATTACTCTTTTATCTTTTTTTGTGATAAATAGCATTTCTGACCAGTGAGCGTCACGTCAAGCTGTCATTTTGACATGTCACCCTCTTTCTTTTACTACATTATTTGGCATTGACTTCCCATGCTAAGTCATCCTGCCATGGGAATGCCCTCATCATCTATAGGTGACCACTCCCAAATTTATTGTTTGCTCTGGTCTTTCCTCTGAATTCCATCCCTGTCTATCCATTTGGGTATCTCACAGGTATCTTAAATTTTATTTGTTCAAAATAGAATTTCTGACTTCATCCATAAAATAGATTCCTCCCCCAGACATCTCCATCTCACGCAGTTGCATCTCCATCTTCCTCATGCCTTAGGCCAGAAACCTAGATGTCAGCCCTTAGTCTTTGTTCTCTTCTCTGTCAGACCCAGTTTCAGTATGTCAGAAAATTTTATACTTTTACTTCCAAAATAGGTTCTGTGTCTTCTACTATCTCTAGTTCGTCTTGGCTCAGTCTCTCTTTCCTCTTGGATATTTGCAGTAGCCTCTTCACCAGTTTCTTCACTTTGACTCTTGCTTCACTCTAGTCCATTTCCACACATTGTCAATCTGTGCAAATCAGATCGTGTCACCTCTGCTGAAAACCCTGCAATGTCTTCTCATTCCTCTCAGAGTAAAATCCAAACCAATAAAGTTCCATCTGATCTGACATATGCTTTGTGCTTCAGTTTCATCTCATTTCCTCTTCCTCTTGCTGAGGTGTAGAGAGCAAGGGAAGTGCTCTCTTTCAGTTCCTTAACCGTTCTAAACTCTTTTCTCCTTAGGGCTTCACCTGAACACGTGTACTCCTGCCCTTTGCATAGCTATGCTTTTCTTACCCTACTCAGGACACGAAAGGATAATTGTCCCCTGCTCAGATGGTCTTCCATGATTACCAGTTAAGTTCACCTCACCCCATACCTCCCTATTCCCTATTAAAACACTCTATTTTCTTCATAGTACTTAACATGATTGAAGGTATTGGGTTGTTTACTCGCTTATTGTCTTATTTTCCCCATTAGTCTCCGAGGTCATGAGAAGAGCAGCTTGTGCCCCAGTGCTAACAGAGTGTTAGAGGAGTGCGACAATAGTTCGGTACTTAGTACCGCCAGAAATGAACACAGTGCATTTGCCTATAAGAGGAAAATGCACCCTTTTTGAGGTAAGGAGAAGAAGATTAAATGCTATTGTTGATGAAAGAGAACAAAATTATTTTTAGAAGCTAATTTTTCTAAAAACTACAAAAGGCTAGGACAGGAAAATGATCAATGAGAATCTGTTCATAAACTATGATGAAATCTGCGTTAATGAATTCTTTTACCTTTAAAATGAAAAATAGCTTGTTTACAAGACTATAGAACTTATAAGAAAGGCCTTTAAAAGCCATCTCCCGACTTCCATTTTGTAAATCACAACTCCCACAGAGGAGGTGTATACATAGTGTGGAAAAACGAGCTCAGCAGAGATGCTGTCATTATAAAGTTGGTCAGGGGACAAGGCTAACTAGGTAAAGGTAAAAAGCAGCAATAAAGACTAGGAACCGACTTATTCATTTTTCTAAGAGATATTTGTAAGAATTAGACCCATTCAGATCTGTGAGAAATCTGATTGGTAATTTTACCTATTGATTTTTAATTTTGTTTTAAAAAAAACCTCTCACCCTACCTGTTTAGATAGACAATATGAGTAGGGGTGGGGCCAAGAGGTTATTACTGTCATTTGGAAATACTTGCCTCGTGTAGATCCAGCCTTAATGATTTTCTTACATCCTAGTGATAGTGGACCCTGCACAAAGTAGATGTTAGAGTTCATACTGTGAGGAGACAAAATAATGAGAATAGTTTTACCAAAGGTAATGAAATATCACATAATATCTGCATTTTACTGTGGATTGGAGTGCATCCTTAGAAAACTGAATGTAACAAAAATTCAGGACATTTTTGAGAATTTTATGTTCTCTAGCAACTTTGTGTGAATTTTTATGCAAGCACTGTTTTATGACATATAAAATGTTATAAAAATAAAAATATTTTTAAACTAATTTTTTGTTAAAATTGAATTTTAATAATAATAATGGCAGCCATTTTAGTCAGCTGTTCTGTGGTAATGGGTAGCCCCCAAATTTCAGTAACTTGTAATAACAGAAGAGTTTTATTATTTGCCCACATTACATGTCTTTGGCAGATTGGCACTGCATCTGCTACTGCTCCGTGTGTCTTTTCATTCCATAATCCAGGTGGAAGGGCAGCCCATTTTTGGGACAGGGTATACTCAGAGCAGAGGGGAAAGAGAAAGCACCAGTGGAGACCTGCCCTGGCTGTTAAAACTTCTTCTCAGACATTGTGTGTGCCATGCCTACTCACAGGAGAATGGCCAAGGCAGGTCACAAATAATCCTCCCACAGGAACCAATGGCAATATCGGGAACATCCTGAGGATACCTGAGGAACCAGGAAGGGGGCGGAGTATTTGGAAACCATAGAACAGGGCACTGCAGTGGCAAACATCTGGTTCATTTTGGTTCAGTGTACCACACTAGCAAAAGTTTTGGTTCAAATGTTTATTGAGTTGTTATTTATCTAGCACTTTGGTTTTCTCAATTTCCTTAATCTTCTAGAAATGTGACTTTAAAATCCCACTCTTCAATTAAAGATGCTGCTCAATGCCTTCTCCTCTGGAAAGCTTTACATAGCAAGCTCAAGCTGCGTTTGCCACTCTTGCTTCTGAGGTGCCTTAGAAAAGCACAGGAGATTCAACTTTACCACTTGCCAACTGTGTGACCTGGAGACAGGCTCTGTCTCCTCTGAATAAAGAAGATCAGAGTACCTACTTCACAGAGTGGTAATGAAGCTTCAATAACGTTTCATTTGAAAATACTTTGTGACCAGTAAGGTTTTCTGCAAAGTGTAAGGATTTGATTAGTCTTTACAACATTCTTTCTGATTTCTCTGACTTTTCTGTCCTGTTCATTCACCAGCAGATATTTCCTGAGCACCTCCTATTAGGGATGGTTACTGCACTGCTTAGGAACGTGGACTCTGGAGCCAGACGGCCTGAGTTTAAATCCCTGCCCTGCAATGCCTAGAAATAACAGTAAAATATTAATAGAAATTTTAAAATCTGGACAGAGAAAACATGTGAGAATAGAAATTCAAGACCACTGAAACGAAAGACAAAAATATGCTTGCCATAATTGAAATTTCAGTTTGGCTTTGGGGCTCCAGGCAGTGAAAATGAAAAGAGCCATAATTAGTAACATTGTATTCATTAGCAGAAAGGAAGAGGCATAGAACACTTTGGGAAAGCAAAGATTTCCTAGCCCTTAATTTTAAAAGGAAAATCACAAATGGAGCATTCTTTGGGGGGCACTAAATTGAGACAAATCCTTATGGAATGAGGCAAATTATACACAAATACATATGCATGCATTCTTATAGTCCTAAAACAACTCTTAGAAAGGCCTCTAAATTTGGTGGCTGACACTTAGTAGGAAGAATCTTCATTCCACAGATCAAGTAAAAATACCCAATGCTGTTTCTCTGTGTGTTGTCCCTTTTTCTTCTACAGTATACATACGTTTTTTTTTTTTTAAATGTTTGGACTATGCAAGAGTAACTTTGTGAAATAAGTGGCCTGTTTTTGTGTACTTTAGTTTCTAAAATAGTGCTTTTGCCTGAAAGTCTTGGCCTTTAAAGAAAAATCCTATAATTAAGTTAATGTTTTTCACCACTCCCTCAAAGACAAGAACAAACGTCATCCAGTAAGTTCTTACCTTCTTGGGTAAAGGTGGACCCTTTTGGTACTCTGCCTGTTACTCTCAAAAAAAAAAAAAAAAAAAGGACATTTTTGAGGAATTGTAATCATTTCAGCTCAATTGGCAACTATTTTATTTGTATTTGTATTTGTAGAAGACAACAAATCTCTTCATGAGATCTACAACTTGTCTACTTAGTATTTGTTTTAGGAGAAAATTTATGCCTTATCTTTTTGGCTGGCTGTCCTCTGTGTGATAATATGTCAACATGGAGAGAGAAGAATGTGTATCACAAGGTGATAGCAAACTGCCACAACCATCAGGGTGATGTCACTGAGCTGGCACTGCCATCAATCAGCTCTTTAAGAATTTTGGCTGAATTCTAAGTTCACATATTGATGAAAGGCAGAGAACTATTTCAGGACTAGTCTTAGAGCACAGCTTATTTTTTCAGTATTGTTTTGTGAGCTCCAGAGAGACACAGTCTTTTGTACTCTTGCTCTCCTGGTCTTTTAAATGCTCTTTTTTTTTTTCTTTTCTTGCTTCCCCATCTGGCAAAAATATGACTTTTTCTTCATATCCAGCCCAAAGTCATTTTCTCTGGAATACTTCCCACCTCCCCTACACAGAAGGCATTGCACGCTGTATGTTATGTGATGGAAGTTATTACTTTATAGTTTTGTGGTACCTCAAACCTCTGGGAAAGCATCATTCTTTAAGTCCTGTTATGAAGTTATCATAAAAAGGAAGAAAAATTATCATTAGAAAAAAAAGGAGAAAAAAAGTTGTAGCACTTACTGCCATATCTCTAGTACATTTTCTTCTGTTTTTGAGAGAGGGTCTCTTTAGGAAAGCTTATACAAAATCTTTCCAAATGTCCCACTGCCAAATACTGTCATCACCAATGCTAACTAACCTTAGTAACAGCACTCCATAATACCTCTGCTCCTATCTTGGACTTTATAAATATTAAAATATTAAAAAATAACTTTTATTGAAATTTGCTTTTGTATAAAAGTTAATGCATGTTTATTATAGAAAATCTATCAAAAGAAGCCATACTAGAAAACATACTGTAGCTAAGTCACTTCCATATTTTAACCATATTATATATATATTTTATATATATATATTTAAATGTGTATTATATATATGTATTTTATATATATATATATATATGATGGTTAAAATATCAACCATTTATATAGTGACATTGGTTAACAAAATCCAGTAAGTTTCAAGTGTACAATTCAACATTAATACATATATATATTGCATTGTGTGTTCACTGACCATTGTTAGATTTCCTTCACCACATATTTGACCCCTTTACGCCATCTATCCCCACCCCCACCGGTAACCATTGTCCATGCCCATAAGTCTCTATTTGTCCTGTTTGTTCGTTGCTTTTAGGTTTATATCCCACATGTAAATGATATCGTGTGGTTTTTAACTTTTTCTGTCTGGCTTATTTTGCTTAGCATGGTTATCTCAAGGTCCATCCATGTTGTTACAAATGGTAGTATTTCATCTCTTCTTATGGCTGAGTAATATTCCATTGTATGTATGTACCACAGCTTCTTTATCCAGTCATCTCTTGTAAAATAGTTGGGTTGCTTCCATGTCCTGGCCACCGTAAATAATGCCACTATGCACATCAGTGTGCAAATATTTTTTCAGATATGGGTTTTCAAGTCTTTGGGATAAATACCCAGTAGAGGGATTGCTGGATCATATGGTAGATCAATTCTTAGTTTTTTGAGGAACCTCTATACTGTTTTTCATAGTGGCCATACCAATTTGGAGTCCTACCAGCAGTGTATGAGGGTTCCTATTTCTCCGCATCCTCTCCAACATTTGTTATTACTTGTCCTGTTGATTATAGCTATTCTAACAGGTGTGAAATGGTATCTCATTGTAGTTTTGATTTGCATTTCCCTAATAGCTAGTGATGTTGCGCATTCTTTCATATGTTTGTTAGCCATTTGTATATCTTCTAGGGAGAAGTGTCTGTTCAGGTCCTCTGCCCATTTTTTAATTAACCATCCCAGGTTTTAAGGAAAAGTTTAATAAAAGTTTTAAGGAAACTGTTTTACTACCTGCTTTTTAAAGAAAGATACTTATGAAGTTCATATTAATATGAACAGACTCTACAAAAGACAGATTCCCCCTCTGCAGAAGACAGGTGCTATATGACCAATCATTAAAGACACCTTGTGATAAAAAGAGACTGTGCATTGAATCCAGGTTTGAATTTTGCTTTTTTCCCCATGTCAGCTATGTGACTTGGTTGGGCAAGCTGCTTAAACCTTGTAAGCCTCAATTTCTTCATTAGTACCTTTTTCAGGCACTATAAAAATGAAATGATTTGATGCACACATGCATCCTAGTCTGTTCACCTCTGCCTACCTGTCCAGCTTTATTTTCAGTACCCTGTGCACCTACCATTTGAACCTCCTGCAGTTTGTCAAATAGACCAGAATGCCTTGTACATATTTCATCATTATCTATTACCCTAAGGATGTGCACTTAGAGCTGGAAGAAGATGTAGAAGAAGATAAAGGACTCCAGCCAGAGCCTTTACCTGGGGGCTCTGGATATAGGAAGAAAACTGCAGAGATATTCCTCATCCTAATAAGACCTGAAGTTAAAAAAACACATTAATGTCTATAAAGAAAATAATTCGCTAAAAAAATTCATTATGTTTGGTAATTGTAAGAACTAGTTCCCAGTCTTCAGATTTGTAGGGCTAACTCAGCTTGAGATGTTCATTTTCATAGGAAGATCACTTAATGAGAGTGATTCTATCAGGAAGGACTGAAATAGCATTTTGCTTTTGCATAAATTTACATGTTTAAACAATGTGCAAAATTAGGAGGGACTGTGGAAAGGAAAAACTATTTCCTTCTGGCATTTGGAGAGTGAGAAAAAAAGAAAAAAAACACACAGATTGATGTGATCTGAGGCCTAAGAATGATTTTGTTACATATGTCCGCCAGACTCTTCACATATTTGGCAAATGAAATCTTCCCTTTTAAATCCTTGATACCTATTTTGTGTTTTGGCACGCTTCTATTTATGTATTCTTTCAGCTGATATTAACCACAGCCGAACCAGGGCAGGTGAGACCACAAATACCTATTTTATTGAAAAGCACAATTTTGGATCAGAGGTGTAAATGCTTTATTTTTTATTTTTAAGCTTTGGTTTTTCAACTGTATTAATTTTATTTTATTTTATTTTATTATTTAATGAGGAAATATGTACTAGGTTTATTTGACAAACTGCAAGAGGTTCAAATGGCATGGGTACAGAGTGCAACTTTTTTTTTCATCCTTTAGAATGTAGGTTCCGAGAGAGTAAAGATTTTGGTCTTGTTTGCTGCTATGTCAGTGCCCAGCAGATAGTGACTCGCAGAATTTTAAATGACTAGCCCTAGAAACAGTACCAAAAGTAGTAACAGGACTGCTAAAGTGTCTGCAATTGGCACTTTTCACTTTCCCAAGCAGTTTGAGGTATGGGTCAGACTAAATATAGAAAAAAGTGATTTAATTTACCTCAACTTCCTTAACACAGTGAAACAGGAGCTCCTCAGGAATCTGTGAAGAATAGCCAGAAACTGCCATCTGGGTCAGGACTTTCCAACTGCCTAAGTTGTTTCTCTTTCCTCCCACTTGCTTTCAGAGATCAGCCCTGCCCTGAGGTTCTCAGTTCTCTCTGGGTCTGTCTTTGCGATTAAACAAATGGAGTGCATCTGACCCAAATTATATTAACTCTCATTCAGAATTTCACCTTAAGAGTAATTATTGGAAACTTTTAGGCCTATTCTCTATTTATCTTTGCCTGAGGAACTCTAAACAGTTTGGACAGGTTTATTGAGATCTAATTTATATACAGTAAACTTTACCCTTTTTAAGGTACAGTTTGCACATACGTATAGTCATGTGACCATATCACATAGTACATTTCCATCATTCCAGAGAGTCCCTCATATACCTTTGCCATCAATAGCCTCTTTTAGTCCCTAACCCCAGGCAACTACAAATCTGAAACAGGTCCCTATAGTTTTGCCTTTTTCCAAATGTCATATAAATGGAATTATACACTACCTAGGCTTTTGTACTTATTTAACTCAGCAGAATGCTTTTGAGATTTGTACATGTCATTGCATATATCAGAAGTTCATTTCTTTTTATTTCTGAGTGTTTAATTTTTGAGCAATTTAAAAATTATCTTTACCCCCTAAAAGTAAATGTCCGAGTCTTCATGCCTATTTTTACAGAAGCTCCATGAATGTCAGAATGCTGATGAGAAACATGCCAAGAATGTTTATAACTCAGAAAATCTAAATGACAGGATGATATCATGGCTATGTAACTTGTTGAGTACATTTTGCAGTTTTTCTGAGTTACAAAGATTTCTTTCTTTCCCATTTTATTAAGAAATAAAATTTTAAAAGCTATTTGATCCCAATAGAAATATAATTTTAAAAGTGCTTTATGAAAATAAAGTGTATAGGAATCAGATAAAAATGCTAGTTTATTAGCATAAGGCAACTATGTGGGCAAAGGCTAAGTTGGTTTATTTACTCATCTTCTTTGGGGCTGCTAAAGAGCAAGTATCAATTTAACATTATAAAAATATGTTCATCTGAGTAAAATCACAGCACATAAACTGTCTCTTAATCTGTAAAACATCCATGTTGCGTAAGGAAAAATATTATTTATCAGTATTCATAGCTTTAAAATTAAGTCTTTTTCTCATCTTAAAGCTTCTTAAGGGTAGAGACTCATTTCATTCATTTTGTAGCCTTGGATGTACCTAGCACAGAGAAGAAGCTCAAGATATCAGACAGGGCTGAATGAGGCAGCACAATAGCCTGGGAGTAAAGTGTATATATATGCCTTAGAGCAACAGCCTGTTTTCACAAGTGAAATTCTCTTGGAAGACAGCCATGCCCATTCATTACAGTATTATCTGTGGATGCCTCTGAAGCAGAGTTGAGTGCTTGAATCAGAGTACGAAAGCCTAAAAAGTATGTACTTTACGGAAAAAGTTTGCCAGTCCTGCCTTAGAGTCCCTGTCCAGGTTCAGATCTCAGTTCTTCCACTCACTGTGTGATGCTTGATTATTCTAAACCTCACTTTCTCTATCTGCAAAACAGATCACAAGAGTAGCTGCTTCTGAAGCATTAAAACTTAAGCCCCTAGCAAGGCCAACAAAGTAAATAGAATTTAGGCTGATTGTTTCTAGATTATAAACTACCTGCTAGATTTTAAACTCCTTGACAAGGAGAATCTTGAATTCTTCATCTCAGTCATCTCCCCGTGTTCCTTGGATATGGCAGGTTTTTATAAATGTGTCTTAAATGAAAGTAAAGTTGTATGAGGTGGCACTAGTGAATAATTTGTAAGTATTAGCCTTGGCTCTTAACTACTTACATATTTCAAAGGACAATATGAAAAACCCTTTCTAGGAACACAAAGACTTAGGAATACCCTTACTTGATATGGATAATTAGCCCGAGAACCTAATGACCACTTATCACACAGCTTCTTTAGGAAGAGACCATCAGCATTTCAACAACTGACTTTATAAACCAGTGATAAAACAAGTCACATTTTTTAGGTTAAAGACTATGTCAGTGTGATACACAATAAGGGTATTACTGAAACAGGTAAGAGTCAGGGGCTGGAGTGTGGATGGAATAGTGGAATTCTGTTCCTGCTGCTGGGTAGCAAACAGAGAGAGGTGAGTTGTTCCTTTGTAGCCAGGTCAGGGTGGATTCTCTACTGTATTCTCAAATCCCAGCAAAGACCAGATCTGAACTGAGTGAAAAAGTACTTTATAAGATAAAACAAGGTAGAAAAGAGATGGGAAATTGCAAATAGGAGAATGGAAATTCAGGAGAGTCTTCAAGAAGGTTACATATTTAAGGATTGTTGTCTTAGGATCATGTCTAAAGTATGAATCATTTTTATCATCTGGTCAAGAACAATGGGTTCCTAGCATTAGCTTAGGGAATAGTACTCTCAAAAGATAAGGATCATTGGCCGTCTGTCTTCCATACCTGATAGGAAGGTGAACAGATTCATGACCATAAAATAGGCCTATGCTTTCATGCCTGGACCCTAGATTTTCCTTTAAGAATATAGGAAATTAGTAGCAATTTATTAGTAGCCAAGTATCAAGGAGATGCAGTTTATTTCCTTGGATGTACTTGTGAACCATTTCCATTGAGAAGTCGAAAATAAATAGATTTACTCATCTGTATTCAAACAGCAGAGGTATTTAGCTGGTGAGCTACCTTACTGCAAAGAATTGAATGAGTTCAGTCTATGATGCTCAGGTTCTGTTTCTACTGAGCTGCAGAACAAAAACCCTCCCTTTCCCCTGCTCTTCCTCCTCCACCCTCTGTAATGGAATAACCTCCTAATGCCAACTGTACAAACACAGAGGACCCTTCTTTTCTCGGCTTGCCACTCCCTGGCTGTCACACGCTTTCCGTTTTGAGTGGAGTAAGAGTTCTTGAGAGAATCTAGTTAGTACGGAAGAGTTCAGGCTCTTTGTGGGGGATATGTATGTGCTATTGCTCTGTTGGGGATGATGATCATGAATCACAGTAGAAGTAGGAACATTAAGTAGAAGTAGGAACATTAAGTGCAAGGTCATGGGAAAACCAAGTTTTTTCCTATATTGCTCATTGAAAGTAAGGAAGGCTTAGAGTTGAGACTCATCCTGGATATTGATGAGGTACAAGGCCACTGATTCATCAAGAGTAGGAAATTTGTGCTAGTGGGTGGTAGTTGTTACATAATAGAAAAAGCTTGGATGGACTGAGTGAGGCCAAGTTTGGGGTAGGGGAATGGCTGAATGCCAGATTCAGAAATTTATTCTTTGAATAATGGGGAATCGTCGCATGTTTTGTAGAACAGAGATAACAATGCAAGCAGAATTTGTTGGATTAATCTGGCAGTAAGGTTTAAGTTACAACAGAGGCAGACTAACTGAATAATAGAGTATTGCAGCAAGTCAGTCACAAGTAGATGAGAGCCTGGATCAGGATAGCGACAGAAAGAACAAATGAAAGAGATAGTCAAGGAAAGAAACAAGATTTTAAAAACAAAGCAAAACACCAGCCATGGAGAATGTTGGAGAATGAAAAAGTAAAATATCAGTCATAGAAAAACCATGTTGTCATTATAGCTGGCGAGGCATAGGTAGTTGCTTTTCTTTGAAGATTTATGTATAGAGAGGGAAAAGAGTATGTAGAGTGTTAAAAGCAACCAGGAAGACAGATATCAAGGAAACTAAAGAAACAGATACTTTCAAATAGTGGCTTCCAATTAGCAACATCATGCATCAGGGGTCTGTAGATAGGAGAATGGTGAGTGTCGAGACAAATGTGAGTTGAGCCAAGAGTTTTCCTTGGGATTCAGATGTCATTGGTGACTTTCAGAAGTGTCATTTGAGTTTCAGTAGAATGGTGAAATCAGGAGTGATTTTGGGGGTTAAACAGAACAGTGTAGAGATGATGGAGATAAAAGGTATAGACCATTTACTTCTGGAGTTTAACAGTGAAAGGAAGAAGAGGAATAAAAACTAATAGTAACAGCTATCTTATACATTACCAAAATTTCTAGTTTGGCTAAGAAGTGTCTTTTGTGTGTGTGTGCGCAGAAAAATAGTAGAAAATTATAAGCTCTTGGGGGAAGGATAGGGGTACATTTCAATCCTTGAATCTGACTTCTGTGGATAAAGGCATCTGTGAAGATGTTTTCTTGTGCTGATGGCTTTAGATTTTCCTTCTTTATAGCTCCAATCACACAGTGTTAGGTAGTTTTTAGGTAGATGTTTTGTGCCTGAGTATTCCCAGAAGTCCTATGGGGTAAGAGGCTGGGGAAGGTGGGAGATGAAGGAAAAGATTTTCCGTACTCCTGCTAGCACATGGGAAATAGAGGAGAAAGGGAAGGAGGTAATTTATATATCTTTTTTTCCCAACTCCTTAGCACAATTTCATATCCAGCCAAGCCTGGAATATGGGTACATTGACCCCAAATTCAGATCATTCTTATTGTAACCTGCTGTCAGGTTGAGGGCCTTAGAGAAGGGAAAGGAGGATAGTATCACTGTCCAGGTCTTGCTATCCACTGAAAGCCACCAAAATTGGTGTCACAGCTTTTGCCAATTGCTATTGAGAATAGGCTGACAATATACTGGTTAAAGTGACTGTATTGTGTCTGCCTGCAAAGCCAAAGTTACTCAGATAGAAACCTAATTCCAGCTGGTGAGAAACAGCAGCACAGTTACCACTTTAGGCAGAAACCCTCTGAGTAATTCAGCTGTAGTTTCTCCGTTACAGTCTCTTCTCAAGTGGCAGGTCACAAGCATCATGACTTGCGGAGGTAAATGGATCCTGGAGAAGTGGTCTCGACACCTGGTCTGTCTGAATGCTGAACTGAGAGCTTGAAACACAGGAAACTGATTCTTAGCACTTTTGTTTTAGGACAGATCCTACAGAGAGCAGGGGCTGTGAAACATCCTATATGTGGCCATGGAAAGTGGAAAATGTTCACTTTTCAACTAATTCCAAGGATTGTACTGGATATATATACTCTGGGTCCACTAAAGGATCACGTTGTTCTTCCTTCTCCTCCCTCTTCTCATCAGACTCCAGAGTGTGGTATCAAACACATATGGCCCCATTATCGATGAGTTTGTTCTTGTATCTGAAGAAAAGCACCCAGATATTGTCATTCTTGAATTACAAACTAACTGTTAACTTTTCAGGTGTCCTACAAAGTTCCCCCTGAGGATGTGAGAAAGGAAATGAATGGAGATAGGGCGAGGTTTCCACACCTAAGTGTGCAGCATATGACAGGTTATAAACTGTTCCCTCAGCAGTAAGTAGGCTTCCATGAAGCTGGTTTAGTTGAGCTCAAATCTTGCTGGGAGTCATGAAACTTACTGGGAGCTTCACCAGGCTGTTTTTGTCTAAATGGGGAGAGGAAAACCAGATTTCAGACTTGGAACCATACATACAGTCAATCCTCATTGTTCTCAGAGTCTATGTTTACCAGTTTGCTTCTGGCTAAAATTTATTTATAACCCTAAAATCAATGCTTGCATCACTTCAGTGGTCACGCTCAGAGTGGCAAAAAATTTGAGCCGTCCCATGTGCGTGTTCCCAGCTGACGTCAAACAGCAATATTCCGCCTTCTTGTTTCTGCTCTCAGACTGTGAACAAGTGTCCTTCTCGCAAGCTATGTAGTGCCATGTTTTGCATTTTTATTTTTTTTCCCAGTGGTTATTTTTCTGTTTAAAGTAGCCCCCAGCATAGTGCCGAGGTGTTGTTTAGTGTTCCCCAAGCACAAGAAGGCTATGCTGTGCATTGTGGAGAAGTATATTTGTTAGATAAAGCTTCACTCAGGCATGAGAGCTGTTGACCGTGAATTCAGTATTAATGATTCAACAATATATATTAAATAAAGAGTCATTAAACACAAACACACATAAAATAAGAGTATGTATATGTATTGATTGTTTGATGAGGATGTTATGGCCAGAGGCTCTCAGGAACCTGACTCTGTATTTACCCTAAGCAGTGGCTCAGTGTTCGCTAATTCAGTGTTTGTGACTACTTTATTGAACATACCTGCTGCTGCAGATAATTAAAGTCGACTGTATGTAAACAAGTGCTTTCTTTAGAATGATCTATGTTTCAACGAATATATATTTATATATAATAAATGTTGGGTTAATAATGAATATTAAATGCCATCCCAAATGGCTAATGAAAATTATAAACATGGTAAGATTTGAGCAAGGCTTCAAAGGTCTGAGAAGTGTAGATATTGCCAATTGCAGTCAACACCCAGGTCCTTGAGCCCTGTGAAAGAAGGGGACTTTCTCAGGACAGAGAAGGAGCTCATTCAGCAATTGTTAGATTATGGGGTGCTTCTGCTCAGTGATTTTATTTAAACTTTTTTTCTTAGTTGCCATTAACAAGAGGAACAGTTTTTGGAGAAGTATCTTTTCTCTCCTTTCTTGCTCTTCTGCTGCTACCTTCTGCCTTTAATGTTTTGTTAGGGAAATTGATGTTGTTCATTATTTTGATCCCAGTCATGAGAAAATGGCTTCTGAGTGTACTGTTTCTTTTTTTGTGTTTACTTTTGGAGTCTGGTTGAGAAAGATATTGTGTTTGTTGTTTAGTCTTATTGTGGCAGTCCTGAAACAAAGAAAAGCTGAACAAGGTAAGCTTTCTTTTCATTTGAGTTTATTTTAAAACATTAAACATGGTGAACCACTTACTTGTAACCTCTTGGTTTCCAGCCTCTTGGTATAATATTAAAAACAAAGATTCTAGATACTTCTCTCTGTCCTTTTGTGGCAATCTTTTAGGGTAGACTGCTATCTGGTGTACATTAGGAAGATATATCCAGGGATGAAGACCTTAGTCTTTAGTGGCCTTATTTCTTCCTTCAAGCCAAGAATTATCTCCTTCTATAGAATCGGTGGAGATTGAGAGAAGAATGTGTACCATGTGGAGATGGAGGTGGAGGTGTCGGTAAGTGGTGGGTGGTGTTAGTAGTGGAAGAGGAGGTAAAGGCAGTGGGTGGTGATGGTGAAGGTGATGCTGGTGTATGTGAGTGGTCTGTATAGCCCACAGCTGTATGTGTGTACTGGATTTCCTTTTGTAGTTCCCCAAACTTCAGTACTTTTCAATTCCTTTTACTTTGGGAATTACAGTCTCCCCACCCCAATTCTCTAGGGATGATTCCCTGGCACCCATTTTTACACCATATAACTCTGTCTCTTAGGCTGTAGCAAATCATACTGACCCAAGTTGGGTCTAACTAGAGTCCTTCTTGTGGAAATTTTGAATTGGAATTAAGAGATTTAAACTTGAATCTAGACTGTACTATTGAACAGAAGAGATCTAAAAGATGTGGCATGGCCGTTTTCTCCCTGCCTTTTGAACTGAGTACGAGGGGAAAAAAAACCTGTAAAGAGAAAAAAAGTACATAGAAAGAAGAAGCAGATATGAGAAAAGGTCCATAGTTCCAGATTTTAAATGTTTTTCTGTAGCCAGGCTATACATCTATTCTCAAAGTTCTGTTTAAATACCAAAGCATAATTATAAGATTGTGTTTTATTTTTTTCTCAAGCTTGCTTAAGTTGGTCTCTGTTGCTGGCAACTAAATGAATCCTAACAAATACAGTATAATACTGTATTATTTTAAGATTCTTCACTTTTATTCTAAAAACTTGGTAAAGTAGCCCAAACTATCCTCCAAGATTATTAAATCACCATCAATGTTTTAATCCCTATAAGCATTCATTTACCCTAAGAAAAGGAAATGGGAGATAAGTGTCATCTCAAGTATCACCTCTTTTGGGAAGCATTTCCTGTTCATACTTAGGGGCCTTGCTTATGGGTTTCCATAGCACAGAGTTGCCAGGTAAAATACAGGACATCCAAATACTAAAAATTATTTATCTTTTATCTAGCAACCCTAGATCCAAGCAGAGGGGTCCAGAATCAAGATTTGTAGATGAGAAATTACCAGAAGTTAGGTCTTGATGGAGCATAAACTTTGTAGAGTTTTGAAAAAATTAGGGAGTAGTGAGGTAAAAAGACTTGAAGGAGGTGAGGGAAGATATCTGGGAAGATATTCCAGACAAAGGGAACAACCAGCGCAAAGGCCCTGAGGCAGAGTGTGCCCAGCCTTTTTGAGGCATAGCACCATTAGGGCCAGAGCAGATTAAGTAAAGAAAAGGTCAGTGGGAAGTGTCAGTGATATAACAATCATGTGGGACTTGTAGGCCATTGCAGGGAATTTGACTTTTGCTCTAAGGCATTTGAGAAACCATGAGATGGCTTTGAGCAGATAAGTGGCATGATCTAGAACTTAGGTGTCAGTAAGGTGACTCTGGCTGCTGGGGGCAGTGGTGTGGTAAAAGAGGGGAAGAGTAAATGCAAGGAGATCAACTAGAAGGCTGTTGCTGTAATCTAGGAATGACATAATAATGGCTAGGACTAATTTGGCAGCATCATAGACTATGAGAAGTGGTTGTGATGTACTTTGAAGGTAGGTCAAACAAAATTTGCTGAAAATTAGTTGTGGAAAATAGGAAAAGAGAATTCAAGGATGACTCCTAAAGGTGATGACTTTCCTCATTTTCAATAACAACAAATCATCTGATGGAAACTTCTCTAAATACTCCCTTTAAAAATATTCTTTTCAAGGAGTGAATTTCCTTGAAAAGTAGTTACTTTATCACTCATCATTAAAGCATCGATTTTATTAGAAAAGTAAATAACAACTGATTATCTGCATTATTGCTATTTAGAAAATATTTTCGAAAAAAGAAAAAAGAACAAACATGCTCATTTTCTTCACCAAAAATATCTTTGAAGCATAGAGCCAACAGTCCATTGCCATCACTGAAGCAGTGACGATATTTTAGAACACTTGTCTATTTGCAAAAGAAAAAATATGAGGCAACTTAAAATTTGACACTCTTTTTGGTTCCCTGGTGTAAAATAACAAAGGAACCATTGTGTCATATAAAAGATTTTCATGGTCACTCCCCATCTTATTACAAGTCTTATAATGATTCTACTAAATTACCATACCAGGGGCATTCTGTAGGCATTGGTGCTCTTCTGGATTCACCTTCTTTTCATTAATAGCTTGCCTGTGAATGATGCAGTGATTGCATTTCAGGTGTGGTATTGTCTTTTCCTGAAATTCTTTCTTCAGTGTGTATAGGTTTTCCATAAAGCACTATTTTTGTTAAAGAAGTCATTTATTGTTAGGATGTATATTTCTTTCACTGTACTTCTTTCCTTAGTGGCTCATTAAAATAGTAGTTCTTTATGTATTTCATTATTGAGACAAAAGTCTGTACTTCCATTGAATAGTATGATAATTTTTGCATGTTGAGTAATTTTAAATATTGATTTCCTCTAATCTCTACCAATATTTTCTTCAACTATTGATTAAGGAATGAATTTTGATTGATTGTCATATTTTTATCTGTGCATTATTTAATTGTCAATAAATTATTAATACAGCTGCTTGATTTCTGTGTATTATTTGCATCAATTTTTTACAGTGGCAGAGATAACAAATATTTCATAGCTGCTATTTTGTTTGAAAATACTTATTACTAAGTATTGTATTGAGTATCAGTGACTTAACATCAGTGAAAAATATAGAGATTTATATTCACATCCTGCAGACTTAATTTTTAAAATTTTTTTTAAATTAAGTTTATTGGGGTAACATTGGTTAATACAATTATATAATTTTTGGGTGTACATTATAATTTAACATCTGTATATTCTATTGTGTGTTTACCACCCAAAGTCCAGTTTCCTTTGATCCCCTTTACCCACTTCGCTTTCCCCTACCTACCTATATTTCATCCTCTTTACCCCACCTATCTCTACCCTCCTCCCCCATCCCCTACCGTCTGGTAACCACTAGTCTATAGTCTATGCCCATGAGTCTCTGTTTGTTTGACCTGTTCCTTTGTTGCTCTTAGGTTTATATTCCACACATAAGTGATATTATGTAATTTTCAACTTTTTCTGTCTGGCTTATTTCGCTTAGCATGATTATCTTGAATTCCATCCATGTTGTTGCAAATGGCAGTATTTTATCTCTTCTTATGGCTGAGTAATATTCCATTGTATATATGTACCACAGCTTCTTTAGCCAATCATCTATCGTAGGACACTTCGGTTACTTCCATGTCCTGGGCACTGTGAATAATGCTGCTATGAACATTGGTGTGCAAATATCTTTTTGGATATGAGTTTTCAAGTCTTTAGGAAATATATCCAGTAGAAGAATTGCTGGATCATATGGCAGATCAATTCTTAGATTTTTGAGGAACCTCCATACTGTTTTCCATAGTAGCTGTACCAATTTGTAGTCCCACCAGCAGTGTAAGTCTCCTTTTTCAGAGACTTAATTTTAAAATGTCTTGCTAATCACATTGGCTTTATAATATTGTTCATTACTTTCACAATATGCACTTAGAATGAAGTTTGCTTCTATTAGTAGATATAAATTAATATTTCAGATAATCTTATTGACAGTTTCACATGTTAGGGGCTGATATTGTGTCAAATATTAGGTCAACATTGTTTACCTTTTGATGTTGCTGACAAAGACCTCATATTTAAGATTCTGGAAGCTTTGCAATGTCCCCATGTTTATTTCTCTTATTCTCTATTTGTTTCTCTGCAAAGGATAAAAGCAAAACTCTTACAAACAAAATAGAACCTGCAATTGTCTTTGGGAATAACAGTAGGAGACTTCCTCTGTCTGTAATCAGTAGTGTGAGGAGAAGAATCTTAGGTAAGGGAGTGGAGATGAGAAGCTTTGGCTCTGTCTTTTAAGGGCCTTCTAGAGAATTTATTAGTGTCATTAGTCTGAATATTTTTGTCTTTGTTGATTTTTCTCTACTTATTGTTTTCTAGTTCATTCATTTCTGTTCTTATTGTTGTTTACTTCTTCCTTTCTTTGAATTTATTTGTTTTTCTAATTTCTTGAGATAGATATCTAAATGATTCATTGTTTTTCTGTTATTTTTCTGACTCTTTGAGATGGATTTAGAAATTATTGATTTCTAACCTTTTTTAAAATGTAGCTTTAGCTACATACATATCACCATTTTTTTAATTTGTCATCACTTCATTACTTAAGTCAAAATTTCTTTTAATTATCCCTGTGATTTCTTTTTTGACCCATGTTTAGATGTGTACTGTTTAATTTTTAAACGTTTGAGAATTATTGGATTATCATTTTTATATTAATTTCTAGCTTTATTGAAAAAAGCTCTGTTATATGTCAATTAATTAATGAAGGTTCTATGCAACGCAGTAAGGAAAAAGTCTTTCAACAAATGTTGCTATAACGAGTAGGGGAAAAATTAATCTCTTACCTCAACTTTACACTACACACAAAAAATAATTTGAGATAGATGTAAAGCTAAAATTATGAAATTAGGAAAAATATAGAAAAATCTTTTAGATTTTGAGGTAGGCAAAGATTTCATAAAGGATGCCCAAAGCAAAGTGTCCTTTTCTTTAAATAAAGAAAAAAATGTAAATTGGGGTTTGTGAACATTAAAAACTTCTATTAATCAGAAGACTGTTAGAAATTGAAAAGGCAAACCACAGACTGGGAGAAGATAAATGTAATATATACATCTGACAAAGAACTGGTATCAGAATTATATAAAGAAACTTTTATAAATCAAAAATTTAAAAACCTACACTTTAAAAAAATGAACAACAGATTTGAACATACATATTATAAAAGACTGTATGCAAAATTCTGTCACCATTACTCACCAGGGAAATGCAGATCAACACCTCATGCTGGAATGGCTCAAACTAGAACTCTGCCTACACCAAATGCTGACAAGACTGTGTAAACTGAACTCACAGGTATTAATGATGGGAATATAAAATGATACATCTATTTGGGGAAAATGATTGTTTCTTATAAAGTTAAATGTTCATCAACCCTATAACCTACCAGTTTCACTCCTAAGTATTTACCCAAGAGAAATGAAAATATATGTTCATAGAAAGACTTGTACAAGAATATTTATAGTAACTTCATTCATAATAGCTGTAAAATGGAAATATCCAAGTCTCCATTCATAGGAGACTATAAAATAAGTTGAGATGTTTTCATACAGTGCATTATTTGTTACTTGAGAATAGAGGAGTAAACTATCAATACACTCAACAATGTAGATGAATCTCAGAGACATTATGGTGAGTGAACAAAGCCAGAAACAAAAGAGTATATGCTATATGAGCCCATTTGTATGATGCTCAAAAACAGGCAAAACTAATCTATGGTAATAGAAGTGAGAACAGTGTTTGTCTTTGGCATATGGGGAACTTTCTGAAGTGATGGAAATACTCTCTATTTTTATTTTGTTGGTGGTTACATAGTTGGATTTTTTAATCAAAATGTATCAAATTGTACACTTAAGAGCAGTGTATTTTACTGTATGTAAATTTTACCTCTATTTAAAAAGATACTATTTTTATCATTTCCTTTGACTCTATTACTTCAAAATAATAAGTTCAAAAAAGTACACTATGATTTCTATTTGTTGAAATTTCTGGAGACTTACTTTATGACCCATATGTGGTTAATTTCTGTAAAGGTTTCATGTATACCTTCAAAGAATATGTGGTTGCCATTGTTGGGTGCAGTATTCTATGTAGACTACTGGGGTTGAGTTTATTAATTATGTTGTATTCTCACTTTTTTTGTGTATTCTCAATTTTGGCAGGTGGACTTGTTCTGTAAGTTACTGAGAAATATGTGTTAAATATTTTACAATCTTTATAATTTTGAACATATTAATAATAGTTATTTTAAAGACCATGTCCTGTGACTCTTGTTCAGTCACCACTAGGTCTGTTTTTATTGTTTTTGTCTTTCTTGAACCTATGCCCTAGTATACCTAGAATTGTTGATTGAATGGAGGACATCTTGCATAAAGAATCATAGGAACTGAGATGATGGTATTTTTCTCCAGAGACTACTTTTGCTTCTCATAGGCAGTAAGAGTAGGATAGATCTCCTTAATCTGATGAGGAACTGAATTGATTTAAGGCTCAGTTCTGGTATTTTTTTAGGCTTTCATCGTAGGATGTATTCCTTCAGGGGACCTAACTAAAAGCAGGGGCTGTTTGCCTGGGCTTTTCTTTTTTTTTTCTTTCTTTTTCTTTTCTTTTTTCTTTTTTTTTCTGGTGGGTCCTGAACTCTAATTAGTATTCCTCTAGCATTTTTAAATTGTTAAAAGCTCTGTTTAATTCCCTGGCCTCTTAGTGCTGCTTTCAGCCTGGTTTGCATTGTTTATCAATGAGCAAATCCATCCAGCTAGCTTCTCTTTGCAATCTCTTTAAACTTCCAAAAGATCTCACTTTCTGTGCCTCTAAGCTACTGCTTTCTGCTTGACTTCTCAGCAGTTCTGCCCTATGGCTCTTAAAGCATCACTAAACGTCTTGAGAAGAAAAGTGATACCATGATTTGCCTCAATTTAATTTTCTTCTTTCTAAGATCTTGGCCTCTCGTGTCCTGGCTGCCTTGGGAGCACTTAAGTGTCTTTAAACAGGTTTTAAAAATAATTTTTGTCCAACTTTTCTGGTTGTGTTCAATGGGAAGTTGGTCTGAGAAATGCTAGTCTCTCATAGCCAGAACTGGGACTCCCCTCTAAGCCCACACAGTGTCATCTTGAGATTAGAAGTGATTTCTTTGTTATGTTGCCCTAGAAATTTGTCTTCTTTCTCTGGGATTTGCAAAGGGCATATCTGAATCTGGGGTTGTTGCCTAGACATTTCCACCTTAAATCCAGTTAAAATCTGCAGACAGGAGGAAAAAATGGTATAGATGATAGAGGCTCTGTTCATCCCTCTGGCAACCAAATCAAAGTTGTGATGGAAACAAGGAGAAAACAGCAAGGAAAAATTACCCGAGATCTAGATGAACAAGCCATACAACTAGGGAGAAGTCCAGGAAATCACTCTGCAATGGAAGAAGGTAGGATGGGGCGAAGACGCAGGGCTGCCCTGCAGCAGCAGCAGATTCCTCTTAAAGGGGCTGCTTAAAGCCCCAGTGGATTTTCGGTGATGGACCTGCTTGCTCTGAGCACCAGTGTGGATTTGGCTGTGTGCAGGGTGCACCAAAGACTTACAGGGAAACATTGTTGGAGTGAGGGCCGAGGAGAGACTTGCTCTGTACAGAAGTGTCAGTGGTATCCATTGTTCCTCTGCTGAGCCCTTCCCCCTCCCAGTGCAATGATGCAGCACTGCCATATTCGAAACATCATCAAACTGGATAACAGAGGTTGCTCTGCCCTAAGGATTCCCTGAAACCCTGCCTCCCCAATTCGCAGCCCCACACAAGCCATATCCAGGTGTGTCCTCAGTGAGTCAGGTGCTCCTTGCTGAGCAGCGCCTGGACTCACACTAGAGGCAGCGGGCCTCAGTTTCTGGTGTGGCCTTTTGAGGCAACTGTAAGCACAGCATCTGTGGATTGCTTGCTGAATCTTGACAGGTGGCCACAGAGGGGTAGAGTCTTGGGCTAAATTTGGCCTACAGCTGAACCCCGCTTAGGACTGTGCCACTGGACTGACACCTACTTCACAAATCCACACTAATAAGACTGGGAGACTTAGGAGCTTTGCTTAGTACATAGCAACAGACACGGAAAGGCAGCCCAAATGGGAAGACAAAGAAGCAGAAACTGTGTGAAAGAACAAAATAGAGTTCCAGGTATAATGCAGTCAAGTAATCTAATAGATGCAGAGTTCAGAACACTGGTTTTAAAGATGTTCAATGAACTTTTGGGAAGTGTAGCTGATTTAGTGAGAACTTCGGCAAAGAGATAAAAATATAAAAATGGAAATGGAAGTTATAAAAGAGAACCAGCCTGAAATGAAGAACATATTATCTGAGATGAGAAGTATATCAAATGGAATAAACAAAGGAATAAACAAAGTTAATAAAGAAGATGATCAAATGACCTATCTGGAGGATGGGAAAGCCAAGGACACGCAAAGAGAATGGCAAGAAAAAAGAAGCCAGGACTATAAAAATAATTTAAGGAGCCTATGAGACACTATTAAAGGTAAAAATATCTGTCTGATCGATGTACCTGAAGGAAAAAAAGATGTTGAACAGCCATTTGAAGAAATAATGAGGGAAAACTTCCCTAACCTGGTGAAGGAAATGGCCATCAAACCCTAGGAAGCTCAGAGAATCCAAAAAACCAGGAACCTAAAGAGGCCCACACCAAGACACATCATAATTGAAATGCCAAAGGTTAAATACAAAGAATCTTAAAAGTAGCAAGAGAAAAGCAGATAGTTACCTACAGAGGATCACCCATAAGACTGGCAGCTGATTTCTCTAAAGAAACTATGCAGGACAGAAGGACTTGGCACAAAATATTTGATGTGATGAAGACCCAGGATCTACAACCAAGAATACTTTATCCAGCAAAGCTATCATTTAGAGTTGAAGGACAGATAAAGAGCTTCCCAGACCAAAATAAGCTAAAGGAATTTATCAACTCCAAGCCAGTTTTACAGGAAATGTTTGAAGAACTTCTTTAAGAAGAAAAAAACATGTGTCATAAATAGGAATAAAGAATGGTAACAACTACATTCCTATCAAGTACCTCAAGTAGAAAAGAATTAAGTGCTCCAACTAAAAGATAGAGTAGATGAATGGATAAGAAAACAAGACCCCTGCATGCTGCCTATAAGAGACTCACTTCAGATTAAAGGACACACACAGACTAAAGGGAAGGGGATGGAAAAAGATGTTGCTTGGATGGACTTAGAAGGTATTTAAGTCAGAGAAAGATAAATACTATATGATTTCACTTATGTGTAATCTAAAGAATAAAAAGAACAAACTAAACAAAAACAGACTCACAAATATAGTGGACAGTTTGGTGACAGACAGAGCGATAGGTGTTGGGAGATTGGGAGAATGGGGTGAAGGGTTAAAGAAGTACCAATTAGTAGCTGATGGATGGTCACAAGGAGAGCACGGCATAGGGAATCCAGTTAGCATTAATATGTTGGCTAGATGAAGGGTCAGGGAAGAGACTGAGCAATTGGGGGGATCATTTTGTGAACTATGTAGATATATAGATGTCTAACCAATGTGCTGTATACTTGAAACTAATTAAAATAAATTATTTAAAAACTGCAGTCATGCCATGGTTTTGATTATGACATATTTAGTTTGTGCATGCCCCAGCACAGAGAGCCCATTAACCCGTTACCTTTTTGATTAGTGTTTGAATAAACAGGTGCTTCCACTATCTCTGAGGGAGGAAGTAATCTAAGATTATTGCCTTCTCTTCTGGGTTGAATTTGTGTCTTCTAGCTCCTTGAATTTTAGCTAACCTACCAAGAAGAATAAATGTGAGAAAATTCTGTATGTAAGAATGACGGGAGCCTCAATATTCATGGATTTGATCCTTTCAGTTCCTTCAAAAGTGGAAACTGTTTATAATGCTTTTAAGGCCCTAGAATAAAATTAGGCTAGGAATGTAAATTTATTATTATTAAATCTAATCGGACACATCAGCAAAAACACCCTTACATACTGACTTCTGCCAAGGATTGGAAAAAACATTCATTCTGAACGCATTCACAGAGAGGATTGAAGATATAAAGCTCTTGATTTTTGTTTTTTTTTTTTTTTCAACAGTTCACAACAGCAGTGATTCCCAGGCTTTCTCAACAATGTACCCTATTTCCTGGTTCACTTAACTACTGAAAGTGAATTCTTTTTATAAGAAGAAAATTTTGGTGGAGAGCTGCCCAATAAAGAAAGGACGTGTGGCTATTGAGATAGGTAAGTCATTTGTTTAGAGGATGGTGTCAAAACAAAAGTAGCTTATAGAGAAAATACTAGAGTATTTCATTTATTGTGAGTGAGACTTTAAAAATGGATAGTGTGCATTTCACTAAATATCAAGTTAAAAGGTCTTTATCACTGATCTTCTGATTTTAGATTTAATTCCTAGCTCTTCTGCTTACCAGCTCAGTGAATTAGACAAGTCACTTAAATTCTCTGAGCCTCGGTTCTTTCATTTATAAAAGAAAATTTCATATGAAAACACTGTAAATGGGAGAATATAATATAAAAAATGTAATTATTATTGTTCATTATTTTGTTTATTTTTTGTTGTTGTTGCTGTTACAAAATTCTGTGGAATAGTTAGTGGTCTTGTGTCTCATTGCATTTTTGGACCATAGAGCTTGGTAGTGTGAATTCGAGGACTTGGAAAATTTGGGGGGAACCACCTACCTCCCCTATGAGAACAATGTACCATTCTTTAGGCTGCAGATACCTGATATCTACTTTTTGGAAGTTAAGAGAAAGGATGGAAGTTAAAGACAAGATCAAAGCAAAGAAAGAAAGTACCTTTATTAGTTGTTACATATTTGGATACATTATTTCATTTACTCCACACACCAGCCTTGTAAGGTGGGAGTTACCCCTACCACAACATTTCTCCTTGAGAGATGGGAATCTCCTGGGAGTCATTTAAAAGAAGATAAAAACCACTCTGATTTGTCTTAATTTGGAAAATTTTATTGGATGGTGGAGAGTTGAAGTTTTAATTTTGGGTATTGTTTTATAGGGCACATGTATAGCTTCTATAATTATAAAGTATTAACTGAAAATAATGAATTTACAAACATCCTTTATGAGCATGTAGGATGACATGAGTACTGCTCTAGATGCTTGTTCACATTTTTTGAAAAAAAAGGCAAAGATCCCTATCCTCATGGAACTTACGTTTTAGCGCGGAGAGAGACAGATAACAAATAATGCACATAATAAAGAAATAAATAAATTACTAAGATATTAGAAGCCAATAAAAACATGAGAGAAAGAAAAAGTAGAGCTGAACAAGAGGATTTGGGAGTGCTGCGTGGGGCGGAAGTGCGAATCGCAGTGTTAAATGGAGTGGCCAGGGTCGGCCTCGTTGGAGAAGACAGGAAGTCAGGGGTTAGCCCTGGGCATGTTCCAGGCAGAGGAAGTGGCTGATGCAAAGACCCTAAAGAAGGAGCATGATGGACATTACAGGTATAGAGGGAAGGCCAGTGTTCTGGAATGCACTGAATGGGAAGGCAAGTACTGGGAGGTGAGCTTAGAGAGGCAATTTGGGGTCTGGAGGAAATAGTGTCATTTCCTTGTTTTAGATAGGTAAGAAAAGTTACCTTGTTTGCTTCTTGTCTACGTCATTTATTCTGTGTTTCCTCTGCAATTAGAATACATGTGCATGCATGTGTGTGTGCACACGCAATAAATGACACCTGCACCACTGTATTAGTGTCCTACATCTGCTGTAACAAAGTGCCACAAACTGGGTGGCTTGAAATAACAGAAATTGATTGTCTCACAGTTCTACAAGCTAGAAGTCCAAAGTCAAGGTAGAGTCATGTTCCCTCAGAGACATGTAGGGAGGACTCCTTCCTTGCCTCTTCCAGCTTCTGGTGGTAGCCATCAATCCTTGGCATTCTTTGGCTTGCAGCTGCATCATTCCTATCTCAGCTTATGTTGCCACATGGCATTTTCCCTGTATGTTTGTGCTTTTACGTGGCAGCTTTCCTTTTATTAGGACACCAAACATATTGGATTAAGAGCCCACCCTATTCTAGTGTGGCCTCACCTTAACTATTAAGTGTGCAATGGCCCTATAAATACTGGGAATTAGGACTTCGGTACATTTTAGGGGGAACACAATTCAACTCATAACAGCCACCGTAAAAATAAACAGTGAGTATATCTATTTCCATCGTACAAGTGGAGACACAGGCTCAGAATGCTTCAGTGACTTGCCCAAGGTCAGTGTGATTTTACCATGCCACTTATGCAGCACTGTAGCAGTGATATGAAGACAGAGATGACAAGGAATTGACCCAGCTCAGGACAGGAATTGTGTACATGCAACTTTACAGTCCCCATCATACTGCTTAACCCCAACATAGCTCAAAATTGATGCTCTATCTCAGCATTTTTATCAAAGGGAAAATAGATGCCCCCTCTGTAACCCAGTCCCTGTTTTGCATTTTATTCCATGGCATGACAAACATAGGAAACATACTTTTTCCCTCTTTTAGGAGTTTTTCTAGAAAAATAGTACTGCAGTTTCTGTGGCATGTGAACATTTTGTGACAGGACCACATTTTTTTTCTCACACAATGTAGGAAAAAAATGGCTCTCTAAGTCAGTTGGCATATTGCAATTAGATTAGGAGATTTTGAAAGCATTGAATATATTTTGCTTTCTCATATTTAGTAATTTTTTTTATTATGAAGCTTGTCTAGTCATTTATGAGCCTGAAATCAACACTAGAGCTTTATTTTAGGCTTAGTCTTAAGGGATACACCTGAGGAAAGGAAAGACACACCAAAACATAACTGAACACTTTTTATAAGTCACTATGAGGCGTGACATCCCTGAGTAAGGCCGAAAGTGGATGAAGCCACCAGGTTCTTTAGTCCCAGGGGAACATACAAATCTCAGTCAAGGAAAGCAAATGCTCAAAGCCAAAGCCAATGTTAAGTCTAGGAGATGAGACAAAACTATGCTTGGAAAAAATGTCGTAAGGTCAAAACTGGAAGGATCAGATCTGTATAAAAAAGTAGTGTGTGAGACAAATTGAATTTTTCTACAAATTGGGCAAGGGTTTGGGAAGCCTGTTTGGCCATGGTCCTGACAGTAGTGTCAGGGTCAGAGGGAAGAGGTGTTGGGTAAGGCTGGGCAGTCCCCTACCAGCTTTTCCTAAATATGGTAAATATGGTTGTCACGCTCTCTCTTTTTTTTTTTTTTTGTCGTTACTTAGTCTTGTAGTTTCTTTTCAAGGTCCATTCTTTTCATCTCTGTTCTCAACATGTTTTTATTCCCCCTAAGTTCTTGGGCTTCCCTTTCCATTTAACAGCTGACTGCTTTGGATCTGTATTCAAAGCCTATGTTCTTCTTAGAATCCAAAGGAAGGGGAAAAAAGCTGCCTCTCGTCTGAAGATGCTTCTACTCTTTGTTGAAATTGATTTTCTTTGCTTCTGAAAGTGTGTGGAAAGAGCAAGGTCTTTATATTTTTCTACCGAATTAAAATGACCCTCAGTCACCACCACAGAAGGCCACTCCTCAGAATACAGCTAGGTCCCATGGGTCTGCTAGGGGCTTAGAGTCTGTAAACACAGGTGTACCCCATCAACTTTTGATTCTCTAGCTGACTCTTTGCGACTGCAGACCAACAGTGGCTGCTGCTGATTGCGAAGGGCCAAGCAAGTCAAGGGTCAGTGGTTTGAATAACTTCCCTGCTATGGACATTCTGGGAAAATACTAGGCTTTTCACAAGAAAGGCCAAAGGGTGACAAATTTTAGAACTTGAGATCTATTTTATCCTTGTTATCATTGTGGAATAGAAAAAAAAAATCTTCCTTTTTTCCCGATAGTGGTAGATTGTTGAGCAATGAGAAATAATGAGAAAATATTTACGTAGAAAACATTTCATTATAAAAATGTTTTCATTTTGAAATTCACATAACATGAAATTAACCATTTTAAAATTGGACAGTTCAGCAGCATTTAGTACATTCACAACCATCACCTCTATCATCACAAAACATTTTCATTACCCCAATATAAAACACCATATACTTTAAAAGGAATTATTTCCCATTTCTCCTTTCCCTCAACCCCTGGAAACCACCATATGGATTTACCTGTTCTAGCTATTTTATGTAAATGAAATCAAACACTACATGATTCTCTGTGTTTAGTAAGACATTTATTTAAATTACAAGTCATTTATGTTTTCAGTCTCCTCTTATTGTTATGCTGGGAGAGCTTGGGTGCTATGGGGGTGATATTATTTCTCTAATGAGAACCCCCAAGAAGAAGACCTCTTCAGGAATACCTGCTTCACTTTCGTTGCTGGTGGATTTCTCTTCATGAGACAAATGGCTTAGAATTGAGTTACTTAATTTGTAAGGATATGAGGAATTTGACTTTACCTTATTTCACTTCTATGCTGAAGCTTAAGCCCCTCCTCTACCTTCTCCCCCCATCTCCAATTTATGTCATTGTCTAGTGGTCCGAACACCAATTTATCCCATGATCCAAATGAACCTGTAATTGATATTTTGGCATCAAGATAGCTAGAGATTATATTGCTAGCCCAAGCAACAAAGCATAGGCTCTCCCCTTCCCCCCGGGAGTTAAATGATACCAGTCGTTGAAGATGAAAATTTGAGAAATACTTTATACTCTCATCTCTTGGGGAGGCTCGTCCTCCTCCCTCCTCCCTCCTCCCTTTTTTCCCTGGTGAAATAGAGGCTGCTCAGGGAGGGCCCTGGGATGCAGACAGCAGAGGCTGGAAATGAGATTCCTCTCTCCATCTGCCAGACGTAACCCAAGATGAGTTGCACAGATGAAGCTGGCGGAGAAACGAGGGACTGGATGGCAAACAAGGTTCTGAAGGGACCAAAATTTTAGTTAAATCCTTTTGCAGGAGCAAAAGAGCCTGCTGATCTACTAATGCAAAACCCAAGAATTAAATTGCTGTGGCACTAGTGCCAGTGCAACCTCTTACTGTGCAATCTTAGACACCCGGGAGTGTTAACATGTGCTGTGGGATGACAGTTAAATACATGACCAATTATGACTTGTGATTATCATGTACTGTATTATGAGCTAGGTGTGACTTCATCGACTGTGCTCCTATATATCTCTTCCAGAAGCCTTTAGCATAACTACTGTGTTTGACAACATGCAGCAAAGTGAAGGATATGGGTGGGACAATTCTGTTGATTCCTCTCCCCTTGCTCCCTCCTTTCTTCCTTCCTTCTCTCATTTCTCCTTCTCTCTTTTAACATGTGTAGAACTTGTTATATGTCAGACACTGTGCTAAGGGTTAAGGATGCGAAATAAGACCTGCCATCCAGGAGTTCACTGTCACTCCCTCCTTCCTGTTCTCTCTTCTTTGTGTTATGTTCTCCTGCTATTACAGAGAATTGTAGTTATGTGCTTGTCTATCTCCCATAGTAGGAAGCAGCCTCTAAAGGTGAGAGTCCCTCCTGCCTTTTGAGTCCTTGGATCTAGCATTGCCCTAGCAGAACTTTATTGAATTGAATTCAGATATGTAAACAGATAACCGGATAAAATGTGATTAGCGATATTTGAGAGAGTTTTGCACAGAGTGGTGGAGTAAACAACTCCAAAGGGAGCCAGAGGCCCTCCAGGAGGTGTCATTTGAACTGTCTTGAAAGATGAGAAGGTATTTGCCAGACAAACAAGAGGGGCACACAATCTCCAGAGGTCACACCTATGTGAATGTTTCTTGGGAGGGGACCTTTGATCCTCTAAATCCTGCCCTTTCTTTAATAAAACTGCAGGAAATAACTGCCTGATTGGCCAGTAGCCTTGTATCAAGCACAGGGACAATATAGGCATCCCGTATCCCTTCCAGAAAGTCATAGCCTTTTTTCTTCTAAGGCTAAAACTAACCACCCCCTCCAAAAAAAAAATTTCCTTGAATCCTTTACCCCTAAAATGCCATCTATTTTAATCTTCATTTTCCTATTGAAAAAAATTTTGAAAATTTTGTTTTCTAAATTGTCTCAAGTGTGCCAAGATTAAAGGGGAAAAAAAGTTAATTCTGTATGTCAGGAGTCCCACAGAGATATGAAAGGCTCACATATAGTCAGGCAGTGGAGGCTCATGTGCCATCCTGAGCTTAGGAGAAGTGGGTTAGGGGTCTGGGACTTCAAAAGGGGAGGAAAACACTTCACAGGAAGATGGGAAGAGCAAATGTTTAATAAACAAATGTTGGTCATGGCATACAAATCAGTCTTTTTGATATAAAATATTTTCTCTGGTAATAGCTGTCCTCTGGGTACAGGTTGGGGAGAGGTAAAAAGCTCCTCCTGAGTCTGTTGAGCCTTGATTGTCTTCAGCTTGAAATGATCCACATGCCAGAGTGGCACATTCCGGGGCAACCTGTCTAAACCCCATCAACTTCCGCGATCCTTTCACCTTTTCAACAATCATACGTTGAATGCCTCCCACAGAAAAGGCACTGCTCTGGAGTTTAGACTTACAGAGAACGGTGAGGTAGTTTCTGCTCCCAAGGAGACCCAAACTGACACCAAACAGGAAGCTGACGTCAGAGCGGAAATGGTCCTCCTCCACTGTTTCCTTTACAGCAAAGTCTCTTGGTTACATCCTTGCACACAGAAGTGGCTATGAGACTTTTTGAAATAGATGACTCTTTCTGAAATGAAATTCAGAGGTCCAATGAAGAAACCTATGCTTACTACTGGAAGATTTACCAGGAAAAGGAAAAAAGTCTTCAGACTAAACTATTAGGCACATATTTTAAGAAACCTTAGAATGTCCATTCCACGTGGAAAAATACCCCCAAAAGGAGCATTTGAGTCAGAACTTAAATTTTAAATTAAGAGTTTGGTTATATATACTTATGTATTTCAAAAGCGTCTATGTATCATTTTTATTTGTGATGATATTCTTGTGGGACCTAATAATTTTCTAGACTGGAACTCCAATTTAGAATTCCAATTATCACACAGATAAGGATGTGGCTCACCAAGGCTTGTCTTGCTTTCCTTATGCAGGAATAACTTAAGTTCTTAAGTTTGGCAGTACCTGGAATATGTAAGGTTGCTCAAATTTAAGACCGCACCCCCCCTTCTCTCTCTGTTTCTTCCCATCAATAACCAGCTGTCTATAAAGAACAAATTCAAATGCCAGCTCTTTCATAATTCACATCCTGCTCCCAGAACTGATTAATTTTTTCCTCCAAACTTCCACAGCAGCTCATCTCCCCCTACCCCGCGCTCCCATTTTGTGCATACACACAGACACCCTAACATTTCCTGCCTGACTCATGATTTTTGGTAAATACGTTATGTCCCCTACTAAATGATAATTTCTTTTGAGTCAGTAACATTATCCTTATGTCTTTATACATCATTCCTTCTTCCTTCATCCTAATACATATCACAATGTAAAGCCATAATGGACACTCAGCAATAACTCCCTGGATAGAATTTCATTCTAGATAAATGTGTTCAAGAATGTATCCCTTCCAGATGCCATCATCCACAAAATAAATCCTGAAATCATTGTTGCCCAAAGTAGGTTATATGAACAGCAATTCTGAGGAGAGTTAAAAAATAGTCTTTAAAATGTTGATGGTTAAATACTTTTGGGAAATTCTGGTATAAACAAAGTTAAACAGGATTCTTTATTGTATGACTTCTCAAATTTTAGGCATTTAGAAGGTGATATAGAGAATAATGCTTACCAAATTATGTGACCACAGAAACTTTGGTAATTTTTCTCAGGATGTGTATTTCCTATTGCTGCTGTAATAAGTTACCATGAAGTTAATGACTCAAAACAACACAAATTTATTGTCTTATAGTTCTGGAGGTCAGAAGTCTAAAATGAGTCAGCAGGGCTAGGTTCTTTCTGGACGCTGGGGGAGAGAATCCTTAGAATCCCTTTCCTTGCCTTCTAGCTTCTAGAGGCCACCTTGGCTTGTAGCCCCTTCCTCCATCCTCTAAGCCCGCAATGTAGCATTTTTCAATAACTACCTCCTCTTTCCCTTCTACCCCACCCACCTCACCTCTGCTTCTGTCATTGTTACTGTTGGAGCTGTTTGAACTTCAGTGTCCCCAACATCAGGGAGGTGGAAAGGATAATGGCATGGAGTGTAGTTAGCATTTTTCCTCAGTTCTTCCTCATTGACACAGTGAAGAATCACGGGTCAGTGAGATTTAGAAAAGATTTATTAAAAGTATATTTTAGAAAAATGAAGCATGCCCTAAGGAGACAAATGGTTTTAGCGCTGACAGCTGTAACAGAACACTATAACAACAACAACAGCAACAATAACCAATACAAAAGGACTCCCAAAGTGGGAATGTCTGCATTATATTTGGGCTTTGATGGGTAGTTCCAAAGGCGTGCCTAGGTGATTGGCTAGTGAGGTAATTTTGGTTGACACCTGGCTGCTATATAACTCTTTGCCTAGTGTGCATATGCATACCCAGAATTCTATCATTGGTGTATTCTCTGGGTGGTCTCTAGGCTGGGCTCCTATTCCTTTGTTTCCCTGTAGCTTATGTCTGACTAGCTACCTAACAATCCCCCCTCAAGTATTAGGGACCCAAATATTTGGGGTTTTGGTGTGATGACTGCTCTAGCTACTTCAGGCTAAGATGGGATGAAGGTGGAGGATGGGGTCCCTTGTACTTGCTGTCTGTCGACAGGGGTCAGTGACTGTTGATGCCCAGCTAGGAAACCACTGTTTGGTACAGGATCTGTTGACTGGAGTGGGTGATAGTTTCCTTGAAGAACCATTGGTAGATGAATTGCCTGGACCCTGGAAGAAACAGATTGAACAAGGAGGTTTACAAGTGTTGGTCCACAAATGGTCAGGGGTTAGGGTAACCCACCTCCAGCTCTAAGTAGATAGGCAAAGCTAGCAGGACTGAGAAAACTTAGAGTGAGACAGTTCAGTTGGCTAATTGATAAGGAGTAGATGGAATCGGAATGGCCATGGTAAAAATGAACAGAGATGGGGAGAAAGTTAAAAGGATCATAAAATTCATCCTGGTTTTTCCTTCTTGAAGAGGAACCTCAGGGCTTCTCCAGTTTGCAGGTGTAAGTAGACTCCTCTGTAGAGACTTTTGGAATCTTAAGATTTGACTCAAGAGTAATGAATCCAACTGGAAATTCTGGGGACCTTTACTGCAGTTGGGGAAGACAAAAAGACAGGGCAAGGGCCTTTCCAAGTTGGCTGCAGCTGAGAGGCTGGAGAATTATCCTGTACACCTTGATTATTAAATTAGTTGAATAACCTAAGAGTGTTGGGCCATAGACTCAGTGTGGTAGGAGAATGGAGAAGGAGATTATCTATTTACTGTAAAAGTAGTTGCCTCTCAAGTTGTAAACCTTATAAATCCTGAGCTAACGCTTGACCAAAAAGATGGGGACTGCCAGGAATCCCTGAGGAAGTACTGTCCAAGTCAGTTGCTGGTGGACTCCATTAGGGGAGTCCCATTCAAAGGCAAATAGACATTGTGACTGTGGACTCAGAGGGATGGAAAAGATGCATCCTTTAAGTCTAAAGTAGTAAACCAGTTAGTCTCTGGAGGTATGTTTCCCGTAGAACATATGGGACTTCTAGATGTATGGGTAAATGGATACTTATCCAATAGTTAATATAAAGGCAGGTGATTCCCAAAATGGTGCGGGTTTGAGAGGAGAAGGGTCCAAAGAAGGAAGGACAGAGTAGGTGGCCCTGGTATCGAAAAAGGAAAGTAATTATCCTGCTTGCCACATCCATTGTTACCCTTGGTCTAGTGATGTAGACAAATACAGATATTCTGCCAAAGGTGGAGGGTGGGGCTCTTCAGTCCTGTGCAACTATTTGGAAGTTTGTGGCTGTCTTTGACCCAGTGGTCCTTCAACTCTTGGGGCAGAGGGCAGTCCAATGACCCAACTGCTGACACTTGTAGCAAGCAGATTTGGGAGGCTTGTCCTCGTTGGGACACATTTTGTCCAAGTTTCTGTGCTGTTATCCACCCCCTGCCTCCACCACCATTGGGGCAACACCAAAGTTCAGATCGCTACAACAGTAACATCATTACATCTACTCCTGTGACTCCTGACACTTTTGCCTCCCACTTAAAAGGGTGGTTGGAATTACATTGTGTGTACCTGGGCTGGACAATCTTCCCATCTCAAATGCTTAACATAATTGAATCTGCAAAGCCCCTTTGGCATGTTTGTTTTCATCAGATAAGTCATGTGATAGAACTTCCCAGTAGAATTTTTTCCTGTTAGAGTTTTTTAAGACCTTTTAAACTATATATAAATGTGAACCTACTCTACATTGAAAGAAGAGCAAGACTCATAATTTTGTAATGAGTTTTTGTTCTTTGTCCAAGAAGGTGTACTGTGCTAACAATCTTAATTTAACACCATGCCCAGTGCCCTGTAGATTTCAGCAACATTAGCGGGTTGGAGAGGCTAAGTAGGGCATGAGACAAATGTTAAAATAGAAACAAAGTATATGAGGAGGTCAGTAATGTTGTGAAGACTTGTGGGAGGAGAATGACTGTGAGGAAGAGTAGAGAATTGATAGGATATGAAAAGAAAGCTGACCAAGGGATAGAAAAATGACTTAAAATCTCAAGTGTCATGTTTTAAAAGGCTTTGGAAAAAATAAAAAACCAAACATTGTCCTATGCAGAGGAAGTTAAGTAATCTAAGAAAGATATTTGATTTCAAATAAGTAGAATAAGATTTTTTCCTTGTCTCAAAAAAAGTAAACTTTATCTTACAAAATATAAAATATAAAATGAAAGATCTTTAAATTGCACATAGAGTGGTTTAAGACACAGACAACAGTATCATAAGATAGTGAGTTCCCCCAGGGAAGGGACAACCCTTGATTAATCTATGTCATATCGCCATAACGTTTATTGAATATCAAGTAAAATGATGGCAGAGTTAGTCCTTTCTTGCACATCACAACTCTGATTTATTTGGAGATAATTATTGAAAAGAAATTGGCAAGAGAAGGGGTATGTGAGAAGAGATTTAAAAGTATATGAAGTAGACTATTGAGATTTTCAAAGGATTTGTCTCAAACTTTCCTTCATTCCCAAATTGTTCATTTCACTACAACATATAGTTTTCCATCAAAAAAACACATGCGTTATGAGTAGAGAACAACAAAAGTATATTGAAATTCAGATGTTGATATTAAGTAATAAAAATCATTCTTCAACTAAATTGCTACTTCTTGTCTGCCTACTGTTGTATACATGATCTCAGGGAATCACTCGTAAATAATCAGATTAACAAATACTAAATCAAAAAATAATTATAGGTTACTGTTATGGAGCAGGTGAGAACAGGGACCCACAGAGCCAAATCAAAGAGAATTGTGAGCTTTTATTAGCCAGCCAGCGACTGACTCTCTACCACGCAGGGTTAGAGGAGATCAGCCCCCAGCCTCCAGAGGAGGCAGTTTATAAAGCCTCTATGTCCTTGAATAAGCAAGCAAGCAGATTACAGAAAGCAGAAGTTAACAGTTAAAGTCTTGCACAAAGATACATGTATTCAGGGGACTCTCAGACCGAACAGGGCCTAGCAGACAGTTTCATTATCTGCACCTTGGAATGTTGTGTTCCTCCTTGAGACTGGCACCTGGAGATAACACCTCCCTGTGACGGGAGAATTTCCACTTTTACACTACTATGTTTTATTTAGATCAGGAAGAAGAATTTCCATTTTTTAATATTACAGAACTAGAGCATTCTCTGTCCTGCCTCTGTTGAGATTATAAATTTGCTGAGGACAGATTATGATTTATACTTCTTTTATATCCCCAATTTGCATATTCAATATTGTGAACTTTATGGGCATTCATTAACTAGTCGATGACTTGGATTACATGGAAAAATATACCATATGAGCACTATGAAAGTCAGTATGAGTAGGCATAAAATAATTAAAAACACATTCCTATGTATAGTGAACTCTATTGATACATTTTCCCAACTCTTTACCAACACTCCATGATCAGGTGGGTAGATCATAAAAGACAAATTCAAATTCACAGGCAATACTTTGTAGTATACAGTGACAATAGATCCTACAAAAGAAAACACCTAACTGATTTCTGGCCAACCAATAGATGACATTTGTAAGTCAGGCCCAGGAAATTGCATTCAAAAGCAATATTGTGACATTCACAGCAATATGGCAGTGGTAATAATGAAAAAAAAAGTAGTGAAGCTTCAAAATCTCCAGTTCTTCAATGATAATGGGATTTCAGATTATTACTAACAGAGTAATTATGCTAGGGGAGCAGCCAAGCAGCCAAGCAGCCAAGCATACATAAAAGGAATCAAAATTGAATAAAAAGCCATTAATATTACAGCTTATTTTTCAGAGGTAAGCAAGGTAAAAAGTGAAAACATGAGAAATAGGGATAATTCTCTGAAATTTGATTGACTTCCTTCAGTGGTTTGAAACTTTTGGGTAGGTCTTGCCAAGTTTAAATGAAGAGATGACATTTGTATTGAGACTGTGTTATAGCAATAAATTCAATAACAGTAGAAGGATGAAAGTAATTTAGGAAATTTTAAAGGAAGAGACTTTTGTTATACTGATAAATGGTATAAGAAAAATATTCATTTTTATCTTTCTATTTGAGATTTTTGGTGAGTGATGTGATTCCTTTAAAAGAATAAGACCTTGGAAAGGAACAGGTCATGAAAAGGATATTTTGACTTTAAGGAAATACTTTATACTGTGATGCAGAAATAGAGAGGATATATAGCTTGCTTAATACAGCCACTGTGCCAGGCCATGGCTATAAATATGTAGGAGAAAAATGCACAAATACTTCATGGCAGGATGTTGTAAGAAACAGCTGGTGAAAGCTATACAAATCACAAAAATCAAAACCTGAAAGTTTACGGTAATGCAGAGAATGAATGCTTTAGAAATGTACTTGAAAAAGTATAAGAAAGTTTTAAAAATATGACATTGTGGTTTTATGACAATTTAGGTAATGATTTATACTGAGCATGAAGGTGAATGCCAAAGGAACTTATGGACATAAGCTAGTAAAGCACATAGAATTTAATTTTTCTAAAGAAACAACTTAAAATGGAAATGTATTATACCTGACAAAACAGAAGGATAAAAGTTGACCTTATATAAGTTTAAATGTTTTAAAAATTATTTTTGCTTTAATTTGTCAGTGCAGGATATTTTTTCCCTACAAACCTCATGAGAATAAATATCTGCACAGAATTTTGAATTACTTAGAAAATAATGCAAGAGCGAAATCTATTGTTATCCTAAAAATATTATGAGAAATTAGACTGTAATAACAGAATACACATCTTTAGCTATTAAACAGCATTTTGAAACAAAGGAGATAAGATGAGATGAGATGTGAGAGCGTTGTAAATTTGGCACAACACATTTTTCTTATGCATAGTTTGGGAATTATGTAATTCATTCGGTATAAACATCGACTCTGTTAGTATTAAAAAGGAGAGCATCCCTGAACTAATCCTGCCTTTTCTTTTCAGGTATGAGGAATACAGTCGATTTCTCCCCAGTGCAGGGGTCAGCAATTTGATGGAGACTGTAATTCAGTGAATGTGCAGTTTATTTTATAGACTATGAAATGCAAGCATAATTTCAGTGTTTTATTACAGGTATCACTTCATTTCTTCCATTTCTTTCATTTTGTTACATATTATATGCATCAACCTTATGAGAGAAAATGTACTCTCATTGAAGTGGAAAAATATAGTTCAGAGTTGATAATATATGGGTGGGGCACTTTCTCCCCATTTTCATAAGCTTTGTGCTCATAGATTGCATGCTGTATTTTTTATTTCAGTAACATTTAACAAAATCATGGCCATGGAGGAAATTAAACTTACACAGAATGTCCATACTGAGGCTCTAAGTGCTGATGTTTCAGGTATGGTACAAACTCTGAGTTGGACATTAAAGAGACAGAAGCCATCTTTTTTTCCTGTGTTTTAGTATACAAAATATCTGAATTTAACCATAAATAACTCGTACAGTAACCTCCACTGTCTGGGGCACAGCAAAATCCCCCAGAAGTAAGCAAGCAGAACAGAGGCAGCTAGAACAGATGCCATTCATCCTCTAATTCAGCAGGGAGCTTCTTAGGCTTTCACTCCACTTTTAGTGATTCTCTCTTTACGTATAATTAGATCATACTTGATTATCTAATTTCTTATTAGGCACAAGAAGTCTGTGCTAAATTAGAAAGGATAAGGAGTTATGAGAATAAGACTAATAAGAAATGACAGATAAAAAATGCAAAAGGAGACAGAATACTTATTTTATTTATTTGTTATTTTTATTTTGTTTTATGGAAGGGTGAGTAATGCGGGGAAAGGCTGATGGTGGTGATGCATGGTGACGGTAGGGGGTGGTCAGACCAGATGAGTTTTAAACATGCACACAGGTCTGAGACTAGGTGGCTTCTGAAATTGGCCAGAACTCACATCTCCAACACCTCTGACTCCACCCCAGAATACTTACTTGAAAATAGGCTTGAAAATGTTTTAAGACAGAAAAGCCATTGATTGGGACAGACCATCCTGTCTACTTCGATTTAGCCTCAAGATAGCATTTTATTGCATCTAAGCTTCATAGTAGTAACCCCAAGACATCAAGAACAGTTTATATTCTATTCACTATAAACTGTTATAAAAAAATTTCTGTTCAAAACACTTTAGTTTTTAAAAAATTTTGATACTGGTGGGTATAACATTTAGTTAATCTCATCCTTTAAGAATACCATATAAATGAGAATTATAACATAATACATTGAATGAGCCCTAAAATGCATTTATTTTTATCATCAGTAATCAGAACATTTTGATTTTAAACTCCCATTTCATTTTTTTTCCCCAAAATATTCATTCATGAGTCACCTGGACACTACCAGTGATTGGGTCTACCTCACCTTTCTTGGTAGAGATAAAAAGAATATGTATATACTAGTTCATTTTTACTGATTGATTTCCTGGGTGTTATATGCTTTTGTTTTATCCAGAGCAGTTTCTCTCCCTTTAAAAAAAAATAGTAGGTTGAAAATAGCTTAGGCATGTTATCTACTTTAAAGGAAAGTAGGTATCAAAATTAGAGTAAGTGAGAACTTTGAAAGACATTGTGCATTATGCCTGCAATGAACTTCTCTTCCTCCCTTTTTACCCACTCCTCACCAACAGTTCCTGGGGTTAATATGACTTTATAGTGCGTTTGTGAAAGCCTGGCCCCAGAATAATTTACGTGACTCATACTATGAAGCTTTTACTACATCTCTAGGGAGGTTACAAAGTCCTTTAGGTTTCCCTATTTCCTTATTGTATAAAAGTTTTTTTGTTTGTTTGTTTTTTGTTTTTTGCGGGGGAAAATGTATTTTATTTTTCTTGATTAGATGATTGCCTTGACTACATTATTTTTTGTCTTTCTTCATTAGAAAACACAAATTTACTGTGTGATTCATCTACACAATTCTATGGTTATTTGTTGTTATTTGAAGTATAAAGGAGTTGATTCCTCAAGTTTCTTTTATCTAAACCCGAAATCTGTATATATAATGGCAGTACACCTGCCATGTATTTATAGCTATCTTAAAATATATATTTCTTTGAGACATGAGAAATTGTGCAGCCCATTGACCATGAACCTCAAAAAGGATAGGAGAAGATACTTTCTACTGAGGGAATTTGTGTTATCATAAGTTTTTGACCTTAAATATTGACTCTAGCATTTAATCAAGGAGGAAACAGACCTATAATGATCTCAGTCCTACTGTCCTTTAATTCAGCAAGCTATATCTTTTTCTTGGATGGAATAAGGGGTAGTTTTTAGAATGGAAACAGGGAGAGTGGGAGGGAGGGAGAGAGGGAAAAACAAAGAAAGACCTGAACTGCTTAGTACCTGTGCAGAAGTAGATACATAAAACCTTCATAAACAGAGCTCTGGTTCTCTGCTAACAATAGATTTTTATTACCTAGTCTGCGCTAACATTACTTCACAATTGTCATTTTTCTTCGAGCCATGGTCATATCCGTTTAGTGTCCACAGGAGAGAACAGAAAATTTGTCCCTTCTTGATGCTGACTTAAAAAAAAAAAAAAAAAAGCAGAAGGGAAGATTTGTGCTCTTAAAGTTGAAGGGGGAAAATAAATGGCATATAAAAAATAAGGTACTTTAAACTGAGACCAAAGTATTAACCTTATGTTACCAGTTTTCATCTTGGTGTTTGGCGATTCAAACTTAGTTTAACCTGAGAAGCCGTAGATCGCTTAGGTTCAGTCAAAAGTTTCCTACGTTTTTCATTCATCAAATGGAGTTCCTTGTATTCTGTCAGCTTCTGGATTTTTGTTTGTGTTTTAGTGGGCTCCTTCTCAGCTTTTCCAGAGCAGAGTGGCATTTTGGGGAGGTCAGCCTTCCACAGCTTGATGCATTGCAGGCAAGACAAATCCAGTCACAGATGCTCCCCCTAAATTACCCGGTTGTGGGAATATAATCTGAAAAAACAGCCATTTGAATGAGGTTATAGCCCACAAAACTACTATCAAGGTAGCAAACTGAAGTAACAGAGATGCTGAAATTTTGTGACAAATATTATTTGAGTCATTTTCATGCATTTAAAAGTACATTAATTTAGGTGTGAGGAACAGAGTTGGTTAGAGAGACCCTAACATTTCTTTGTTCCTTTCCTTTGAAGGCTAACTATATTAGTGTGATTTATGCCTCACTCCTGAAGAACTTCTCAAGTTTCCTTCTAAAAAGATGTGTTCTCTCCCCTGAGTTTCCAAGATCAGATTTCACATCACTGAAAGTTAATTTAAACTTCAGATTTGTGGAGTCTCAACTTGCGGGTAGTGGCTCTTTCCATAGACCAGATGGTCGTAACACAGAATTATTCTTTTCTTCCTGGACATTCATCATTTGGAAAAAAAAAATGGATTTAATTTGTATTATTTCCTTTCAAAGAGTAGAAACTTTAAAACATTCAGAAGTCTATGTTCACCAAATTTATTATAGTAAAGCAGTTTTACTTGTATCTTGATGATTACTCTGGCTTCTTGTCTAGTATCCTGGATGCAACACTCGTTGCAAATTCTCCCTTTCTTTTTGGTTTAGCTTTCAAGTAGAAAGTTCTAAAGAATGGCCAGCCCCCAGAGTGCTCTCATCCACCACATTACACCAGTGATAAATGGAACTAATGTATTCTTCGTGGGTTTTAAATTAACCTAGAACAGTTTTTTTCTCTGAAATAGTTCTACACAATGAAATTTTCATTAATTATCAGCTGGGCCCCTGGAAGCCAAGCCAGAATAGGAAGAGAAGGAATGGAAATCTCCCTCCTAATATTAACACTGCCAATTCCAATGAGCATAACGAGAGCATAGATCACTCTACACAGGGTCTGCACATTGTCATAGGATAAAAGTTACCCAGAAGTTTTTGAACATGCTGACACTCTTTTCAGTGATACTTTAAGAAGCCACTTTCAACTGCTCATCAGATATCACAGTCAAGAACAAGGAGCTGCAAAAGCTTTCATACTGTAGCTTTTATATGTTCTACTGCCTTCCAGAATTTTCAACATAAAGTTAGTGGAACGTTAACAAAGAATGAACTATAAGTTTTTTAAAAATAATTTTTAGAGCAGTTTTAGGTTCACAGCAAAATTGAGCAGAAAGTACAGAGTTCCCATTTACTTCTTATCCCTGCAGTGTAATACTTTAACTTAAAAATTTTACCTTTATTAAAATAACTTTACTGAGATATAATACACATGTCATGAAATTACCATTTTAAAGTGTACAATTCTGTGTTTTTTATTATATTCATGGAATTATACAACAATCACTACTCTAATTTCAGAACTAAAATTTACTTTTAAATGATGAAATTAAAAATACCAGTTAGAGAATTTAAAGAAGAGGAAAAAAGATATCCCCAAACTCACCATTCTAACAAAACTCTAGTCATTTTTGTGCACTTTATTTTAGTTTTTTTAACAGATAATTTTACAAAACGATGAGAGTGTTCTATGCACTTATTTTAAATTTTTCTTGTGTGAGTCAATGGCTCTGTCTCTTTAAGGCTGCTCACAGTGTGATGAAGTGTGCTGTGATTCTTACTGCTCTGTGTACACATGAAATTATTCCAGTAAGGAAAATAACTTCATGTCTATGTATGCTGTGGTGTGATGCTTTCCATTAAGCCATCTCTCTTGGTATTTGAGCATTCCAGAGCACTGTTACAGCTTCAGATTTTTTGGTCATTACTGTTAAATAGATGTCTTTTATTACTGAGACATTTAAGTAAAGAGGTGTGAAAGCATTAGAAGCTTACATTAATTAATAAAGCTAGTATGTCCTCAGATAATGCTGTCCCCTCAAACTAAGGACAGATGTAGCCTGGGCATTTTGAAGGAGCGATTTCAACTGACACCCGTTGGCGGGACTGAGCGTAAGTGAGTAAGAGTAAACAAGGGACACACAGTCAGTGGAAGCATGGACAGTGCATCTGAACGCATTTACAGAAGTTTCACAAGTGGCCAAAATATGTGAAAAGGTGATCTGGGGATGTGAATGAAAACATCTTTTCTAGAATCAGAGTAAGAATGATTGAAAAATTGATAATGTTAAGTGCAGTAAAGTATATGGGAAGTAGGGTACTCGTATGTTATGAGAGTATAATTGATTAAGATGCTAATTTGATGGCATTTATTAAGATTTAAAATGTCTATCCTCTTTAACTGAAGAATTACACTCTAAAGAATTTTAAAGAAGTGATGTTAACATTATATATAAAAATACCTTTTTATATATATAAAGTACAGAGATGTTCATTGAAGCCATGTTTGTACTAGCAAGAAATTAGAAACAAGCTATTGCTGAGCAGTAGGAAAATTGGCTAAATAAGTCATGGTTCAAATAGTCATTAAAAAAAGCAAGGTACATTTATATGTACTTCCCAGTACAGATGTGCGTTATATACTTTTATGTGAAAAAGTGGAAATATAATCTCCCTTTTAATTTAAAAGGAATATATTTGAAAAGATAAGTCAGTTTATGCCCAGGAAAACTGGGGCTGGGAGATATTTTACATGATTTATTCAATTGATGGGATTTTGAGTGATTTTTACTTTTTTTTCCTCTCTGTGTTTTTCAAATCCAAAATTTGAAAAGTTAAGTAACATTCTGAAGGCTTTCAAAGATGAAAAAATACAATTTGAGCTGGGCTGTCAAAAATATTGCCAAGTAGAAGTCCTTAAGGTACCAGCTTGAATGAATAAGTAAAAATGATTTCTATTAGTATTTTGGCAGATTATATGGAAAAAAGATGTCTCAAAAGTATGTGGAAATAGTTTTCGCTCAGGTTAAATCTTTTGAAATAGTTTTTATTTTTTCTAATAAAAGTAAAATATAAAACATTTGAAAAAATAAGAATATAAAGAAGATAAAAATTACCTATAATTCTATCACCTAGAGATATGGTAAGCTAGGTCTTAGAACCTCATTACTGCTATTAATTTGAAATTTCAAAAAGATTTTATTTTCACGAGGAGAGTATTCTTTATTCTAGTCACTTGTGTAACTGCTGAATTGGGGAGGGTCACATAGAATCTTAATAAAGTTTCCTGCATATTTCCTATCAAAAATGGTAATATTAGTAATATTGCACATTGTAATGAGAATTAAAAGAGGATAGAAATGCTGAAAGCTACAAAGAAAGAGATAGGAAGACAAGTATGACAGTCCAATTCTAAATTTTTACATTACTAAAGAAGGGAGTAAAAGTGTCTATGATCAAAGCAGCCTTACTGTAAGGAAACTTCTCTTTGTTGCTTCCCTCCTGTTGTCTTGTACTGGCAGCCTGCCAGTACTCATCAGGGACTGGTGACAATGGAAAGGACCATCACTAACCTGGAGTACTTGTGTTATTTGGTACCTGGAGAGTCATTCTCTGAGGGATTCAGAATCTCCACAATATGCTCTTAGTTATAGGAGGAGTGACGAGGTTACAAAGTTAACCACCCTAAGCTTCTCACCCCATGAAGTACCACTTAATCTTCCTTTTCCCATGACAGGCACTGGGTGCTCTGTTATCTGTTCTTAGATTACAGGTGGGTCTGGTCAGTAGCTCCTTGAGTTTCCTTTCTCCCTCGACCCCCAAATCCAGAACTGCATATTGAACTGTGCTCCCAGAGGCTGCAGCATTGAGTAATTTCTAACTCCTCAGCACTTTACTATGCCATCTTTACCTTAAGGACTAGCTACATAATTTGCAAGGTCCAGTGAAAAATGAAAATGTGGGGCCCCTTGTTCAGAAATTAAGAATTTTAAGACAGTAAAAACCAAGCATTAAAACAAGTGTGGGCCCTCTGGGACTGCACACTCTGCATGCCCCAGAATCTGGCTTTGGTCACCAGAGCCTCCCCTCCTGACCATGGATGTCCCGTTATTGAGAGAGAGTACATAGTACCTTCATCCTCCTCCTTTCCTTTTTTGAGTTCATCTAGTACTTACCTCCAGATGGGGCTACCAGCCTTCTGATCATTGCGACAAAGCTGTTCTTTGAGAATGAGGGACAGGTATTGTAGGGACGGCAAAAAATTCTTTCTACTACTACCCTCCCAGGTTCTCTGTCTGATGCCCTGTAAACTGGACTGACAAAAGACACATCAACAAAAGAAAAACAAACAATTCTATTAACATGTTAATTGCGCTTAGCTTTTGGAAGTACCCAGAGATGAGTAAACTCCAAGAGGTAGTTAGAATTTGGGCTTATGTAGCAGTTTCCAGGGGCAGCAAATTCTTGGAAGGAAGATATATGAGGAAACTAATGGAAGATAAGAGATAGTAAGATTTGTTATGTAGATTCTTCCTGTGCAATCTACAGGCTGTTGAGGTACTAAAGTTGCTGCTAGTGGTTAACTTTTGTTCTTTTTGATAGAGAGAGGAGGGGGAACATCTGTAAATTTATGTCCTGCTTTTAGGCAAATAAGGAGAGAGCAGAGAGCTTTTCTTAGATCTGTCTTAAGCTCAAAAGTATCCTTATGCTAAAGTGGCATAGTTTGGGGCGGCATATTCTGGGGTAGCATTTTGTGCTGTCCTAGTGTCCTCTCTTGGCAGATTGCAGCCCAATAGACCCATGACTTGAAACCTTGTGCATATTCAACAAAGACTACCCTTCCTTCGGACAGACACAGCCCTATGCTGGGGCACCCAGCCTGGCACTTGGTGAGTGGCAGGCAAGCTGGGTTTCATTCACTGCTAACATATTTGGCTGGGCATCCTCATAGGGAACAGCCTGCATACTCCTACACAGTTGCCTTGCCTGGGGGACAACTTGGCTGCTTTCTTGCCTTCAGAGTGGCATAATCATTAGGCTAGAATATCCTTTCTAGTTCCCACATGACAATCCATATTCCTTGATCTGGGATCCGAGTACCTAGGCTACTCTGGTTTGCACTCTAGGCTCTTTTTGTTGTTTGGTTTTTGTTTAGTTTTGTTCACATTTAAAAAAAAATTCCTTTTCTTGTGACAAAAATAGTCTGTTATTGGGATTTGTCAATCAATCTACCTAGCTTCACTGAATGAGTTTCTTTACTAGCAGACAGATCCATTAGATTCTTCTTCCATATTTCAAAGTTGGTGATGTTTTAGCTCACTCCTAAAATGATATATGTTTAAACTTCAAATGACATTGATGAAATATAAAAAGAGAAAAATGAGTTATCATAATCGCTGTAGTCGTTTGTAATTCTTGACTTGGTTTGCCTCAGAGTAAGCCAGAGAAAGGTGAGGACTGAGGTGAAAAGAAAAAGCAAGTGAAGTCAGGTTCTTGAGAGCCTTTTAAAACTGGGTTCTGTTATTAAAAATTAAAAGAACATCAGATTCTCTTTTTCACACCCACGGCAAATAATGCACGTACCCAGGAACAGTTATGGGAGATGGAATTTTGTTCATCTGGGCCTTTTAAAAGTCCGTGTCTGTTACTGAAGTGAAATGATACTGGAGTAGCGACCATCTCGCCAGGTGTTCAGGTTGCGGTCATGCCAAGGGTTGGATGGTGGCGGGACAGGTACTATGAGGATGTACTTTAAAAGCGCTGGAATTATCCCAAACTGACTAATAAGCACCCATGAGCTTTTCTAAACTCTTATAACTCACTTAAATATTATTTGTGTGTGTGCATGTGTGTAAATGTACAACATGTGTGCGGGGGCGGGGGGATGGGGGACTAGAAATTAAAACCCTAGGACTCAGCAGAGAAAAAAATACTTTCTTTCATTTACTTGCTTAGACCCTCAGATTTGTTTTAGATTTGTTTGCTATTTTTAGCAGCAAAAATTCAGGATCTGTGGCTTTGAAACAGATTCTGGTACTCCCATGGCTCAGTACTGTACCTGTGGACTTAAGAGATGTTCTGTGTGAATAGTTATTAACAAAGATATATAATATGCATTCATGTGTGCTTGCTCATCTTTTCTTTAGCTAAATCCAGAATTTATAGGAATATGAGATTCTTACTATTAAAAATATTTAAAGCAGATTAGAAGAAAATTTTCTTTGACTTTTTATTTGGAAACTGCCTTTTACTCCTCATTTAGACAGTTCAGGGACAATATAGTAGTGGCTCTATTCCATAAGGACATCTGGGACCTAAGTTCCTTCCTCTTGTTGCTCAGTCATCCCTAGTGTGTATTCACCCATATGGTCTAAAACGGCTTGTTACCATGCCCATGTCTTAGGCACTGGAATGGAGAAAAATGGCGTATGCCTTTCCTTTAAACACACATCCTAGAAACTGCCTATATTACATAAGTCAAAACTTAGCCATAGACTTTTTACTAGACAGCCGGATACCCAGATGAAGATCATAGAGTTTAACATCATTGAGGAAAGGGAGAGTGGATACTAGGATACAGCTGTCACTCTCTGTCACACTTATTTTTGAGGTCATAATCTGCTCATTACATTTTGAACCCAGAGCACTAAATGTTGTATGAAATAATTAGCTTATTAAGAAGTTAGACACAAAAATCTGACTTTAATTGCAAATGATTTGCTATCGTAAGTAGATTGTGATCATTTGCCAGTGGCTGCCTGCGGTACTCTGTAAAGAAGGATTGTCGAGCTGTACTTGTACTGAGCAGAAAAATAATTACATGATCAATAAGTGATACCTGCCCTGGACACAGAATGGGATATTGACACCATGTATTTGCTATCCTTAGTCTGATTTCAGAGAACAACTTCTATAAAGTTATAGATTTTATCATTGGCCTCACTGTTGGGGATGTTTTCTTTTTTCCCCAATGATTCATTCTACAGCCACCAAACAAGGGTTTAAATTAGGAGATGGGTGGGAGATTTATATTTAATGGAAATGCCAAAGAATTTCAGAAGTTCAATTTGTGTTAATATGCTATAGTAAAGCCTTTGACTGCATTGATCGTGAAAAGCTCTGAAAGAAATGGATGTGCCTCCGCATTTGATTGCCCTGATGTGTGCAACCTGTCTTGTGGACAGGAAGCCACTCAGGACAGAATATGGAAAGACAGAATGGTTTTCTACAGACAAAGGCATCAGACAGGGGTGCATATTATCACCTTATTTGTTTAAATCATATAAAAACTGGGCTAGAGGAGGGAGGAGTGAAAGTTGGTAAAAGAAATATCAATAACTTAAGGTATGCAGATGACACTATCTTACTGGCAGAAAGTAGCCATGATTTGAAACAACTTCTGATGAAAGGGAAAGAAGAAAGTGCCCAAACAGGACTGTGTTTGAATATCAAGAAGACAAAAATCATGACTACAGAAGAAATACACAACTTTCACATAGACAGTGAAGACATTGAAATTGTTAAAAGATTGTTGCTTACCTTGGATCCGTCATCACTTTAAATAGGAACTGAAGCCAAGAAATCAAGAGACACCTGAGACTTGGAAGGGCAGCAATGGAAGGATTAGGAAAGATCACCAAGAGCAAAGATGTGTCATTAGAGACCAAGGCTAAGGTCATCCAAACCTTTGTATTTTCAGTTACTATGTATAGATGTGAAAGTTGGACAGTGAAGAAGGCTGATAGGAAAAGTATAGATTCATTCGAAATATGATATTGGAGGATATCACTATGGATACTCTGGACTGCTGGAAGGATGAACAAGTGGCTCCTAGAGCAAATTAAGCCTGAAACATCTTTGGAGGCAAAAATGACAACTGAAGCTGTCCTACTTCAGGCAAGTTGTGGGTTCTGTGAAAATATAATAATGCTGGTGGAAAATAGAAGGCCACAGCAAAAGTAGAAGACCAAATAGGTGATGGGTAGACTCCATAAAAGAAATTACAGGCGAAAGTCCACAAGAGATGAGCTGGGCTGTTGAGGACAGGCCATTGTGGACATCACTTATTCAGAGTTGCCGGGAGTTGGAACCTACTCCACAGCATGTAACACACAGTAGAAAGGGAGGTTTAATTGCATGCTCAACTGAAATAAATTTTTAGAACACCTGAGGCACTAAGAAAGCCACCATTTTGTGATCATATTCAGGGAAGAAAGGGTGAGGAACAGGTCAGAAAGACAGCTAATTTCCTCTTTGCTCTAAACTGGTTTATAACAACTGAATTAGTAGTTTAAAATACTGTATGTGTACTGTCTTATTTGGCTTTATCTTTCTATGTGTCTTATCTCTTTAATTATGAGCTTTTGGGAAACAAGTCTAAATGTGACCCCTCTTTGTGTCCCTGACACTCTCAAGGCCGTCTTACACAAAGAGAAGGCACTATGGATATTTGTTGATTTCTGGATTGAAACCATAGATGAGGATCTAGTTAGCTCTCCCCTTTCACCCCAAGGAGCTTGATTGCTGCATAAACATTACTATCCTCAATTTATCTTTCAGACACTGAGGCAGATAGATGGTGACTAAGTGAATTGTACCATTCTTCTGGTGGTTTTGAATGCCTTATTGATTAGTAGCAGAAATGACTAGGATGAATGTCAGTTGAGGATTTTCTTCCTCTCTTTTACGTTGGTTGTTTTGGCAGGAGAAGTGAAGGACAATTTTCAGGCCTCTTTAAGAGCTGCATGATAAATAATTTCTGGATAAATTAATATCTTCTAGATGAGAGCACAGGGGCCAGATCTGGCTGTCCTGATTTTGCTTTTCTTATTTAGCCACTGGCAGGAGTCACCTTTGCTCTTGGTTCAGGTCCCAGCCCCTCCCTTGCTTGTCTATAACTGTGGATGAGTCATGGCCACCTTGCTGGCTCTCCTTTTTCCAATTGTAAAAGGAAGATGAGTCGCCACCAGGTGATGTCTTTAAGTGCCTCAGATTCAGGAACATAAAACCCTCTGGAAACACAGCATCATTTTTTTTTTTTTTAAGTAAATGGGGTGTTTGAATGTTAACTAACTCCTGTTTTTCCCTCAACCAGATTTCCTGCTGAGGTAAGTAATGTGGAGTGGGGTGTTTTTTCCTTCAGCTTTTAGTTCTTTTTATATATGTCTGGCCTTGTAAATGTGGTGAATAAATGCTATAATTATAACCTTTTTTGACAGCTCTGTAATTTAATTGTAATTCATTCTGAGCATCTTTTTAAGACGATGTGTATTGAAGATGCAGCTGTTCCAATGTCATCTGCTAAACTGACAAGAATTATTGGAATCATAGTCCCAGTAACTGTGGGAACTTCCGATTTATTTAAGGCCAAATATGGGATATATTTGTGTGTGCGTGTGTGTGTGTGTGTACGTGTGTACGTGTGTACGTACATGCCCACTTTCTGTACCATGGTTTGGCAAAAGTGGCAGTGTGATACTGGCTTTTCCATAAATGTGTAAATTATTCTGAAGTGGAAAAACTCTTGGATTTTTTTTCCACAATAAGTTATATACCTTCTGTTAACACTCAGAGATAGTCCCCATCTGTTAACTTGAATTTGATGCCTGTCAGCACTGACTGTGGGTTATTGGAGACCGTTTAGTCATTAGATGTTGTATTAGTTTGCTAGGGCTGCCATAACAAGGTACCACAGACTGAGTGGCTTAAACAACAGAAATTGATTGTCTCACTGTTCTGGAGGCTAGGAGTTAAAAATCAAGGTATTGGCAGGGTTGATTCCTTCTCAGTGCTGTAAGGGAGAATCTGTTTCATTCTTCCCAGCTTCTGGTAACTTGAGGTGTTCATGGGCTTGTACATGATGTTCTCCCTGTGTTTTCACCTCATCTTCCCTTTGCGTATGTCTTTGTACAAGTTTCCCCTTTTGATAAGGACATCAGTCTTATTGGATTAAGGGCTAGCCTAATGACCTCATTTTAACTTAATTAATTCTGTAAAGGGTCTGTCTTCAAATAAGGTCACATTCTAGGGTACTGGGGGTTATGACTCCATGTCTATTTTGGAGGGACACAATTCAACGCATGACAGATGTCTACTTGAATGTGCAGGAATTTTCTTCTATAGTGGCTGCAAATAATTTGTGTCCTAAAAAGGTTGATTTCAGGAAGAGTTTCACAAGAATTATTTATTTTATAATGATATAGTTCCTTTCATTTATTTGGAGCTGTAACACCGAGCAATTAAATCTACCATTTTTCCTCATATTTTACCAAATACTTCTGGCAGAGCCTGATGTACCTTTGACCTTCACTACCCTGAATATAACTTACTGAATGCAAGACACTATGAAAGAATAGATCGAGGCCAGTCACCTCAGAACTATTAACTGGTAGATGAATTAAAGATGAATTCATCTAATTGAAGATGAATGACATGAGTCTTCCTACAACCCCAGTTCTCATACCTCCCACTTCTACTCCCTGTTGCAAGAAGGAGTTTGAATATAATTCAAGAAGATACTCCTGGTATCAGGAAACTTCTTTATTTGAGTTTTCTAGTGAGCTAGACTACAGTTGGTTATAAAAAAGAACTTTGAAAGTAATATCTAAGATGAAGGAAGTAAAATAGAGGGAATGGGGATTGTTTGATGTGCTTGAAATAATAATGAACAAGATTTTATAAAAATAGACTGGTCAGAGTTCTGCAATTAACTGACTTGATCTTGGACAAGTAAATTCACCTTTCTGTTTGCTAATTGTACAGTGTGGGCATTGGGTCATTGGGTGATCTCTCAGCTAGCTTCCAGATTAAAGTCCTGTGATTTCAGGGTTACTACTACATAAAAAGAGGCAGATAGATAGTAAATGTTGGTCAATGCTCAAATATATGTGTTCAGTGAAGTCTTAGAAGGTATTGGGTAAGATATTAAACCTAATCTGAAAACATAAGTGATTATTCAGTGCATTGAGGCGTATGGTATGATAACATTGCAGAGAGGTAAAATGAGGGAACTAGGGAAATGTGGTCTTAAGAAATATCAGAAAAGAGACCAAAAGATTATATTTGAGTGAAAGAAAAAAAAAAGTAAAAGTGCTCATAAACCTACCTGTAGGGATAGTAGGCAGCTACTGGTGAAGGGGTGGGGACTTCTCCACTCCAGCACTTTGATCCACAGCCACCTCAAACTTTACCATCACTCAAGTGTATTTCTGCAGCCACATTTTTACTTTCCCCATTAGTGCAAATATTCTAGACATGCAAGTAAAAATAAGATTGCAGGCTTACTTTGCTTTCTAGATTAGCACAGGGATCTAATTAGGAGCACTTGTGATGTCTAGTTTCTGTTCTTATTACCAGCTCTTGGCTCTTTATAAACAAGTTCTTTGAGCTTCACTGTGCTCCCTAAGAAACAGATGGTGGAGTTTAGTTGGTATATGCCTAAGGGAAACTTGCTCTTATTTGGAGGAGTCAGATAGCCTGCTGAAAATTGCAGAAGGACACAAGCCTGGCTGCAGCTTTTGGTGTGCTGTGTGAATACAGGATGTTCATTTCAAGGGCCATCTGGAATGAAGACAAGCCAATGAATTTATTTCAGTGGACTACTAATTCTTTTTGCAAACCTGGCTTTTGATACTTTTTTTTTAAATTTTGGAATCCTATTCTCTGAACTTAAGACCTTTGGAGAGGGAGTTGGGTTCGCCATAAGGCATGATTATTCATTTATTAAATACTGACTAGAACTATAATTGTTAAGGCCTGCTGTGACGTGCACTATATTATAGCTTTGAACAGGGGACTGTGTGAGCCTAGTGGAAGGGGGCAGTTAGTTCTACTAGAGAAGTATAGTCCCTGGAAGTTCTGCTTGGGGGAAGTGAGGGCCAGCTTCCTGAAGGATGTAGCATTTAGTTGGGTCTTAAAAGATGGGAAGAAAGTAAAAGCTCACACACTAGATAGAGAAGTGAAAGGAAGTTCGAGCAGAGAGATAACCATGGAAAAGAAGAAAGTGCTTGATATATTCAGAATCCAAGCAGTAATTCAGTGTGCAGAGAGGGGAGGTTAGGAATTTTAGTGAAGAGTGATAGGGCAAACCCTCAGAAAGGGGGTAGATTATGAAAGATGTTTAGGTTTGTGCCATGCTAGGGAGTTGATCTTGATCCTGTACGTAAGAAAGAGACACTGAAAGGGTTTTTTTTTTTTTAATTGTGGAATAATTGACATATAACATTAAATTAGTTTTTGGTGTACAACATGATTTAATATTTGTTTATATTGTGAAATGATTACCACAATAAGTCTAGTTAATATGTATCACCATACATAGTTACAATTTTTTTCTTGTTATAACGTTAAGATCTACTCTCATAGCAACTTTCTAATTTGCAATACAGTATTATTAACTATATTCACCATGCTATACATTATATCCCCATGACTTATTTATTTTATAACTGGAAATTCGTACCTTTGACCCGCTTCACCCATGTCATTTGTTCCCCCACCCCCTGCCTCTGGCAACTACCAATTTGTCCTCTGTATCTATGAGCTCAGTGTTTTGTTTGTTTAGATTCCACATATAAGTAAGATCATATAGTGTTTGTCTTTCTCTGTCTGATTTATTTCACTTAGCATAATGCCTTTAAGGTCTATTTATTTTGTTGCAAATGGCAAAATTTTTATTTTTTTATGGCTGGATAATTTTCCATTATGTGTGTATATACCACATTTTCTTTATCATTTCATCCATCGTTAGACAGTTAGGTTGTTTTTGTATCTTGACTATGGTAAATAATGCTGCAATGAACACATGGGTGTAGATACCTTTATGGGTTAGTATTTTCATTTTCTTCGGAAGTGGAATTTTGATCTCAAGTCCAGAAGTGGAATTTCTGAATCATATGGTAGTTCTATTTGAAGAAACCCCCCCAAACTTTTTAAGCATGATTAGGTCTGTGTTTTAGGAAGTATCACAACAGCCACATGAAGTATGGATTGGAAGGTGCCAGACTGCAGTCAGGAAAATGAATTTGGAAACTATTACAATACTCCAGTGAAGAAGAGCAAGACACGTTACCTTAGTTCAAGTGCTCATTCTTCTTCTGCTGTTAACCTTTTCAGTAACTTCTACTGAGAAGCTTTCATCATGGTTATCACGAGATTAAGACCTGCTGCTTTTATGTCTTTAAGTTCATTAATTCTTTAATTTAAATTTTAAATAGGTAATGAATTTCCATACGTCAAAAATTCAGAGGTTTAAGAAGTATAAAGTGAAGTTTTCTTCCTACTCCATTTCTCATGCCAATTTCTCCCTCCCCAAGATAGCACTGTTTTTGGTTTTATATGAATCTCTATAATTTTTTAAATGAATATACAATAAAATATTAATCTATCCTTAAAACAAATATGTTTGCCAGATATACTTACTGTTCTTGCTTTTTTCACTGGAGTGTTGCACCATGAGTGTCCTGTAGAGCCTCCCACAGTCTGGATTTTGCTAACTGCATCCCTGCAGGTAGTTTCTGTAGTACTCTGCCCTCTATATTTTCTGTAAATTTGTAGTTGGAGCAAGGTGCTATCACATTTAGGTTAGATTTTTTTAAAGATTACTTCATAGGTGGTGTGTCTTCCATCAGGGGGCAGATAAATGTCAGATTGTCTCATTTTTTTGTAGCTTCTAGTACTTTAATGGTTTCATATTTAACATTTTAATCTCTGCTCCACTTGAAGTTTATCTTTGTGTATGATATGAGTATAGTTTCAAATTTATCTTTTCTAACTGGCTCTCCAGCTATCCCAACAACATATATTGAGTGGTCTATCTTCTTCACTAATTTAAGATGCCGTTTTTATTTTATATTAAATTCCCTAATGTAATTAGGTCTATTTTCTGGGTTTTTTATTCTGTTCTGTTGATCTATCTGTATTCACACAATAGTTTTATACTGTTTTAATTATTGTAGATCTATAAAACTTCTTAATAACTGGTAGGGCCAGTTTTCCCATATTACTCTTTTTTTTCAGAGCTTTTTCTCACTATTCCTTTTTATTGGAATTGCTATTCGACTTTTAGGCTAAGTAAAATGATGCTTTCATAATGTCACCATGGCATGCCTTTCCATTTGGTCACAATGTCACATGGTGACATTACTGTCTTTTGGAAGTGTTTTGAGGTTTTCTTTATTATTTCCTGCATCTTCCTATTAAGTTTATTCCTAGGTGTTTTAATGTTTTGGCTGTTATTATAATTGAGCTTTTTTTCATCCAGTGCATCTTCTCTGTTGTTTATAAAGCCATTAATTCATACTTCATCAGACTTGCTAAATCCTTTCCATTTTTAGTAGTTTTTCATTGACTTTCTTGGGTTTTTCACCACATCATCTGTAAATAGTGATGGTTTAACCTACTCTATTCCAGCCTTTTATTCATCAAAATCCTCTTATTGTATTGGCTAAACCTTCCACTTACTTAATCCTGGTTCAAACCTGTTTTACCCTCAGTTGCTAGTACTGTTTTACCACATGGTTGCTTTTGGCTTAAATACAGCATTTCCAACACTACCTGGCAGCAGGTGACATATCTGCTTCCTTTGCCCTGGAGTTGGGAGCCAAGGGTGATCAACTGGTATCAGCTCTAGAGAGGTTTGTGTGTCAGAGAATACAAGCCTTAGGCCATGCCCCTCAGTCTAAAATTAGGCTCTTCACACCCTTATTCTTGTAAGGAAATTAAGTAAATAGCTTTTCATTGATGATCTTCTGTCAGCATTGTAATATTTTTAATAAAGACATCTTGATTGAATATTCTTCTTCTATATCTATTCTTGATCTTTTCTCTTGCCTCCATTTCTCTTTGCCTTCCTGAATCCTTTCTTCTTACCCCTCTTTTATTTATTTCTCTCCTCTCTCTTTCTTTCTCTTTCCCAGGTACCCCATATTCTTATATTATATTTGATTTTGAGTCTTGACATGGTTAAATTCTTCTTATGAAGGACAAATCTTAGAGCTGGACTTACCATGTTTTATTAGGTAGAAATATTTAGGACTTTCTTTTAGCTCATCATTGTGAAACAGAGATAGAAATTTTAGATTAGTGCACAGAAAATTCATGTTGAAGTTTACTAATGTCCTCTTGGACCTTTAGGAAGTAATTCAAGATCAGAACATTAGTTGTTGTAAAGTGATTCTTTGAGGTGTGACTGTATAAAACAAAAGAGCCTCTATTTTTAGAAAGAACTTCTTGGAAACAACATCTTAAAGCTCTTGTGAGGCAAAATCCTGATTGTGGAAAGCAAACATTCTGACTGCTCATGAACTTCTCTTCTTATTTATTTAGACATTGTTCAGTGTCATTAAAAAATATAACAGGTGTATGAATGGAGCCCTGAAAGCAATGTGGCTTTATCGGATAGCATCAAATGAGCAAAATGTGAAGCGATAAGGGCCTTTTTATCCACATACAATTTTATTTGACAACATTGGGCTATCAAGGTTGGAATATTATGTTTCATAGGGCAGAAACCATGTCTTACTTATCTCTGAATAAGATTATGACTGGCCTATAGGAGGCAAATTGTAAATATTTGATGATTTGCTGAACTAAACTAGACAAGATTGCTAGGGTCTGAAAGTGCGACTCTCCTCCCCAAATCTATATGTTGAAATCCTGATGCCCAGTGTGGTTGTTTTAGGAGGTGGGGCCTTTGGGAGGTGCTTAGATCATGACAGTGGAACCTTCATCAGTGGGATTAGTGCCTTTGTAAAAGAGACTTTAGAGAGACCTTGCCTCTTTCACCACGTGAGAATACTAAACGTGGTAAGCATAATGTCAAGGAAATGCTTTTGTTAACTCAAAAAATCTGCTACTTATGCTCAGATAAGCAAGTTGTTATGTAACTACTTTTACTGACTATTGTATAAACAACTCATTTTTTTTCTGCTTTAACATTTTATATGAATATGAGTGTTAGGGAATAACCATAACTAGACACAATGCAAAAGTGATAGAAAATTCAAAACACAAGAGTATCTAGAATAATCTCAGCCTCACAAATAGATACAGTAAGACGGAATGGTCAAGAGATGGGGTCATAGGCCAGAGCAATGGATCATCAGTAACAGAATGACAGTTTCTGGCCTTTCTGAATCTACCGACAGTTTCTAGGACCCCCTTGCCAAACATTGCTTTGGGATCTCCTTATAAAAAGAAAAACTAGAGTTTAGAGCAGAGGTTGCCAAACTTCTGTACAGGGCCAAACTCTGCTGCAACTATTCAGCTCCATCCTTGTAGTGTAAAAGTAGCCACAGTCAGTGCTTAAACAGGGTGTGCCTGTGTTCCAGAAAACTTTATTTATAATAATAAGTGTGGGATTTTAAAATAGTGCTGTTTCCTATGATCAGCAACAGGTGTCTTATTTATCACACATACAAACTGTCTTATAGAAGATAACTATTTTCTAGGACACAGCTCACTAGTGATCTACCTAGTCACTTTGTCTCTTTTTTTCTCTCCCTCTCCCTCTCTGTCTCTTAGGGGCTTAACTTCCACCTACAGTTCAGTCCTGGCCCAGTACTGAAGCTAGTCTTCTTCCTTAAGCAGGAGATATATATAAGGAGCATCAAGTCAGCCTTGTCACTTGTTCTGCTTTCACTCTGTACCCAGTTTTTCAGGTCTTGGGTCCCTACCTTAGCACCCTCTTGGGACCTCAGTTCCTCCAAGACTGAAAGTCCGCCTTGTCCTCTTTACCCCAGGCTTTTCAGTGATTCTGCTCTCCTATAATGCTAGGCATTATATTGAAACAAGAACCAAAAATCACTGATTTCTGTTATTGAGTACCTACTCTGTTTAGACACTGGTACATGTTCATAAATAAAACTATGTAATACCTCCCTTCACCACCAAAAGGTGTGATATTTAACAGAAACAAGCTTTAACACATTACACAATTAAATATAAAGTACTTTAATTCCTATAGTATAACAAATAATTTAACAGCTGTATTTTACTACAAATTATATTTAATTTAATGAAATGTTAAAATGTGCAGTTCACATATGAAATGCTTTTGCTGGAAGATTGTATCTGCTAGACCCTTGTGCCTGCTCTTAAAGACTGTATAGAATTTGGTGAAATGAAAAGAAGGGTGGACATTCCAGGTGAGGATATTGTTTTGAGCAAGCAACGAGTGTGTTTTGGAGAGAAATTGGAGAGAAGGTTATACAGAGGAAAGTGCCAGATGGGGAGGAACTGGATAGCCACCCTGAGGCTGTGGAGTTTATCAAGAGGATAAGAGAGAACATCTAATGATGTTGTGTGTGATTTAGTGGGAAGCAAGTTGTAATAGAACAATAATGAACTAAAACCCAGAAGTTCAAGGTTCCTCTTTCAGCCTCACTATGAGACCTTGAAGCCATCACTTACAGTTCTGGGGCCTAAGTTTCCTTATCAAATGCAAATACTCACCACAGAGATGTCATGAAGGCAAAATGAGAAAATAGATGTGAAAATGTTTTGAAAGTCATAAAGTTCTCTACATGTGTCACATTGCAATAATATAACTGTGGTGATACAAGATGAATATACTTGTAGATATGAGCAAAATGAATTGTAATGGGAGAAACTGGACATAGTAGAGAAGCTTGTCTCTGTAGCACATGAATGAACAGAAGAAGATATGTACTATGCCATGTGTGGGTTGCTATTGGAGAAATAACTCCCACACAATAGAAAATCCACAATAAAACTTAAGTGAAAATATATCCTGAGGTTTCTTTGCTGATACAAATGCCACCTCATGATCATCATCATAAGCATCAGTTCTAAGAGTACTTACTATGTGCTACCTTCTGGATGAAGGGAAGCTTGCCTCTTTATAAACTCAGCTAGGGGTAAGGCATGTACCAGAATTCAGGAGCTCATTTTCATTCTCATTGCTTCCATTGATGTCTCTTCTCTATAATTTCTTTCTGAATTCTTATTCCATCTCTCCATAATGATGGAAAACAACTAACAGGGTAAAATTTTGGGTAATTACTGCTGGCGATAAAAATATCTTTTAAAAAAAAAAGAAAACCATGTTCTCGTGTTTGCCCCTGCCCTGTAGGCTGACTGCTTGTTATTTCTTCATGTCCTTTAGCTTCCCTTTTAAACTTGAAAGTAGTTCCCATCCTGTATATTAATTGCTCTGGGCAGGTCTTCAGTATAGGTCTTCTTCCTGCTTTGGTTTTAAGTCCATTACATACCTCAGTTGCTTTACTGTTTAACTTCTTAATCTTCCACTTATTAGTATTTGGGAAATGTTCTTGGTGACACTGAGGTTTGGTATGAGGACTGAAATGATCCTTAGCTGCTTTTATAAAAAGCTTGCATAGACTTTTCTGTATACAATTAACCTTGGGTGATAATATGGCCTTTACCATATGAGTAGCGTGTATAGATCCACTGTTCAATTAACAAAGATGTTCTGAGCCCTGCTGTATGTGCTGGCCTGAGTGGGAGACAGAGGCATAAGGAGTTGTTCCTGGAATTGGAGAGCATAGAGTCCGCTTGAAAAGCAGTGGAAAATGTTAGACCCCAAGCAGTTGGAAACCATTAGACTCCAAGTCAGAAGATCTAATTCTACAGCTAATTTGCTTCCTTTTCTAGAAAATAAATGTATTGGTTTGGATCAATCATTTTCAGTCTTTTAAAGATTTTTGACATTTAGGACCTGTTTACCTTAGAGGGCTAAGCAGGTAGGGCTCTGGCTCACAAGGCCTCTTCCAAATGCCCCAAGTGTCTTGCTTTTATATATTAGGTTTCTATATAAAATTACATATAAAGGCTTCCAGAGCTAAAAGTATCTGAAAGCAAGTGGACCAAATGAGTCCTAACATCTCCTTCAATTCTGATTTTCTGTGAGCCTAAGACTTTGCTACAAAATATAAGAACATATATAAACATGGGCTAGAATTCAGTTATCAGTCATTCAACAAGCATTCATTAAATTTCTTGCAATTGGAAAAATATCATAGCTTCTAAATATCATATGTACCTTTAGTTAGGTACTCTTTGAATTCAGATCAAAGTATATGTTAAATTTAATATTGTTAGAAAACACAGAAAAGTAGAAAAAAAACTACTAACAGATCCTGTACTTAAAGACAACCACCCTTACACGCTCTTGGGCTCCAGGTGGTTATTCTGGTCTTTTATTTCTGTCATTCTGCCAAGTTGATGCCCTCCTCCTGAGTTTGCACACATTTTACACAGGAGAAAACTGCAGATAAAGAATATGCTCTAAATCACATTAAAACTAGCTCTGTAAGAACTGCAGATGGAATCATATCAGACCAAAAGATTATCCTTTGATAATCTTTTATTTCTTAAATCAAATCATCCACTAATTAATATAATGAATTATATAATCTGCCTTTATATTGGTAATGTATAATTATTATGGTCCCTATGTCAGTTAACTTAAAACCTTCATAAAAATATGTAGAGAAAAAAAAGAAAAGAGGAAAAAGAAAAATGTATTCTGTGTACATGTAGAAAAAACAATTGGTGAATAATATAGCTTATTGGGATTATAAACGTGTTAACAGTGGCATCTCATAAGAGTCCCTGCCCAGCTTCCACATAAACTACACAAATGACAACAGTAACATATAACCACATTATATATTAATAAAATGAAGTACCAAATTGTCCAATAGAAACAAAAATATGTAATGGAGTGCCAATTGTGTGCTATACAGATTTGGTGCAAAAAGCATTAGAAAGAATGAAAATGACTGGTAAGTAAATAAAGAACAAAACATATTCAAACTCATTAATAGAAAAATAACTGCAAATTAAAACAGGTAAACATTTTCACCTACAAAACAGCAGCTGATTTATATGGGTAAATTATGGTATGGTACAGATAAATACAATCTCACTTAACAATTGGTATTTTTCTGGAGTAAAATTTGCCAGTTTATAAAAAGTGTTAAAATCTGTCTATGCTTTGACCCAGCAATTTAGTTTTTCAGACTTTACATTCAAGCAGCTATGAAATTGCTCCTCCAATGACTAATTTACTAAAGAACGCTCATTGAATATATACTATACACCATTAAGAAATGCTTAAGATATAGAAAAAATATTAGTAAATACTGGTATTATATTTATGATAGGCTATAAATAAAAATGGAGAAAAATGAAAAATAACCCAACTCTTGAACAGTAGGGACATATATAATCCTTCCTTCCTACCCTTTCCCATTCCTATTCCTGCCCCTGCCACCCCGATCTCCAACAACCACTATTCTGCACTCCATCACAATATATTAGTTTACATTTTCTAGAATTTTATATCATAGAATAATATGGTATGTTTGTTCTCCTTGCCTGGCTTCTTTAACTCAGCATAATTATTTTAAATAACTCACAGATTCATGTTAGAGTATGTGTTAATAGTTTATTCCTTTTCGTTGCCAAGTAGTATTCCATTGTGTGGATATGTCAAAGTTTGTTCATTCACCTATTGATGGACATTTGGGCTATTTTCCTTTTGGTGCTGCTATGAACAAATGTTCTGTTAAAGTCTTTCATTTCTCTTGGAGAAGTTCTTCGAGTGAAATGACTGATCATATGGTAGTTGTATGCTTAATTTTTAAGAAACTGCCAAAGTGTTTTCCAAAGTTGCATTTCCACCAGCAATATGAGTTCTAGTTCCTCCACATACTTGCTGACAACTGGAGTCTTTTTAATTTTAGCTAATGTATAAGTGTGTAGTTGTACTTCACTACAGCATAAAGTATGCATTTCTTTTATAACTAATTTTGTTGAACATCTTTTCATGTGCTTAGTTATCATTTGTATATCTACTTTTGTGAAAAGTTTAATTCTTTTCCCATTTTTTTGATTGGGTGGTTCATTTTATTGCAAGAATTTTGTTTTGTATTTTAGACACAAATCTTTTAGACCTATTTTCTCCCATTCTGTGACTTATTTTAAAATGTAACAATATCTTTTGAAGAATAATTTTTAACTTTGATGAAGTTAATTTTATCAAGGCATTCTCTGATAGATCATGCTTTCGGTGTTGTGTCTAAAGACAACTTTGCCTAATCCAAGTACTCAAAGATTTTCTCCTATGATTGCTTCTAGAAGTTTATAGTTTTAGGTTTTACAGTTAAGTCACTGTTTCATTTTAAGTTCATTTTTGTATATGGCACGAGACATTGATCAAAGTTCATTTTTTGCATATGAATATCCAACTTTTCAAGCATCATTTGTTGAAAAGACTAACATTTCTTCACTAAATTGCCTTTATACTTTTGTCAAAAATCAGCCTTTCTCTCTCTACACACACACACACACACACACACACACACACACACATATATACACACACATATACACACACACATCTATATATATATATATACACATAAATATACTGGCCTCTATATATACACATATATATATATACACATATATGTACACACACATATATATATGCTGGACTCTATATATACATATATACATATATATACACATACACACACACACACACACATATACTGGACTCTATATTCTATTTATCTAATCTCTTTTTTCTTTTGTCTATTTGTTTACCTTTATGCCAATACTGCACTGTCTTGATTACTGCACCTTATAAGCCTGGAAATCAAGCACTATTATTTCTCCAATTTTGTTCATCTTTTTAAAAGTTACTTTAGCAACTCTACATCTTTTGCAATTCTGTATGAATTTTAGAATCAATTGATTTCAACAAAAAAAGACTTATAAGAATATGATTGGGGTGGTGTTGAATCTATAGATGAATTTGTGGAAGAATTGAAAACAAAACTAAATTTCCCAATTTGTGTATGTGGAATATAGTTTTAATTATTTAGGTCATCTTTAATTTCTCTCATTAGTGTTTTGTAGTTTTTCAGTGTACAGGTCTTTTGCATCTTTTGTTAGATTTATCCTAAGTATGTTACATTTTACAAATGGTATTGTATTCATAATTTTAATTTCCAATTGTTTGTCACTATTCCATAGAAATACAGTTGATTTTTACATGCTGACCTTGTATTCTGCGATGCTAGACTCAGTTACTAGTTCTAATAGCTTACTTGTAGATTCCATACTTTTTATACATTTTATTGAGATACAATTCACATATTATAAAGTTCAGTTTTTTAAAGTGTACGAGATAATATTTTAAAAATATATTCAAAGTTTCATATAGATCCTTAGAACATTTGATGGTTGCCAGGTGGGAAAGGGTTCAGAAGATAGAAAGGGGAAGAGATTAAAAAGTACAAATTGGTAGTTATAAAAAAGGGGATATAGGGAATATCATAAGAAATATGGTCAAGAATATTTTAATAACTATGTATGGTATCATTTGGGTACTAGATTTATCCTTGATCACTTTATAAGTTACTTAAATCTAATCACTATGTTGTACACCTGAAACACATAATTATTGTATGTCAACTGTAATTTTTAAAAAATTATTTTTTAAAGTTATAAATATCCTTTTTAAAAGTGTCATACAACCATCACCACTATCTAATTTTAGAACATTTTCATAACCCAAAAAACAAATCAGTACCTATTAGCAATCACTCTTCATTCCTCTACTCCTGATAACCCTTGGCAATGGCAACCACAGATCTATTTCCCGTCCTTCTAGTTTTGTCTTTTCCAGAATGTCACTAACATGGGATCTTACTATATGTGCCTTTTATTGCTGGATTCTTTCACTTAACATGATGTTTTCAAGGTTCGTTCATATTGTAGCATGAATAAGTACCTCATTCCTTTTTATGGCTGAATGATATTGCATTGTATGGGTAGCACCATATTTTGTTTAGTCATTCATTAGTTGATGGACCTTTGGATTGTTTCTACTTTTAAACTATTATCCACAATGTTGCTATGAACATTTTTGTACACTTTTTTTGTGGTAATTCCAACAATTTCAAACTCAGTTTGTTACAATAAAAAGGGAAAATAGAGGGTATGGGGGAAGAAGAAGCGATTATGGTGACATAGTATCTCACTAAAGATTTAATAGAATAGGACTACAAATAGGCTTATAGGTCAAGTTATGTAAAAGCATGATATGGAGCATGAGGAAACTTTGGATGATAGGAGAACATGAGGGAAGAAAAGGCACAATGGCTAGAGCCAAAGTTTGGTGCCAGAAAGTGGTAGAAAATAAATATTATAAGCAGATTAAGTGCAAATGATAAAGAGTCTTAAACACCAAGCAAAAGTACATGGACATGATTAGTTAGACACTAGGAAGCACTGTAGGTCTGTAATCCAGTGAGTAATATAATAAATATGATGTATTTATCTTATAGCAGTGTATACAATGTGTTAAAATGTGGAGAGTTTGTGAGAGGAATATAGTAAGTCCTCACTTAATGCAATCAATAGTTTCTGCAACTTTAAGTGAAATGACATATAACAAAACCGCTCTTACCATTAGCTAATTGATATAAACAAGAATTAAGTTCCTATAGCATCTCATCAACATTATCATGAAATGACGTTATTCAAGTACCTGTTGTACCAGCAAGGAGACAGTTGTAACATCCATAAGGTGACTAGTGAAAGTGGAAAGAAAGGAATAAATACAGATAACGCTGTCTTAAGTAGATCTGAAATCCTAACAGCTGTTCTTATAGAAGTAGAAAAATCCATCTAAAATACATGGGGACTCTCAAGAGACTCTGAGTAGCCAAAACAATTTTGAAAAAGGACAAAGTCGGAAGTCTCGCACTTCCTGATTTCAAAACTTACTGCAGGGAAAGGGAATTGGAGAAAGGTAGTCCAAATGCATAAACTTTGAGTTGTAAGGAAAATATGTACCAGGGATATAATGTACAACCTGGTGGCTGTAGTTAGCACTGCTGTATGATACAATGGAAACTTTTCAAGAGAGTAGGTCCTAAGAGTTCTCAAGGAGAATTTTATCTTCTTTTATTGTATCTGTATGAGATGATGGATATTAACTAAACCTATTGTGGTAATCATTTTATAATATATGTAAGTCAAACCATCATGTCATCTATCTTAAACTTATACAGTGACTTATGCCAATTATTTCTCAATAAAACTGGAAAAAACTTCACTACACAGTTATGGTAATCAAAACAGTATGGTACTGGCATAAAGACAGACATATAGACCAATGGAATAGAATAGAGGGCCCAGAAATAAACCTTTGTATCTATGGTCAAATGATTTTTAACAGGGGTACCAAGACCATTTAGTGGGGAAAGGACAGTTTTTTCAACAAATGGTTCTGGGAAAACAATATCAACATGCAAAAAGAAAAAAAATTTAAGATAGACCCGTACCTTACACCATATATAAAAATTAACGCAAAATGGACCAAACGCATAAATACGAGAGTTAAAATTTAAAAACTTAGAAGAAAACATAGGTAAAAAGTTTCATGATATTGGATTTGGCAATGCTTTCTTGGATATGACACCAAAAGCACAGGCAACAAAAGAAAAAATAGATAAATTGGATTTCATAAAAATTATAAACTTCTGTGCAACAAAGAATACTATTGAGTAAAAAGTTAACCAGTAGGAGGGGAGAAAATATTTTGTAAGTCATATATCTAATAAGGGATTTATATCCAAAATATATAAAGAAGTACAACTCAACAACAACAGAAACCTGATTAAAAATATATTTAAATAGACATTTCTCCAAAAATATATATAAATGGCCAGTAAGCACATGAAAAGATGCTCAGTGTCAGTAGTCATTATGGAAATGCAAATTTAAAAAATCAAAACTTCATACCCATTGTGATGGCTGTTACAAAATAAATTATAAGTATTGGTGAGGATGTAGAGAAATTTGAACCCATGTACATTGCTGGTAGCTATGTAAAATGATGCAGCTGTTATGGGAAATGGTATGGCAATTGATCCAAAATTTAAAATAGAATTATCATATGATCCAGCAATTCCACTTCTGGATATACACTCAAAAGAAATAAAAGCAGGGACATAAATAGGTATTTGTACACTCATTTTCATAACAGCATAATTCACAGTAGCCAAAAGGTAGAAATAATCCAAATACCTATTGATAGATGAATGGATCAATAAAATGTAGTTTATGCATACATACTGTAGTATATTATTTAGTCTTTAAAAGGAATGAAATTCTGAAAAGGTGCTCAACATCACTAATCATCAGAGAAAGGCAAATTAAAACTATAATGAGATATCACCTCACACCTGTCAGAATGGTTATTTTTAATAAATCCAAAAACAAGTGTTGGCGAAGATGTGGAGAAAAGGTAACCCTTGTGCACTTTTGGTGAGGTTGCAAATTGGTGTAGCCACTATAAAAAAATAAAATGGAGATTTCTCAAAAAGTTAAAAATAGAACTACCTTATGACTCAGCAATTTCACTTCTAGGTATTTATCCAAAGAAATCTTAAACACTAATTTGAAAAGATATATGCATTCCTATATTATTTGCAGTGCTATTTATAATAGCCAAGATATGGACACAACCTAAATCCCCATCAAAAACCAATTGGATAGGAGGAAAAAAAAATGGCTTAGATGATAGAGTCTCTGTTCATCCCTCTGGTGACCAAATCAAAGTTATGACGGAAACAAGAAGCAGCAGCAAGGAAAAATTGCGTGAGATCTAGATGAACAAACCATACAACTAGGAAGAAATCTAAGAAATCACTCTGCAACAGCAGAATGTAGAATGGAGTGGGGACGCAGGGCAACCCAGTCCCGAGCGAGCGGCAGAGATGGAGGCTGTAGCAGTGGCAGAAGCCTCTTAAAGGGGCTGTGTCCACAAGTGGATTTTCGGTGATAGACCTGCCTGCTCTGAGCACCAGTGTGGATTTGGCTGTGCACAGGGTACACCAAGGACTTACAGGGAAACATTGTTGGAGTGAGGGCCGAGGAGAGACTTGCTCTGTACAGAAGTGTCAGCGGTATCCATTGTTCCTCTGCTGAGCCCTTCCCCCTCCCAGTGCAAGGACGCAGCACTGCCATAGCCAAGACATCATCAAACTGGATAACAGAGGTTGCTCTGCCCTAAGGATTCCCTGAAATCCTGCCTCCCCAATTCGCAGCCCCACACAAGCCATATCCAGGTGTGTCCTCAGTGAGTCAGGTGCTCCTTGCTGAGCAGCGCCTGGACTCACACTAGAGGCAGCGGGCCTCAGTTTCTGGTGTGGCCTTTTGAGGCAACTGTAAGCACAGCATCTGTGGATTGCTTGCTGAATCTTGACAGGTGGCCACAGAGGGGTAGAGTCTTGGGCTAAATTTGGCCTACAGCTGAACCCCGCTTAGGACTGTGCCACTGGACTGACACCTACTTCACAAATCCACACTAATAAGACTGGGAGACTTAGGAGCTTTGCTTAGTACATAGCAACAGACACGGAAAGGCAGCTAAAATGGGAAGACAAAGAAGCAGAAACTGTGTGAAAGAACAAAATAGAGTTCCAGGTATAATGCAGTCAAGTAATCTAATAGATGCAGAGTTCAGAACACTGGTTTTAAAGATGTTCAATGAACTTTTGGGAAGTGTAGATGATTTGGTGAGAACTTCGGCAAAGAGATAAAAACATAAAAATGGAAATGGAAGTTATAAAAGAGAACCAGCCTGAAATGAAGAACATATTATCTGAGATGAGAATTATATCAAATGGAATAAACAAAGAAATAAAGTTAATAAAGAAGATGATCAAATGACCTATCTGGAGGATGGAAAAGCCAAGGACACGCAAAGAGAATGGCAAGAAAAAAAGAAGCCAGGACTATAAAAATAATTTAAGGAGCCTATGAGACACTATTAAAGGTAAAAATATCTGTCTGATCAGTGTATCTGAAGGAAAAAAAGATGTTGAACAGCCATTTGAAGAAATAATGAGGGAAAACTTCCCTAACCTAGTGAAGGAAATGGACATAAAACCCTAGGAAGATCAGAGAATCTCAACCAGGAACCTAAAGAGGCCCACACCAAGACACATCATAATTAAAATGCCAAAGGTTAAATACAAAGAATCTTAAAAGCAGCAAGAGAAAAGCAGATAGTTACCTACAAAGGAGCACTTATAAGACTGGCAGCTGATTTCTCTAAAGAAACTATGCAGGACAGAAGGACTTGGCACAAAATATTTGATGTGATGAAGACCTAGGATCTACACCCAAGAATACTTTATCCAGCAAAGCTATCATTTAGAGTTGAAGGACAGATAAAGAGCGTCCCAGACAATGTATTAATGCAATTAGTAGTAATACATTGGCTAGGTGGAGGGTCAAAGGAGGGAGGGAGCAACTGGGGGGATCATTTTACTAACTATATAGATGTCTACCCAATGTACTATATACTTGAAACTAAAATTTTTTTAAAAAGTAAAGAGATCAAGACAAACTTTCTTTTAAAAAAAGAATTCGATAAAGATGTAGTACATATATACAATGGAATGTTACTTGGCCATAATAAATGAAATCTTACCAACATGGTAAGATTTTTTTCTTTGCAACAACATGGATGGACCTAGAGGAAACTATCCTAAGTAAAATAAGTCAGTCAGTGAAAAACAAATATCATATGATCTCACTTACATGTAGAATCTAAAGAGCAAGATAAATAAAACAAATAAACTCATAGATACAGCAAACAATTTGATGGTTACCAGATGGGAGAGGGCAGTGTGAAAAAGGTGAACAGTTTTAAAAGTACAAACTGCTAGTTATAGAATAGTCATGGGGATGTGAAGTATAGCATAGGAAATGTAGTCAATAATAATAACTATATATAGTACCAGGTGGGTACTGGAATAATTGGGGGACCACTTCATAAATTATATAAATGTCTAGCAACTGTTTGGTATACCTGTAACTAAAATAATATTGAATGTCAACTGTAATTGACAAATAATAAAAAAGAAGGAAATTCTGACACATTGTACAATATGGATGAACCTTGAAAACATTATGCTAAGTGAAAGAAGCCAGTTACAAAGACAGAGTATGAGACTACTTACATGATATATCTAGAATAGCCAAATTCATAAAGACAAAGTAGATGGTGGTTGCCAGGGTCTAGGGGGAGAAGCAGGAATGGGGAATTATTGTTTAATGGATACAGAGTTTCAATTTGAGATAATGAAAAGGTTTTAGAAATAGATGGTGATGATGGTTGCATAGCAGTGTGAATGTACTCAATGCCACTGACTCTAAACTTAGAAGTGGTTTAAAAGGGTCAATTTTATGTTATGTATATTTTATCACAATAAAAATATAGATGTGCAAAAATATTTATAGAATAAATCAGTGGTTTAAAGGTCAATACCATTTTATAGGAGGAAGGAAAGTTAGGGGCAAAGGTTTAAATCCTGGAAGTACCACTGACAGAAATTGGAAAATGGTAGAGATGTTGATTAATTTGCTTTTATATAACATAATTATATGTGACATGACTGAAGTGAAAAAGTTTTGGCGGACAATTAGAACTGAGTTGGAAGATTAAGACTTAAAATATAGCCTTAGAAGTTACCATAGAGGCACTGTTAAAGCCAAGGGAGCCCTCTGATTTACCCACAGTCACTTACAGGGAATTAAGCCCATGCGGCCCTATACTCCACCGGCCAGTCTTACTCACAGAGAACAGTCTTGTGGTGTTTAAGAGCATGTTTTTCAACAATTCACTGGCATATGTATATTATGACAAAATAGACTTTTAAGATGTCTTTAAATTGTGGGTTTAAAATAATTTAAATGATTCACCTGCTTTTATTGCATAAATAAAAACACAAGGTTATGAGCTTGAACAGATCACTGGGAGTAGGGAAATTCTAAAAGCTTTTATTAATTCATATCTGACCAGCTGCCATAAAGCAGTAAATCTTGAGGTATTTGTCAAGTCGAAGCTTTCATCAAAAACAGATAAGACACCTAAAGTTGGAGCAGCCTGGATATGTATAAACCACAAAAGGATTCTGTTTAGGAAAAAAGAAATATTACAGAACTTGGAAACTTGCATTTTGTAAGATGTCTGTGGAAATATCATTTTTAAGGATTTTTTCCCCTTGGAGGAACAAGAAAGAGATTTGCATGTTTTGTAGTGCTGCAGACTCATTAAATACCAGCTCACATCTCCATCAGTGAAGCTGAGTTCTTTGAGGACTGGAATTGCTCATTTTGAACAAAGGTATCAGACAAACCACTTGTCTAGAGCTCACAATCACACAAGTATACAGTCTAATTGAAGGTCATACTTCAAGTGCTCAACGTTGAAAGGACAGTCCTGTTCAGATGAGTCTATTTAACCACTCCCACACCCACAAATGCTAATCATTGACAATATATTCAGCTTTTAAAACAAAAGTCTTCGTAACCGTAAAAGAAAAGATTGAAAGATTTGACTATATAAAATTTAAAATTTGTGCTGCAAAATATGCCATGAAAAAAAGTTTAAAGGCAAACAACAAAAAAATGTTTGCAACATATGACATATGGTTTTATATTCTAAGTATATAAAAAGTGTATAACATTGAGACCAACTTCCCATGGGGAGGGTGGGAGAGACAGAGAGAGGCAGAGAGAAAAAGAGGGGAGAGGGAGAATGAATGAGAATATGTTGCTGTTCGGGACGCAGGGAAATCTCACACATTGTTGGTGGGAATGTGAATTGCTGTAACCTTTTTAGAAAGTGATCTAGCAATATATATTAAAATTTAGCACACACTGGCCCAGCAATGCCATTCTTTGGTATTTATATTATAGAAATAAAAGCATCAGTGCTTGAAGATACATGAACCAAAATATTTATTTTAGCATTGCTTGCAGTGATGTAAAAGGAAAAACTGCAACAACCTGAATGTCCATTAATGGGAGAAAAGATTGAACAAATTATAGTACCACTATTAGAAAAATTGAGTTAAATCTAAATCCGTGACCCGGAGGGATATGATATATATAATATGCAAATTGCAGAGTAATTTGTAGAGTGCAATTCCTTTTTGTTAAAAAAAGAAAAACAATTATTATGCTTTAGTATCTTTGTATGAATAGTCAGGAATGAACCGATTATAAGTATGACTAATCTGGTTTTTTGCACCTAAGGTTTATTTATTTGCACATAATGTCTTATAAAAAATTATTTTAAAAAATAGACCTTAGGTGCAATGAATTGGATTAATTATAATTTTTGATTCATGAGTCACTATCTTGTCAGTAAATGTAGCTTCACTTTATCACATTCTTGTATAGGTGCCCAATAATTGATTGTATGAATATAAATTAATATATTTAATCAGTTGCTATTGCTGAACATTTTAGATGGTTTCAAAATGTGGTTTTATTAATAATACTATATAGCCATTCTTATATACTTTACAAGTATTTTATTAGTATAAATGCCTAGAACTGAAATTGCTAGATTAAAAGATATGTCTATTTATACCTATATATATATATAGAAATAGATATAGATGTATAAATATAGATGTCTTTTAACCTAGTAATATATATATATTATATAATATATGATCTAATTATCTAGTACTATGTAACAAACTACCTCAGAATGCTCTATATTTATATATGTATGAATAGATATACAGATATCTTTTAACCCAGTAGTATATATAATGTTATAGTTATCTAGTGCTACATAACAAACTACCCCAAAACTTAGTACTTCAAACAACAACATTTATTTCACTCATAAATCTGCAGTCTGGACGGGGCTCAGTTATAGTAGTATATTTTTATCCCTCCTGACATTAGCTGGTGTGGGGTGAAAGTGAGAAGCTGGAACATTTTGAAGGCTTTTTCATTCATGTGTGTGGTGCTAGGGTTGGGAAGAATCAAATAGCTGGGACTCTTAAGCATCTTCCTCCATTTGGATGTGGTCTCTCTAGCATGCCGACTTCAGGGTAGCTAGACTTCTTACATGGCAACTTAGGGCATCCTCATGGAACGCCAGGTGGAAGCAAAGTCACATTTTCTAGCTTACCCTCAAAAACGATGCAGCATCACTTCCATTGTGCAGGCCCAGCCAGCTGGAGAAGGGCATGTCTACTCCATCTTCTCAGTGGAGGAGTATCAACACTGCAGGAAGAGCATGTGGGATGAGGGGCTATATTGGTGTGGCCATGTTTGGAAACTAGGATCTGTACCATACAGTTTTAAGACTTATGATACATGTTTCCAAATAGCCATTCCGGATATTGTACAGTCATGAAAATGATTCTTTCTGAAACTGCTAAACAAGGGTATCATTATTCTTTTCCATCTTTGTCAGTCTGATCTGCATAGATGGTGTCTTATTTTTTTAATTTACATTTTTGATTACTCCTGATGTTTATTGTCTATTTTTATTTAAATTGTTTGTGTGTGTGAGCTGCTGGGTCATATCTTCTGCAGAAATAATATGTCACAATATCTGAAATTTGAATTAGAGAGCAATTAGTTCCAATCCCTTCTTTTTCTTATAGGAAAACTGAGTCACAAAGAGCCTCAAGTTCAAAGTTCTAAAAACTCATGCAAAGCTTACGTCAGGTAATTCAGCACTTCAAATTGATAGGAAATGCTTTGGGTGGATGTGGCAGTGACTAAAATAATTTGTCATTTGGAACTGTGGTAGGTTCAAAATAACATTCTGGTAGAAATCTTCTAAAAAGGAACCCTGTCTCTGTGAAGAGGATTCTACCTATATAATATTTCTTAGAAAAATTTTAGTGCTATTCCAAAGTATATCCCTGACAAAATTAAAACAAACACATTTTTTTTCCTTCTACTTAGTAAACACTGAATCTAGTTCTGGAGAGACAGTGGTATGCAAAACAGACTCTCTGCTCTCATGGAGCTTTTTCTCTGCTGGTAACGATGGACAGTAAACAGTCACAAAAATAAATATAAAACTGCAAGTTGTGAAGAGTATTGTGGAGGAAAAATGCAAGTTGTGTAAAGCACAAAGTAGGGGGTCTATTTGAACATCATAGAGGAAGTGACATTTCAGCTGAAAGCTGAAAGAGAAGCAGGAGGTAACTAGGTAAGAGTTAGGGGAAGGGTTTTTAAAAGACCCAGAGAAAGGCAGGGACTTGGTATTTTTGGAACTTAAAGGAAACCAGCTTGACCTGAGGAGAGTGAGCTGAGATGAAGCTGGAGAAGCTGGTAAGGCCAGGAGAGGTGAGCAAATAATAAATATTCTGGACCTTCTCTGACCTACCTTGTTAAAAGATCTCTTCGCTACTGTGTGGAGAAAAGACTGGAGGTAGGTAAGCATATAAATGGGTTATAGTCATCCAGGCAAAAATGAGGGTGTCTTGGACAAGGATACTGATAGTAGATGGGCATAGATGTGACAAATATTTTAAGTATGAGTTACTGAACTTCTACTTCATATTTCAGTATTGTTTCTGATTCATTATATATCACAGGGCAGTGGAGTGTTTAGCCCATATGGATAGCGTCCTCTTCTAAAGCCAACCCTAAATGTTATAGTGATTTCAGTGTGGTCATATGATGCTGAGGCTCTTCCAGAGTGAACCGCCTCTGACAGGCTTTCTGACTCTTTGTCTTCTCATCATTCCCTGAAGCAGAGGAGAAAAAGCATGGCGAAGGCCTAGAGTTTCTCAAACAGTAGAATTGAGTAGGGTTGGAGCAACTTAGAGGGAAATGGGAATAACATCTAGGTCCTCTGTTTTTCAGTCTTTGTGTTCCCCAATGTTTTATCAGAATGTTCTATTTTCTCTGCTACAATCCACTGAGAAAGAAATTTCTTGTAAGAAAATTTACCTTCCATGAAAAAAAGAGAAGCATCTTTGGACTAGAATTCCAATTAAATTGATTCAGAGCTGCAAACATGTACTAAAGAACCTACTAAGTACCAGGCACTGTGGTGAACTGATATCATCTCATTTATCCCTCACCCTGGCCTTGTGAAATGAGTGTCATCATGCTCAATTTACAGATATAAAAATTGACCTTTGATGGAAAACATCCATATCTGCTCGAATGATAAAGAGAGCCACCAAAACCCCTGTTTTCTGAAAGTTTAGCTGAAATGAGCAATGGCCTAAATGCCATCTATGTGCATTTAAGGAGGACTAAATCTGGAGCAAATTCAGGTCATTTTTGCACCTACAAAAAAAAGTGTCTAAATCTAGAAATAGGATGGATGTTGTCAGGTTAAATCAACCATTATCAAAAAACAGTCAGCCACCCTCAAAATCAGTTAGCATTCAGCTTCAGGAAATCATGGCCCCTACCCCTGCTTCTGCCTCAGTCTCCTGTGTAAAGAACACCAGACGAAAATAAAAAGCTTTACCTTGTAATTACCTCAAAACTTACAGAATTCTGGAATATAAATGTTTCAAAAAGGACATCTGCTCTGCTGATGTGTATGTGAAATAAATCAGATAAAAGTCATGAGAAATTATTAAATCTATGTCTCTTACTGCAGAACTTTTTAAAAGGAATTCCAGATATTTTAATTTAATTAATTACTTATTCATCCATCTAACATCATCTGGGGACATACTAAGCTCTGAGACCATAGAGCTATAAGGCATATTTATTTATTAAATATGTATATTTAATAAATACTAAAATGTATATGAAATGGTTTGTAATAAATGACATCATTTCCAACCTCAGGAAGTGGGGAAAATTGATAAAAGATGCAGACAGTAAATACCCTGATAGACATATGTGAAAGATCTGCCATAACACAGAGTGGTTGAGGAGGGGAGCACCTAACACAGACTTGGGTGAGAGAGTAGGAAGCCCCTGAGAGATTCCCTGGAGGCATAAGTAAGCTACCCAAAAACCATCAGTGCAGTTTTGCTTGGTCTGTGTGTCTTAGGTTTTGCTCTGTTGGCCTCTTTCCTTGCTAGCTTGGTGCCAGGAGACCAATCACAATTCAAAGCAGGGTATAGGTGTCTGTGCTTAGTCACAGAGTTGCTCTCCCATCTAGGTAGCTGCTTGACTGATCTTTAAAAAGAAGATTCTTAGGTTGTGTCTTTTGCTCCTCAGCCAATTCTTCTACATCTTAAAAGCATACTCATATGTTGCCCTCCCATTACCCCCATCAAGACATCCATTAGTACGATGGTGATTAACTCCGTCTACACACCCACCGTGATTCGGGAGACAGCCCGCTGCACTGTCGGCATGATGGATGGCCTGCAATGGATGAAAGCAGTAAAGGAGCTTAAATATTCTAGTCAGCTGTTCAGCCTACGTTGTATATAGGTTTGATATGATTTCAAATCCACTTGTTTATGACTTACATAAGGTAATTTTAATCCATTTGCTTATGACAATGACAAAAAAAAAAGTTTTTTAGAAGTAAAGTTGTTTTGATACAAGAATGAAGTAAGCCGTGCCAGGACATCACCGTGTGTCTGACGTCACTGATAAGCAGTTAGGAGCACAGCTGCAGAGGGGCCCTACGGGGCTTGATACGAACATGTGGAGAAACAACTAGAGCAAGGGAACCTTTGGACTATAAATATTGAGAGTTTGTGAGGACTATCTGAGAATTTTGATTTGGGCAAGGAGATTCTCTGCTAACCTAAAAACTCTCCGAAGACCCTTGGGGCATTCACTCAGTCTTGGCTGGGCCCTCCTCAGCTGCCGGCCTGCCAATCCTGGAAATCAGCTCTTCGTTTGGCTGCCACCTCTCCCCAGTGCCTTCTCGTATAAATATAAATAAATACATATATACATACATACATACATACATACATACATACATACATACATACTCGCGCGCACATGCGTGCACACACACACTTCGTCAAATTCGGACTTTATTCCTTCACCTCCCCTTGCCTAGAACAATAGTGTAATTGATCTGTCACTATTTCATGTATGTTATTTCTTTATTTGGCTTATTAGAGAGATTATTCTGTAAGCTATTGGCATGTGAAATTATTGTTAATTCTCACAATGAACCTGTGCTAAATGAAGTGCTGGTAAAGACAGAAATCAGACTCTGAGTATAACTTTTGCTGTGTCCCCAAAACATAAACAGAACAATGTACAAGTCAAAGTACAAGTTAGAGTAGTTGCTGTGTCTTTCCATGTATCTGGTTGACACGGAAAAGGGCAGACTGTAACCCAAAGTGCTCCCCCTCTGTGGCTCTTGTCTCACACGTGACTGTTCATTATATGGTTTCTGTGTTTTCCAAGTTCATTTTCCCCCTTTTGAATCTGGGTGGATTTCTATCCATTGCAACCAAAGGGCCTTGACTAAAGTACATGTTTACGCATCTTTTTACCTGACTAGCAAGTCAGTGGTTTATTCTCCCAGGTAAATTTTTATTTCTGAAATTTCATTTAATTGAATCTTAGAAGATGTTTTCTATTCTTGGTTTACAGTTAATATTTAGCTACTGAGGGAATGAGTTAGTAAAAGTAACCAAGGTGAATTATCCCTCCTGATTCCTCTGCCTCTAATTTCATTGAGGAACTTTTATTACCAGTTGAAAACTAGCATTTCTCTTATTAATTTAATAAGTGAATATATAACTAACAACTGCTCTGTTCCAGGCATGCTTTATAGATGCCAGGAATGTAAAGATAAGTAAGACATGGACCTTGCCCTCCAGGAGCCTACACGGTTTAGTGGGGGAGATTGACAAATAAACTGGTGATGATTACAATACAGTAAATGCTATTTAGGAGGAGCACTGGGTGCTGTGGAAACACAGGTACATCACCTGATCAGCCTTAGGGAAAGCTCTGAGAGGTGGTCAAGAAGGCTTTTTGTAGGAGTTGACACTGGAAAAGAGTCTTGAAGACTAAGAAGGAGTTATCTGGAGGAAGCAGCTGAAGACAGTGTGCCATGCACCTGGCCTAACATGAGTAAAAGTAAGAAAGTACAAGAGTTCAGTTCTTTTATGCCACATTATCAAGTTTTTATATAAACTTTATTAAAAATTATCTTTCAGAATAAAGAAAGTTGCTTTACATTCAGGTCTTTAAAAACCCTTTATATTATAGAGAATTCTCTCAATTACTTTATTTTTAACCACAGAGAATTGTTTAGAAAGACACAGTAGCCCATAATTACCTCTGTTACTGCTGATTTGTATGCTTATAGAGGTCATTTGCCAAAAGAAGTGAAGAAATTCATTATAGATCTGGTAAATATTTTAGGGGGTGGGGGTCAGGGAATGACTTCACAATTGCAAGTCTTAGATATCATTGTAAATAAGCCATTTAAAGATCACTTTAAAATGAAATACAATTAGTGGTTACTTTGGAGAATCATGAGTATGCACCCACAGGATGAACGGAAAAATAAAACTGTTCTTATTTTAAGCAAATGGATGTTTGTGGTTTGAGATAAAATTTCCAATGATAGCATCATGTACAGATGAAAAAAAATATTTCAAGTTTCAAGAAATAAAGCCATTTTCATTTCTTTCTCTTTTTTCAAATCCCCTAAATAATAAAGAGAATAAGGAACAGAAATGCAGACTTCATCTTTGAAGATGCTAGGGGATGTGTGTAACCCTGTACTAGACTTTAAGAAGACTGAAAAAATGATGGAAGAATAGTAAGAAAGTGAAACGATGAAGTCTAAGTTCCCATAATACAGGCATCCACAGAACCTGGAAGAGGTTTAGAAATAAAGACATCCAGGACTACAGGACACAGGGAATAGAGAATAGAGATTTTAAGGGAAAGTCTGTCCAAGGAGCAGTTCTACCCCATTGTACATGGACAGGTAACCAAGCCACAACCACCCCTACATAAGATCAGAAGTTTATTCTCTGGAGGAAGTAAGCCAGAGATTTTAGGCACAGAGGCAGTAAGAATGAGAAGCCCAAGTTTGTGTACTTGACAGTAAATACCAGCAGCCTGGATGTGCTGGAGAAGAGGTTGGAGGATCCACCTCTACAGAAAGTGAACCACGCCAGAGAAAAACCTGGAGGTCTTTACACTTGAGAATCCTTCAAGTAGAGAAGACTCTAATGTCCCCCAGTATCTATTTTCCTTCTCATTCTTTTTACTAATAAAACATCAAGTTTTGATAAAGTGGCTGCCTAGATAGACTGCATTTCCCAGGCTTCCCTGTGGTGGACATGACCACTAAATTCTTTTTATTATTATTATTTTTTATGGTGACATTGGTTAACAAAATTCGATAAATTTCAGCTGTATACTTTAACAGTAAGGCATATGTATATTTACACTGTGAGTTCACCTCCCAGTTAGATTTCTTTCTGTCACCACATATTTGACCCCCTTTACATCGGCTACCTCCCTCTTCCCCCTCCCCTCTGGTAACTGCTAGTCTATTGTCCACTAAATTCTCATCAGTGGGTGTGAGCAGCCACTTCACTCATAAAAGCATTGGGAGTGTAGTCAATCATATTGTAATAACTATGTATAGTTCCAGGCAAGTACTAGACTAATCTGGGGATCACTTTATAAATTATATAAATGTCTAACCACTATGCTATACACCTGAAATTAATATAAAATAATATTGAACGTCAATTCTAATTGAAAAATTAAAAAAAAATTTAAAGTTAAAAAAAGAACTTACATTTCCTCCCATTTCTCTTGTTCCCTTCAAGGGTAGGATGTGGGTGTGGTATTGGTGAAGCAAGGACAAGACCCTGGGGGACAGAAGAGCAGTAAATAGAAAAAAATAGAGCAGCAGCATCTGCTTGTCCAGTACCACCCATCAACTATGGAATGTTAGAAGGAAATGAAATCCTAACTTGTTTGAGCCCTCTATTTGGGGGCCTCTTTGTTGTAGTGTCTTAGCCTGTAATCTAACCAATGCATTATGTATATCCAAAAAAAAAAAAAAGACACCTGGCTTTTTATCCATATACACTATAGCAGGGGTCCCCAGTCACTGTGCCATGGACCAGTACCAGTGCATGGCCTGTTAGGAACTGGACCACACAGCAGGAGGTGAGTGGCAGGCAAGCCACTCTCCAGTGCCAGCATCACTACCTCAGCTCTACACCAGATCATCAGACATTAGATCCTCATAGGAGCACCAGCCCCTGGTCCCCAAAAGATTGCTGCATTTTATAGTGAAGCCTACCAGTTCATATCATATGCTAGCTTCAGAACAGCTTTTCATTGCTTTATTATTAAATATGAATAGACAGCTAAGAATCAGTAGGCAGTTGATTAAAGCATTCAACATGAAAAGCAACAACCTGGGTATGGAAACAGGAAAAGGAAACTCAAAGGAATCAGAAGCAATGCAGAGAGTGCAAGAAGACTTCAAAGAAAATGTAGTTCAATCCTTAGAAAGATACTGCCCACAAGAAAAAAGAACCGGCTGCTATTCAATCACAGAATAAAAATAACCCTTAGAAATTAATTGTTTAAAAAACAGTCCAGTCAAAAGTTTGAAAGATGAAATTGCAGAAATTTCCCAGAAAGTAAAAAAAGAAAGAAAATGATGGGCAATGATGAGAAAAAATGAAAGTGGAGAATATTGCATTAAGTCTGACACATACTAATACGAGTTTCAGAAACAAGAAAATAGCGAAAGTGATTATCAAAAAAATTAAAAACAATTTGTATGCTCTTGACTTATAAAATTAAATAATATAGCATTTCCAGATTAATATTTAATTAAACATATAGGCATAATTAATATATTTTAAATGTAGTATTTGAAGAACACATTTGATTATATTTCAACTAAATCCCTAAAATATTATATATGTAAGTTGACCAAAATCTCAAAAACTGAGGGCAGGAAGAGAGAGTAGCCTTGGGCCCCATCAGAATTCACACAGTGATGATTCCCCAAAACTAGTAAGGAGGTTCATATGCTGGCAATGATGTTATTTAGTACTCTTGATAATGATTCCCAGATTTCTGACATGAGCGCCTGAGTCTCAGCTTACGGTGCCAATTCCTGATATAATCATAAGATGTTACATGTTTAGTTAAGAAGGTGATGTGTTTAGTTTTAAACATACTGAGTTTGAGGTATCTGGGAATCCAAGTAGAGGTTCTGTCTACAGATCTAAAAAACAAAAGCTTTTGACATTTTCTTAAACCATAAACAAAACTGAAATTCAGCTAGTATACATTGGTGTGGCTGTACCGGTTGCTCAAATTCTGAAATACTCTGTACTCATTGGTAAATATTCTGTACTCACATCTTCCACCTTCCTGAATGCCTCCCCTGGCCCAATACCTTACTGTCCCAACACCTTACTGTCCTAACCCTCCCACAGTCTAGCAACTAATGGGTTTAAACGTGGCCCAGAAGCGGGCCTCCAGGACCCTGTCCCCCCTCTATAACTGTCCTGTCTGCTGTAATGGTTAAAGTTTTTCATTTAACTCCTGCTTACAGCTTATGAAAGCCAAAACACATTTTTCAAGTATCCAAGTGCTTAGTCTGTGTTACCACGTTTCACAAATCTAGTACCATTCCTAAGACCCTCTGCTCTGGCAATCTGAACTACTCACTGCTCTGTGACTCCCTACATTTTCTCACCTTCATTTATTTGTGCTCATTATTCAGAAAGAATTTTCCCTGGTTTCTTAACATCCCATGTTTATTCATCCTTCAAGGCCAGTTCATTTTCCCCTTGTACCAGAAAGCCTTCCTCATCTTGAAATGGTAATTCCCTCCTTGAAACAACCATCCTCTTCTCATGGAACATATCACATCCTATCTTATATTAGAGATATCTTAATATTTTATCAATAAAGCCTTTTTCGTAGTGGAGATGCATTAAATAATTGCTGAATAAATGGAAGTATGAATCTAAAAGGACTCTACCAATTATCTTTGGTATATAGTTGTTAGCAGTTTCATCACTTCTTTAGAATGACTATATAGAATAATAGATTTCCCAGTAATCTCTCTGGGTCTGGTTTCTATAATAGAATATTTCACAGCCTGCCAGAAAAGAAAATAAAACAACCACAACCAAAACAAATAAATGCAGAAATGTTTGCTGAGTTCATGAAGTAATTTTTTTTTGCATTTTCAAGTTATGTTTTGTTCTCTATCTAATGTAAAATGGTAATAGTAATTTTCCATTATCTGTGCTGCCTTTAATTAATCTTTCAGAAATGCTAGAGCAGATTTTTTTCTTTTAAGGACTGTTGCACTGCTTGCTCGATTGCAGCAAATCAAGCTCTTATTGTGACACTGGCAGTAGAAAATGAGTCATTGCTTTGGCTAGGACAGAAATGTTTCCTGAAGTCAGATATAAGAACAGAATACCTAATGGTACCTTGCTACTGATAATCTGTCTCAAACACTCACTCTCTTATTGCTCTTCATAGGAGTGAAGTAAAAGTTAAACTTTCAATGTTTGGTTGAGGCTGCAAATTTTGCACTTACACAAGGTCATTGGTATCTAGACAATTTTTCTAGTATACATTTAATCACTTTTTTTCCCTCTTCTTTTAAATTAGATTTAGGCAAAATTTGGACTATGATGTGTTTCTCAGATGATGCCTTGTCTATTGCCAGAAGTAGAGTCTGGCATTTGCTATAGGAAGATGGAGAAGGTGTTGGTCAGGAAACATAGGCCAAGGCCCGTAAGTTCCATAAAGCTATGATTGTCAGCCCCACCCTGCTGGCCTGAGCACCCAGACAGATCTCATGCTCTGCAATGCAGTTCTCAGCAAACCTTTATTTTGTCAGACAAAGGAGAATAAAACCTGAGATGCCATTTTCCTATCAAACTAGAAAATGCTGAATGTAACTAAAGTATCTAATCTCTTCTCTCTCACCTCCCTTCCTTTTCCATGAACATTTTTTAATGTAAAGATTACGTGTCTTCACCTGGGCCATATGCGGGAGATGAGTACAAATGTAGTTGACACATAGATAACTTCAGGCTCAGGAAAGAAAACGTGCAGTTGCATTGAGGGCAGTTATGCTGTAGCAGTGTTTCTCAGAGCAACTGTCAGGCAGAATCCTGACATGACTACTCCATTGGCCGTTTTCTCTTTACTGGAATTAGAACTGTGTCAAAAGCCATCCCAACAGTACCTGTACCTACTGTGAGTCATAGTATAGACACTTTTATTATAATGCTATGCTGAGCTTGTCAAGTGAGCCATGCATGCACCCTCCCAGACTGCAGTGTCTTTGGGATAATTTACCAGATGGAAGAGTCTCGTGTTCGACTGGGAAACTTTAGGCTTCAGTCAGCCCAAAAGGCAAGTGTGTGGAATGTAAAGAAAAGGCCCTGCACTCAGCCTCTGAAATTGGTAAATGGGGGTGGGAAGTGGGGATAGGCAAACAGTGTTACCCTTAGGAAAATCAGAGGATGACTTCTAACTTCTTGCCTCTATGGCAGCAATTTTCTACAATGCACTCACTTTGTTACTAGTAAAATGCCTAAGTTCTCAAAAACAGTGCATTCAGAGTTAGCTCTCTGTAAAGTCCTTCCCACTACCTGCCTTTTAATAAGTTTTGTTGAATGTCAGAAAGGGATGCATTGTCACTAGGCCCAAGAGTTGCATGTAGACCAAATTGTGTGTGCTGTGGCCATTATCTGTCATGGGGTTTGTGGGAAAAGTAAGGCTAAAAACCACTGTGACATGAGACCCTTTTGCAAACTATTTTCTTCTGCCTCAGGCTAAGAGTTAGGGTCCAAACGTTGTCAGTGTCTTTTGGCGCTCTTGACTTTCTCTTGCTAGATCTGTCCTGCATGATAAAGCACTAGCCTCTTGATAGCATTTTCTCACCTGGCTCTTTCTTGTGTCATACCTTTTGCATTTGTATGATCAGGCAGTTGTGGAGTGCAGCTGGTGGTGACTCAGGAATCAGAGATACCCCATTTTGGCTTTACATGAGGGATCTCAGCTCCTTTCCTCACTTCTTACAGTTGGAAGCCCTCCAGTTAATGACTATGAGAGGAAACCCCCCACCCCGCCCCCGCCGCCCCGAGAGTTCTGTTGGAAAGCTTGGGAAGGGGTTTTGCATGGGACGTTTTATACGCACAGCATGCTGCAGTATTTTATCAAGATAAATAATATGGAAGAGTGGATTCTGCAAGGCTGAGGACTGTATGTGGCACCTCCCCCCCCCACCAAAAATAGTAAGTAAATGAATAAAACATCATAGCAGTGCCAGAATGTGGAATTAATCTTCCAAGTGGCAGAGCTGTGGGGTCCCATTAGAGAATACTCAGCTTATTGTCCTGATGCAGATTCTTCTTGAAGACAGAGCAGGGGTGTGATTTGTTTGCCACTGAAAAGTCAGGAGCATTGCAGAGGATGGAGCAGTGCAATTTGTTTTCAGAGAGCTTTCTTCATTCAAATTATTAGAATATATTTTTTGAAATAACTCGTCCTGAGTCAGAACTGGCATTTTACTAGGAAAAAATGTACATTTGAGGGAACTAGCATTGCTCAGGCACAAAAGACTATGCTTTTAACTTTTGGCAATCTGCTCATTTTCAGTGATCTAGAACTACAATTCAGCCAGTAGGTATTTATTGAAGTGACTCTGCCCCCACCACAATTAGGCTGGTCACATACAGGGTGCAAGGAAATGGGACAGGAGTGCTGCCCTCATGGAGCTTGCAGTTTGCTTGGAGAGATAAGATAGGAATAGGTTTTTAAACATTAAGGTGCCATCAAGGCTAAATGAATTATTTAGAGACACTAAATGTCACTAAAATGCCAAGTGCCTACATTGGCAGTTGTCTTTCAGAGTTTATTAAAATCTCCATCTCCATAAAGGTTTCTTGGGTCATTTAGATGGAAGAGGATGCCTCTGAGAACATACCTGTTTGCCCTTTACCCCAGAACTTTGCAGCATACCTGTGGAGTTTAGGCCATTATTAGGATATAGGTTGGTTTCTGGCCCTCCTAGAAAAAAGGAGAATGCCTTATCTCATGGTTTTTTGAATTCTCATTTAAATTGCATATATGTCTATAGTTGCCCGAGTATGTGATATATTACAGACATTACTTGTGTATGTGTTTGTTTAGAATCGTAGGCAACTTTTCACTATCTACAATACTCCCACATGCCAGTGAGATTAAGTACAACCTGAGATAGGGAAGAAATAGGATAAAGAAACCTTATTTACATCTTCTGAGTAATTCTGAATTACTCAAAAAAAAATGTCTAAAGCTCTTTAACTTTTTTTTCATCTTTATTCTCTTCTTTCTCATATTTTGCATCTGTATTTCCCACTTGTCTCCTCTTCTTCCTCTTTTATCTTTTTCATAGTAACTAAGAAATGCCACACAATGGCCAATACATATCCATTCATTAATTCAATGAATTTATTGGTAGTAACTAGTGCTATAATAGTTTAGGTTTTACTTACTAAGTAAAAATGTACTTACTATATACTGAATATTCTGCTAAGTGCTTTATAGGCAGTATTTAATTCTTACAAGTTAGTAAGCTATGTATTACGGTTATTTCTATTTTACAGCCAAAAGACTTAAGAGATTATGGAACTTGCCCAAAGTCTTCTATCTAGTAAGTAAGTGAATTGAGACTCAAACCCAGTGTCTGACTCCAGAACTCATATTTGCCACACAGAGTGAGCGCTCCATCAGATAATGTCACCAAGATGTGCTTTTGGAATGTAGTAAAATGGCTAAGAGCATGGCATTTGGAATTAGACATGGTTTGAATCTCAGTACTGCTACTTATTAGCCTTGTAACACTGGACAAAATCATTTCACCTCTGTGCCTCAGTTTCCTCATTGATAAAATGTGGAAAATAATAACTTACAGAGTGGTTGTGAGATATTACTTATAAAACTATAAGCCTGGCACATAGCCAAAGTCTAATAAGGTTTAATAGTATTGTTATTTATGGGAAAAAATAGCATCTGCCTCCTCTGCTATAAACTTCATTTAATTACAGACATATTATGAAATATCTTTAAGTGTCCTCCATAACCATGGGAATTTATCATTGATGTGTCTAAAGATTTCTTGAATCTATTCATGTCTTTATTTTGTGCAGTTTTGGGGGTTAATAACAGATTGTAAATTTTCCAGCATGACTTGTGAGAGAGCATAATATAGTACTTCTATTTAACTGTTACAGAATGATCTTTCGTTTTTTGCCTAATACCCTGGGACTACATCAGTACTTTGAATATTGGTCTAGGAAAGAAATCTCTGAGAAGCTGAGTATTCCCAAACAATCTGTCTTCTGATCTGAGAACCTGCCTGGCTAGATGGCTAGAGATCAGGCTCAGAGTTCAGAGACCTGATTTCTCCTCTTACTTGGCATCTGACCTTGTTCATCTAACTTAGCTTCTCTAGTCTGATGCAGAAAACAATTAGTGACTTCATCGTCATCCCCACCTCTTTGAAATTATTATGTGAAAGGCACTTAAAAAATATGAAGTGATGCAGGTCAGCAGAAATGAATCTGGTGAGTGCAGATTCAATTTCCTGCATGAAATGTTATATTGAAGGAATTTTCTACTGGAGGCAGAGTGTATAAAAAAAGTAAAATGTAATATTTTTTAAAAAATTATGTGCCAAATTATGAGTTTTTAAGTTATGTTCCAAAACCAAGCTTAGCAGCCACAAAACTGTCAATTTAATAAAGCTTTCTTCTTTCTTATAATTAGGAAGTGGAAGATTTTGTTGAACTCTGAAATAGAGTTTTGGTACTTGAAAAGCAAAATGATCAAAGCCAAAGCAGAGATTTCAGTAGTGTGAACAGCTCTCAGCTTGTTTTTGCATACAGTGCTTTTTCATCTTCATTTAGCCAAAGTGACTGCCACATATGCAATGACTTATGTTGATAAATAGTTCTTGACTTTTGCATCAAAATGCCTAATTTACTGGAGACTGTGGTAATTTTTTTATTAGCATTTCTCAAATATTTTTTACTTGATTTAGAGCAAGAAATATGTTTTATATCAGAACATATGTGTGTATAAAGTTGTATATATACACACATAAACATACGTATAAACTATAAACAAAAATTTTATGAAATAGTACTGACTCTATTTTGTATCCCACTGTTCTTTTTTTTTTCTACTTGGTTTTTAAGGACTTGGTCATAGCCCACTAAATTAACTGCACGATCCACTGAATAGACTACCACCCACTATTTGAAGGACCCTGGCCTTAGGATTCCCCTTAGTGCAAGCCAGCCTGGGGTTCTCATTGCCCCTGAGGAAAGACTTTACATGCTCTTTCCAGCTCACCACCCCTCTGTACATATTTACCACCATGAGGCCCATTGCCACCATCACTGAATGTTTTGGAACCTCAAGTAGAGAGAGCCCCATCAGCTGCTACTAGGGGTTTTTCTCTTAGCAAGACTCACTTTTTCTGAGAGGAGGCCAGAATCTTAAACTCTGTGATTTTTGAAAAACAACTTACCGATTTTTTTCACTAAATTTACTATTTTTTCTTAAATGTGGAGTATTAGCTTGTGTCCGAAAATCAAAAATTCTTATGATATGCCAGTGTTAGCTCAGTGCTCTGCACACAGCAAGGCTGTATTTGTTCATCAGTCATAGTCCCAGACCTGCATTGAACACTGTGGAAACAGGGCTCTTGCCGAGGCAGTGCTGAAGTGTGCTAGACAGAATAACACTGCTTCACCACATATGGGCTAAGTTTAATAGGCAAGATATAAAGTTGTAGGATTATAATGTGGAGTAAGAGCCAATGTAGTGCATACATTTCTGAATATACAAGACACTAAGAAAACCAGAAAGGCAAATGCAGGGCTAGCAAGGTCTGAATCTACTTGGGCAGAATTGGTCAGTGGCCAAAGCTGTCTTTATTTGTATTATTGGCCCATAAGTCTGAGGCTGTCTGGAGCTCACCTGATCTTGCCCCTCAGGACTTAAAAGGAACCCTGAGTAGCTCACATAATCCTTGATGTTATAGAAGTGTGTTTGAAGGCAGGTCCACATGTTTTACCCAGATTTGATGCTCATGTGTTAGTGAGATCAGACTCCAGAGTGGCAGTAGGATGGTGAGGGTTAGAGATGCAGATCCTAGGACTGTGACACTATTCCTTTGGCATCAGCATTGTCATTCCTAGGAATAGGGACATGGATCATGAGACAAAGAGATGGAATGACCTGGCTTTCTTTTACCACCTTGCAGACTATGTTACTGCCTCTCCCAAACCCTGAAGGTCCTTACTTTTGCTAAATAAGCATGACGGTAACAAAACCAGCGCAATTTGAAGACAAACCAGGAATGGAGAAAGCCTAATGAAAATAATTTTTAGATAATTTGTGAAAAGAGTTGTAAATTTTATGAGCCAGAATATGTGCTAAACTTGCCTAGATTTTTAAAGAAATAATTCATAGAATTCTAGAATGAGTTAGTGACCTTAGTATACAGTTTTGTCACTTCATTTTACAGAGGTGGAAACTGAGGTCCCGTAAGCTAGAAAATGGCAGAGATGACTAAACCCAGATCTTAAATACTCTTGGCCTTGTTTCTCCACATTCACATACTCTCTTGAAATGAAAAGCATTTCTTTTTATTTTTAAGAATTAGTAAACAAAATCATAATTTTATCCACTGTTGGACTTGGTAGTTCTAAAACAAAAGCAGCAATACTTACTCAGAGGAGCTGCATTTAGGGAACAAAATTCAATCCATAATGTTTGTGGTTCAGGAGTGAAGTTTCTGGTACTAGCTGTGGCACTCCTGTGACTTTCTTTGAAGACTTCGGACAGTTAATTGTATGGCAAACATGTGCCTTTCTATGACACCTATTACCACAGAACCTAGATTACCTCACAACAGTGACTTTCAACCATAAAAGGACAAAGGACCAGGGCTGCATCTGAGGACAACACATCCAAAGAGCACTTTGGGCAGGCACCAGAGTGAATTCTGCTCCATGGGGTTACCCCCTAACTTCAGCTAGTCCTCACAACCAGTAAGCCCAAATGTCAATCCCTCTCACTGACATACAGACAGCAACCAAGACTCAACTACAGCAGGAGGGCACAACCCATACAAGGGACACACCTGAGCAGCTGGCTCAGGTGAGCAGGAAAGATGGTGCCAGTGAGTCCCATCTACATAAGGCCAGTCTACCAAGACCAGAAGACACAGCAGCCCTACGTGATATATAGAAACAGTCACAGGAGATAGCCAAAAGAGTGAGACAAACATGTCCCAAATTAAAGAACAGAACAAAGCTTCAGAAATAGAATTAAACAAAATGGAGACAAGCAACCTATCAGATGAAGAGTTCAAAACACTTTATAAGGATGCTCAATGAGCTTAGGGGTAGAGTACATGAACTCAGTGAGAACTTTAACAAAGGGATAGGAAACATAACAATGAAAATAGAAGATATAAAAGAGAACCAGTAAGAAATGAAGAGTACAATAACTGATATGAAGAATACATTAGAGGGAATCAATAGATTAGTTGAAGCAGAGGTTTAAATCAGTGATTTAGAAGATAAAGTAGCAGAAAACACCCAGTCAGAACAGTAACAAGAAAAAAGAATTAAAAAAAAAGTGAGGATAGCCTCTGAGATAACATCAAGCCTACCAACATTCACATCATAGGGATACCAGAAGGGAAAGAGAGAGAACAAGAAATTGAAAACCTGTTTGAAGAAATAATGATGAAAAGTTTTTCTAACCTGGAAAGGAAATAGACAAATAAGTCCAGGAAGCATAGAGAGTCCTAGATCAGATGAACCCAAACAGGCCCATACCAGAACATATCATAATTAAAATGCCAAAGGTTAAAGGCAAAGAGAAAATCTTAAAAGCAGCAAGAGGAAAGCAGTTACTCACAAGAGAGCTCCCATAGACTGCCAGCTGATTTCTCAGCAAACTTAAAAGGCCAAAAGGGATTGGCATGAAATATTCAAAGTGGTGAAAAGCAAGGACCTACACCCAAGATTA